>LR753076.1:0-31531 GCA_902729485.2 Mus minutoides
TGGCACACGCCTTTAACTCTGGCACTCCCAGGTGGGGGTGGGGGGGTTCCCTGAGTTCAAGGACAGCCTGGGCTACACAGAGAAACCCTGTCCTTAGGAGAAAACAAAACAAAACAACAAAACTGATTGTCGTGGACCAATCCACCACTGTACAGGAAGCTACTGTAACAAGCACACAGAATCTTTTTTCCAGTCATCACTTTTCAGGGCCCTGTCCACAGTAGCATGGGCTTCCCTTCAAGGTTACCAAACACAACTCAAACCCCACTTCATTAATGTCTGGCAACCCTATGGACTCATGACACGACCCATTGCATTTCCAAAATCCCATTTTGAACTTGGATTTCTTCCAGGGTTGCTTTGTATGGTTGCCCGTGTCCGTTCTCCCCCAGGTTTCCACCAAACTCCTGCAAAAGTTCACATAAGAGGTACAATAAAGACTAAGAGGGGCTGGAGAGATGGCTCAGTGGGTAAGAGCACTGACTGCTCTGCCAGAGGTCCTGAGTTCAAATCCCAGCAACCACATGATTGCTCACAACCATCTGTAATGGGGTCTGACGTCCTCTTCTGGTGCAGTGTACTCATATACATAAAATAAATGAATCATTAAAAAAAAAAGCTAAGATATTCTGTTTATTGATTTACAAAAACAGAAGCTGAAGAGAAACAGCTAGATAGAAAGAGTAAAACCAAAGGGAAAGCCGGGCGTGGTGGCGCACGCCTGTAATCCCAGCACTTGAGAGGCAGAGGCAGGCGGATTTCTAAGTTCGAGGCCAGCCTGGTCTACAGAATGAGTTCCAGGACAGCCAGGACTACTCAGAGAAACCCTGTCTCGAAAAACCAAAAAAAAAAAAAAAAAAAACCAAAGGGAAAGCCTTTCTGTGTAAAGATGTGACTGGGCACGCTAGCTACCACAGGTATAATGCACAAAGTGACTTCTCCCTGCTATAGCATGCGAGCATTTGCACTGCAGGGTCCTCAACAAGCTCTGACAGAAGCAGCGCGTCATCGGCTGTACCAGCACCCACCCTGTATAATCAGTAATACCAGCATCCCCATCTCCAACGGCAGTAGCACCCCATACAGTCAATGGTACCAACTCCTCCCGCCCCCTCCTCCTCCCAGTCCTTGCTGAACTAAGGGGCTGGTGAGATGGCTCAGAAGTTAAAAGCACTTGCTGCTCTCACTGCGGACCCCTGTTCAGAGCCCAACACTCACACCAGGCTGTTCACAACTACCTGTAACTTTGGGTCCAGCAGATTTGACACTCATTTCTGGCCTCTGAGGGCACCTGCATCCATGTGGCACATACACATGTGGTGCACACACACACAGAGGCATGCATGAACACACACACACACACACACACACACACCAAATCTGAGAAAACTTGAAGGAAAACAAAGAATCTGCCATTAAGTTCTAACATGCATGATCAGAAGCTCACTCCAGTTCTCTACTCCTGCAAGTATTACATTTCTCGCAACATGCTTCTTCTTGTTTATTGCGTGCCCGTGTGTGTGTGTGTGTGTGTGTGTGTGTGTGTGTGTGTATGGGTGTGTGCACACGTGCATGTGGAGGGGTGCATTTGTGCCAAGGAACCCATCTGTCCATTTGAGGTCAGCCATAACTTGTGAGAGTTGGTTCTCTCCTACTGTGGGATCCCAGGGCACAGAACTCAGGGTGTATGGCTTGGTATGGCATGTGCTATGTCACTGGCCGCAGGTTGCTTCTTTCTAATTACAACAGGCCAGGCAGGACAAGTGATTCCCTAACTGACCTGGCAGCTCCCAAGCCTAGCCGACCTACAGTGCAGACACAGCCGCTGCTGTTAGTGTGCAGGGACCACAGTGTTCATTTCTCCACCTACAGTCTGTAAGAGAATTCATTAATGTGAGTTCATGTGGTGCCACCTACTGGCGAGAAGGAGCTCAAGGAAGTGCTAAGCTAAAGCTGCAGGGGGAAGGCCGAGAAGGACTGACAACCGTGGAAGGACTGACAACCATGGAAGTCTTCACTATGGGAGCAAGGCCCTGGGAGACACGCGCTAACTGTGCAGATGAAGAGGGTATTTCAAATGCAGCACAGGAGCCAGCACAGCTGGAGGAAAGGGAGAGGGGGCACAGCTGCAGGAGGGGCACGTGGCTCCTGCAGAGGGACCTGAGTTAAGGTGGAGGGAGTCCCTGGGGATCATCCTGAGTCAGCTCCATCTCCACAAGGTACAGTTTGCGATGCTGGAGAAAACTCCTGCACCATCTGAAAGCTTGTCCATCTTGCATTCACACAGCTTCTCCTCAGTGTGAACTCTGGTGCTGTAGGAAGGCCACGCCCCTCCGGAAGGCCCTGCGGCTCTCCTTGCAGGCATAGGACTTCTCTCCGAGGTCTATCCTCCCGTGCTGGGTTAAGGCCCCGCTGGAACTCAGATCTTTCCCTCACGCCTGCACTTGATCACCCCTCTCCGAGGTGATCCTTCCTATGGATGGTGCAGCCGTAGCTGGACCTGAAGGCTTTGCCGCATCCTTTACATTCGAAGGACTTTTCCCCCCAATGTGACTCATCTGGTTACACAGCAGACTGAGTTGTATCTGATGGGTCCATTCGTCCCTCCCCGCCCACCCCCACCCCTCATTCTTTACATACGTTGAACGAACGTCAGACCTCCTGGAAGGATCAGGTTGAGACTGGAACCGAATGAATGTCTGCCTAGCGGTCTGGCTCTCACAGTCAAAGTGTTGAGAATCGTTTCTGAGCACCGCCCCACTGGGGACTCTGTGGGGTGCTATCTCTTAAGAGGCTTCCTGACTGAAAGGGGGGTTCTTGGTCCAGGTCTCAGTATCTAAGCAACGCAAGCACAAGATGAGAGGCCTTAGCTAGGGCCTAGGAGGAAAGTGGAGCCTGGTAAATAATTTTCCTTGGGGAGTGATTTTGAGACATACCTTTGAAATGACTACAAGATCTGAAAGAAGATAATGAGAGGGGCTGGAAAGATGGTTCAGTGGGTAAAGGTACCTGTGATTCCTCCAGAGGACCCAAGTTCAGTTCCTGGCAGCTTCAGTAGCTCACAACTGCCTGTAACTACATTCCTGGAGGCATCTGATTCCTTCTGGCCTCTGTCATCACCCAGACATGTGGCATGTACTTAAAACACAAATGTTGTTGTTGTTGTTGTTTTGAGAAAGGGTTTCTCTGTGTAGCCTTGACTATCCTGGGCCTCACTTTGTAGATCAGGCTGGTCTCAAACTCATAGAGATCCACCTGCCTCTGGAGTTAAAAGCATGTCCCGGGCTGGAGAGATGGCTCAGCATAAGAGCACCAACTGCTCTTCCAAAGGTCCTGAGTTCAAATTCCAGCAACCACATGGTGGCTCACAACCATCCCTAACAAAAATCTGATGCCTTCTTCTGGAGTGTCTGAAGACAGCTACAGTGTACACACATATAATAAATAAATAAATAAATAAACAAACAAACAAATAAATCTTTTAAAAAAAAGCATGTCCCACCACACCTGGCAAAAATATGTTCCTATAAATTGAAAGAGAAAGAAGAAGAGTGATGAAGGTGGGCAATCCATACTGATGAGCAACGGAGAAAACACTAGGAACAGCCAGGACAGATGGCCAGGGTGTGCCCCCACAAAAGGGATGGAGACTGAGCTATGGGAGGGAAGATGGGAAGGAAAGCAGGAAAGGGGAGATGGGAGATGGGAGAGGGGAGAGGGGAGAGGGGAGAGGGGTCACCGAGAAACAGCACAGAAACCATCTGAATAGACAGAGAGCTAGATGGGACCAAGGCCCAGAAGAACAAAGAGAAAGCAGGGCCTGGAGAAGTAGAGGCAGAGGCAGAGGCAGAGGCAGAGGCAGAGGCAGAGGCAGAGGCAGAGGCAGAGGCAGAGGCAGAGGCAGAGGCAGAGGCAGAGGCAGAGGCAGAGGCAGAGGCAGAGGCAGAGGCAGAGGCAGAGGCAGAGGCAGAGGCAACACACCAGGAGGCATTAGGCAGAGAAACACAACCCCCAGCCACCAACTGACAAAATACTCTCCCTACAACAAAGGAAAACACCCCAAATTCTAAGTGATGCCCAATAATCTTGTGGTTAATATCATATACACTGCTTTGGGAGAAAATTTCTCTCAGAAAGGCAGCTGAGCCTGATAGCTGTGAGGCCCTGTGGAGTCCCTGATAAAGTTAGGGTGTACAAAATCCCAGCATGCACCAGGAGCAAGGTTGGAAATGCTAGTCCTCAAGCAGAGAAATCAGGCTGGAAGCAGTCTAAGGGAAATGGGAAGTGAGTGTGTGTGTGTGTGTGTGTGTGTGTGTGTGTGTGTGTGTATAGGAGGAGGACAGTGAGTGTGCAGGTGGGGAGGTAGGAGGACAGTGAGTGTGCAGGGGGGGGTAGGAGGACACCCCCAGCCTGTCCTCTACAGTCTCATCTGTGACAAACACAATGTAGATCTAAGTAGTATGGCAGGTGGAAGTTTTAAAACAAAGCCACTTTCCCCACTGCGTATGGCCTAAACGTTAAAATCATGCCTGTGACCAAAGTAGCTAGGTCACCAAGGAACACCATCCATGACCCTGCTGAGCCCAGGCCTGTGCCATGCTTCAGAAGGCGTAAGGAGCTCTAAGAGGCTGTGAGGACAAAGCTGACTCAGCGCCAAGGAAGCCTATGGGAACTGCATGTGAAGCAGCTCCTCCACACCCAGGTCACACTCCCTCCCTAGAGCAACACAAACAGAGCACCTCCCTACAGAGTGTCTGGGGCTCGCCAGGAGTGCAGCAGCCTCCCTACAGAGTGTCTGGGGCTCACCAGGACTGCAGCAGCCTCCCTACAGAGTGTCTGGGGCTCACCAGGACTGCAGCAGCCTTCCTACAGAGTGTCTGGGGCTCACCAGGACTGCAGCAGCCTCTTGGACACTCTGCAGCTGGGAGACCAGAACAGGTCTGTGAGACGGACATTCGACTAGAGAAGCAAAGGGGGGAAGACAAGTTGAGGACATTTGCCTATGGGTCCCCGAGACCTCTATCCGCCCACCTTCCTTCAGGCCTGACGGGGAGAGACGTGGACTTCAGAAGACAGAGCAGCATCAGGGGGTCTAACCCGGGCTCCATGATACTGCCAGAGAGATAGGACCTGGGCCTGGGCCTCTAGAGAGGAAGCTCCCTTAGGAAGGATGCTCGTTCAGGTGCTTCCCTTGGGAAGCCTTTCCACAATGGTGGACACCAACTCTCTACCCAAGGAAGGAGAGACAGAGATCTCCTTGACATGCCAAAACAGAGCCACACCCTTCTGTGGAGTAAGTGGCATCCAGGTAGATACCACAATTACCAGGAATGCCCAGCAACCTATTCATCCTCCCAATTTGGGGGGCTAAGTCCTTCCTACAGGCATCCAACCCAAGATCTCGAGAGTTCCCAGAATTCCTGAGGAGGCACCTGTGGCCATAGTTCTCCATCATCATATGCATCATATCTGTGCAGGCCCTGTGTGCAGGCTGCAGGCTGTCCCACTGACTCTGTGTGAAGTACACACCACATCCTCAAAGGTCACCACCTCTTGAAACAGCAAACTCCCGATCAAGCTTGAGCGCCCTCATGAAGAGCGGCCAGCACCACAGCCAGAAACCAAAGCACCAATGTTCCCATTCTCAAATGTGCAGCCCCAGCTCTGTGCCACCCATACGGTCTGGGGCCTCTCACTGCTGTTCCAATCACAGCCTAATACCAAGGCAATACTCTCCTCCTGGTAACCGTAGCAACCAGAAAGGAATATATTCCTGGATTTACAGAATGTCCTTCAAGGAATGATCATCCTTGTGTACTCCTGTGTCGCTTGGCTTTTCTAAGTAAAGTGCATTTTCTATTAATTCTTTGAGAATTTCATACATGCATACCAAGTTTTTGAGACTATTCACTTTCGGATCCTTCCCTAACTCCTCCCACACCTACCCTTCAACCCCCCACCCGACCCTCATGTCTTGTCATGTGTGTGCCTCTCCAAGCCCGATCTGTGCTGCTCATATGTTCATGGTGTGGTTGACTACCAAGGACCACAGCCTTCAAGAAACGGATATTCCCTCCCTGAGAGAGCACTAACTGTCCGTAGCTCCTCAGCTCCTGAGCCCCTCCCTCCATGCTAGAATGCAGACTGGCTTGAGGCCCTGTGCAGATTATATGCAGTCCACCACATCTGCTGTGGGATCATGACTGCAAAGGCTCTGTTGTGTCCAAAAGTGTCTCTTCGGGGTGAGAGACACCTCCCTGATCTCTGCTTCTTACACTCTTTCCACACTCCTCCATGATGGTCCGAGTCTTGAGTGTGACTGAGATGACCATTTATGGCTGAGCACACTTATTCCCTGCAGTTTAACCTGTTGTGAACTTCAGCATTAACCATTGTCCCCTGCAGAAAGGACCTGTGATACAGTCTGAGTGTTGCACTAATCTGTCTGTAGAGATAAATTAAATAATTTAGAGGGCAGTTTGACCCCCTAGTTGGGGTCACCCCCTGGGCCCTATAAACACCCAACTGTGGGTGATGTGGTACTAGGCATGTGTTTCCTCCTATGGAAAGAACCTCAAAGCCAATCAGAAAGCAGTTGGTTACCCCACACAGCATCAGGCTGCTGTTGCACCATGGACATAGCTTGCCATGCTGGTCATTACCATAGCTTGGTGTTCACAGCTGGAGATTGTTGGTAACTCCACCTGACCTCCCCACCCCCCCAGAAGCCTGTATCAACTTGATTTGTTCATGTGCTGTGACCACAGTTCCACCAACACCAGGATTTGTTGGCTGTCATTCACCCTGACTCCTCCCATCTGCAGTGTAGGGAATCACCCCCATTTGTTCCTCCCCTAGCTTCTTTTCAGATTCCCAGCACCAACCACCTTGTAGAGCACCTGAACACTGAAAAGTCAGTGCTTTGCAAACCATATGTTCCTGTCTCTCGAGAAAGCCAGCTCTCTTAAAAGAGTTTGTGTGTTCTGGCTTCCTAGGAAGAACATCTTTATAACTGTGTGGGTCTGGCCCCAATGGAGTCACAGAACTAAATGTGAGTCACAAAAGCAACAGCAAACATCTTCTGAGTTTAGTGACCAAAAAACTGATTTAAATTCAAGTGCATAACAAGTCCAAGGTTTTTCCACCGTGTGGTAATGAGGCCACCTCAGTTGTAAACATGGTGTGTGTGTTTTGCATGAAAAAGTTCAAAAAAGAAGACTCAATTCTCAAAGTGTCTGTGGAAGGCACTCACAAGCCTCAGGTCACAGCAAACCTCCCCTCCTCCAGAAGGTTCAGTGAGTAAAGGTACTTGCTGCATAGCCTGACTACCTGGGTTTGATCCCTTGAACCCACACGAGTTGACGCCTGAAGGTAGTCATGTGACTTCCACACAACCTCTGTGGCACACTCATCTGTATACACACACAAATAAGTGTATGGGGAGTGAAAGAAAATTTGCACACCGAACACTGGTCTCTTGACAATACATCCACAATGAATGAAGCAAACTCTTCAACACGTCTTAGGTTTTTTTTTTTCCTTGTTCCCTGTCCTCTCTGGTCTGCCCCGCTCGCTCTGGCCTTCCCCGTTTGGCCCCGCTCGCTCCTGTTGGTCCCACTTGCTCAGTCCCTGCTCTCTCCAGTCCAAGGATTCATTTATCATTTATTATTATTCATAAGTACACTATAGCTGACTTCAGACGCACCAGAGGAGGGCGTCAGATCTCATTACGGGTGGTTGTTAAGCCACCATGTGGTTGCTGGGGTTTGAACTCATCACCTTAGGAAGAGCAGTTGGGTGCTCTTACCTGCTGAGCCATCTCACCAGCCCTAGTTTGTTTTTAATGGATGGATGTGGTCAAACGCAAGTACTCCCAGAGACCAGAAAAGGGCATGGTCCCCTGGAAGAACCTGGAATTATAGGAGGTTGTGAAATACTCAGCAGGGATTCTGGGAACCAAACTTTTTTCCTCTGGAAGAGCAGAAGGTACTCTAACACAAGGTGTAGCCCAGGCTGGCTCTCAACTCCTGATATTCTTTTTTTTTTTTTTTTTTTTCGAGACAGGGTTTCTCTGTGGCCCTGGCTGTCCTGGATCTCACTTTGTAGACCAGGCTAGCCTCGAAGTCAGAAATCCGCCTGCCTCTGCCTCTGTGCTGGGATTAAAGGCGTGAGCCACCACGCCCGGCAATTCCTGATATTCCTGCTTCTGCCTCTTCAGCATATCCTACTAGCAACGGAAACCACAACCAGCTCAATAATGAACTTCCTAACTTCAGCAGGTGACTCTCGTTTGCAGGATGTCCTGGCATGGTTCTCCTTTCTTCCATTAGCATCTGCAGCGTGAGCCTCACCACTCCCAATATACCCTCCTGTGGTGAGCGGGTTCCGTATCTCCCACTGTGACACCCCAACCTCCTCGGACACCCCCATCCAAAGCCTTCCTGCCTCCCACGCAGGAGGAAGTCTCCACTCTGCAGACTACGCGCTTACAAGTCACGCGTGTCTGACAGCGAGGGGACAGAAATACTGAGGATAGAGATGATGCTCCGCGCCCCGGGGGCGCCTCCAGGGGCCCAATGCATCCCCGGGCGCGGGGGCCCCACATCGGATTGTCCACTCGTGGCAGACCGGGAACGCAGAAGGAAGGTTGCACTTCTGACCCAGCACCGGCCGCAGTAAGTCAATGGCCGACTCGCCGGAACTCTCTACAGGGCCAAGCCCCGACCCGGAAGCGCGATAGCACTCCGGCCGCTCTAGGCGCTCCGGAAGCCTCATCTCGATGATAACACCGCCGCACCACACGTCGGTCCAGCGGAGTAGGAGGGGTTTGATGTGTCTCAGGGCGCCTGCGCACTTGCGAGATTTTTTTTTTTTTTTTTTAAACGGGGTGAACTCGCAGGCTCCGACGCATCTGCTCCGGAAGATCTGAGAGTTGCGCTTTGAGACGTTTGGGTGCGTGCGCACCGGGGCAGCAGGTGGTAAGAGTTGCCCGCTCAGGGCAGAAATTATACAAATTCGCTTGAGCGATTTCTCTGATACCAATTTGAAATAGCAACATTTATTGGAAAAAATATGACAGCCCCACAAATAAAGATTGGACATCAGTGTGCAGTTTCTCATGCTGATGTGGCCAGAAAATTAGCTTGGCCGGTCACTTCTCAGTGCCAGGTGGCTCAGTTGAGCACCAGCAAATCTAAGGCCCTCTTCTGGACTGCCTGACACTGCACTCACAGCATATACCCACACAGACGCATAAATTATCCTGAAAAGTATTTTCATAGACTCAGCAGTTAATAACACTTGTTGCTCTGGCAAAGGGCTAAGATTCAATTCTAGCAGCCGTATGGTGGCTCAAAATCATCTGTAACTCCTATTCCAAGGGACCCAACATCCTCGGACACCACAATGAGGTACAGAACTAACATGCAGGCAAAACTCATTTGCATAAAACCCCAAAACTTTCTTTAAAATGGTAAAGCAGTAAAAATTATAAGGTAAAAAAAGCTTATTTCTCACTGGACACGATGGTACTTACCTGTAATGCTAGCACTTCCAATGCCTAGGCAGGAACCAGAAGCCCTACCTCAGACAATGTTCAAGAAGGAAGGTGTGTGGTGGCTGAGGGCCTATACTGAAGGCTAAAACATAAAGTCCCCTGGAGGCGGGCAATGGTGGCGGACGCCTTTAATCCCAGCACTTGGGAGGCAGAAGCAGGCAGATTTCTGAGTTTGAGGCCAGCCTGGTCTACAAGAGTGAGTTCCAGGACAACCAGGGCTATACAGAGAAACCCTGTCTCGAAAACAAAACAAAAAAGCAAAATTCCTCATTTACTGAAAGTTAGCCAGTCCACAGCAACCCCAACGCTAAGAAATCCTCAGTAGGCAATCATAAATACCCCTAAAAAACAATCACCAAATAACTCACTGTAGTAACCACACTTTTGACACTGCTGGCTCCACGAGTTCAGTCCCCTCCACCCCTGTCCCCTATAGGCTATACCAGTAAAGCCAGTTCCAGGTGCTAGGTTCTTTTTTTTAATTTTCTTTCAACTTTTATTAGATATTTTCTTCATTTACATTTCAAGTGTTATCCAGAAAGTTCCCTATATCCTCCCCCCTCCCGGCCCTGCTCCCCTACCCACCCGCTCCCACCCCTTGGCCCCTGTATTGGGGCATATAAAGTCTGCATAACCAAGGGGCCTCTCTTCCCACTGATGGCCAACTAGGCCATCCTCTTCTATATATGCAGAGGTGCTAGGTTTTTAACCACCAGCATTTCAGTGCAGTCAGGACTTGGCCCTCCTGCCAGTAGCCAACCTGAGTATACCTAGATATGGGCTCTAGTGCAAAAATCCACTTCCTGCAGTCCTTTAATTCCCAGCCCGGGGAAGAAAACTGCTGTTTCCTAACAAATCACTTGGTAGTTCAAAACAATACCCATTCCACCCCACCCCCTTGTGCAGATCGGGAATCCTGGGAGGCAAGGCTGGAAATGTCAAGATTACAGTTGAGTGTTGTCTATTTTCCCACAAGCCTAAACAGGCCACCTTTCAGACTCTACAATTCTACCATGTACAATTCTTGCCAGCAATGCTCTGTGAGGTATGGAGAGGGTGCTGTTTAATGAAGCCACTCATTTTTTTTCTCTACTAAATTCATGGGGTGAATTATCCCAATTTGTATGTTTTAAACCCTTTCTCAGAATCCCTAAATATGAGCTTATGGAACATGGGATCACCACCACCACCTTCCTGATAGCAGAGTCAATGTGTGCTCAGAAGTGCCTAGACATGTGTTTTCAATTTCCTTCCCTTCCCACTCTCTAAGCCAATCAGGACTGGCTAAACTGAAGTACCAGTTTTTGTTTTAATCACATGACCTACTTCATAGTTCCAGTTGTCAACTTTCCATTCTCTTCAGGAGCCCTGTACCTTCCTTAGCTATCTGTCCCTGGCTGCCTCAAAGGTTCACACCCATCTCTGCCTCCCACAGTGTTGGGAGTAAATGTGTGTGCACCAAGGCCTGGCTTATGCCCCTTTCTCAAAGGCTACAAGGACTACTCCACATTGCACTATTTCCAAGGAGCAGCCTGAGTCCTGTCCTCAATCCTCCACCTGCCATCTCACAGGGTAGAGGCAGAGCCCACAAATGCTGTTGTCAATGACAGGACTCCCCCCCATGCTGGGCCATTCCCACCTGGTATTCCAGTGCCCACCTGTCCAGGTGTAGACTGTGGACATCAGACTGAAAAGCACCCAGTGTGCTGGGAATGACCCTACAAGTAATCCACCCCCACTTCTCACAAATAACACTTCCTGCTTTTCAGGAGTCCACCCTTTGTGAGGACCAAGCTTCCCTCCAATCATCCACTTTCCTAGAAATATTCAAAGCCTGTTTTATAATCCAAAATTATCAAAATTATGCTGTGGAAAGAGAAATGCCAAATGCATCCCACATGGGAGACAGACAAGCCCAGCCCCAAGTATCTTTCAACAATTATACTAGACTGGTTCATCAAAATGAAGGAATTCCACCCGTTGGTGGGAAATCTATTTGTATAAGGGTTAAGCTCACTGTTGTACTGTCATGGTACCCCATGTAAAGGATCACTTTGACTCTGGCTGTATGCTAAGTACTAAGGCCAGGGTAGAATGAGTTTATGTAGCTGATCCTATCTACTATCCCACCAGTCTACTTCCCACTCAGCGACAAGCTTAGAGTCCACACATGAGATTTACCACCGTCAAAAAGAACCTTTATTATTCTTTGTGTAGCCTCATGCTTTCTTGCCAGCTGCCTTTGGAGCAGGTGCTTTCTGGGCTGGGGTCTTCTGACCCTTCTGGCCTTTAGCAGGAGGTGCTGCCTTCTGGCCTGCAGCCTTCTGAGCAGGAGCCTTCTGGCCTGCAGCCTTCTTGCCTGGTCCTGTAGCCTTCTTGGCTGGGACTTTAGCAGCAGCAGCTGCTGCAGCCGCAATGGCAGCTTTAGCCACAGCTGCTTTTTTAGGAGAAGCTTTCAGGATAGCAGCTCTTTGAAGTTTCTTTACTTCAGTCTTGATTATTCTGTTCCTCTGAAAAAACACAGAAGAGCACTTGCCACAGGCTCACACAAAATACGCCTTATGTCCATTGTTAAAAATTAAACTGCTTTCACACTCATAAATAAATGTTAAGTGACAATATTATTTCCAAGACTCATTTGGTCATTAAGCCAGGTACTTTTACCCCATGCAATCTTGCTGGCCCTAACAAGAATTATAAACATTAATTACACACAACACCACAAAATAGGGACTGGCTACTGTTCCTTCACTACCTTATATCCAATATAAATGTACATCTGAAAACTTACCATTTTCTTTGCCTTCATGACTTTGAAACGATCAAAGTCTGTCATCTTGGCTTTCTGTTAAAAGAAAAACAATTGATCTCTCCTGACATCTCTCAGCACACCCCCGTCCTCTAGAACTCAAAGCTTTATGCCTTTACCCTTTCTCTGGCATCAATTTTCTTGGCCCATCTTGTGGCTGCCCATTTCGTATTGATATCCGCCTTCTCCCAAGCTTTTCGGACATACTTCTGGCGGGCACTATGAAGATCAAGTCACATATTACTTAATCAGCTTTATGGTAGGTCATGTCAAAAAAATATTTCAAAGTACACTTACTACTGCTCACATTTGTGCATAAAACCATGTCCCTTTCTTTGTAATTAACAAAAGCTCCTCCTTGCACCTGCTATATTTTGCACATTAACTTGGCTATTTTTTTTTTTTGGTTTTCGAGACAGAGTTTCTGTGTGGCCCTGGCTTTCCTGGAACTCACTTTGTAGACCAGGCTGGCCTCGAACTCAGAAATCTGCCTGCCTCTGCTACCCGAGTGCTGGGATTAAAGGAGTGCACCACCACGCCCAGCCCTTGGCTAAATTTCTTGCTTTTTTTTTTTTTTTTTCCTGAGACAGGGTTTCTCGGTATATCCCTAGCTGTCCTGGAACTCACTCTGTAGACCAAGCTGGCCTCGAACTCAGAAATCCGCCTGCTTCTGCCTCCCGAGTGCTGGGATTAAAGGCATGCGCCACCATGCTCAGCTTGGCTGAATTTCTTAACCACTGAAAACTTCACTGCTTTGGTGAACCCTCCATTCATCTGTAGTCACTCCAGTACCACTCCACCAGCACCCCTCAGCTGCATCTGTTTCAGAGACCAGCCCAGGTTAAATCCACTTTGTGGTGGCTCATTACAGCAGGTGCTTTGTTGTACCAATCGCTACTGATGACAACCACACAGTACTGCAGGACAGTCTTAATCTGCACCCCTCCCCAAAAAACACAACAAGCCTCATTGCTAAGGTAACTCAAGCCAGAATACTGCAAATTTGGGCTACATGAGAGCAGACATTTTCACTGAACTTATTGTACAGATAAGAAAAAAGACAGGTGTGGTGGAGCACACCTTTAATCCCAGCACTCGGGAGGCAGAGGCAGGCGGATTTCTGAGTTCGAGGCCAGCCTGGTCTACAGCGTGAGTTCCAGGACAGCCAGGGCTATGCAGAGAAACCCTGTCTCGAGAAACAAAAACAAACAAACAAAAAATCCAAACAGGAACTTTCATAATGGCAAAACTACCTGGGCAATTTTCAGTCAATAAGGTCTGTTTGTTAAATATAGACCCCTTTCCTTGGTTGGCTCCAAACCATCTGTATTGTCTGTGTATAATAGACTGGCACCAAACTGAAAAACAACTTAGAACAAGGTGTTACCTGTGTGGGAACTTGAGGATGAAGTCAGTGAGCTGCATGCATTTGAAAGGCATGGCCTGCCTCCTCACCCGAGTACATGGTCCATCCACTAAAGCCTAGAATACAAAATCACACCCAGGCACCCGAAGTTCAAGATGGCGGTAACCTCTAGCCCTTTCTAGACCAAGCATACATTACTACTCAAATAAAGCCAATACATTCTGTGAACCCAGTATCCTAAAACCCCCCAAATTTTTTTTCAGACAAGGTCAAGCAGCCAAGGCTAGTGGCAAACTTCTGGTTCTCCTACCTTATCCTCCCAGTGCCTGAGGTAGCAGGAACCACCGCATCTATCTTTAGACTCCAGGGTCTCTAGCAAGCACTCTACCAACAGAGCTGTACCTCCAGCCCCACTGAAGTCTTCTCAGTTACCTCATTTAAACTCACCCGCATTTGTCTGCCTAGTTTACCTGGTGAATTAATCCTGTAAGATGTGCTAACTCTACCCAGTGCTTCAAACCCCGTGGCCAGTGTTTCCTCAACGCTAAAGCTGTAATCTAAAAATCTCCACCCAAGGACCACTCTAGCTTCCCTGAGTAACATCTATACGGTGCTGTGGATCTTACAGCCACGTTAAATAAAGATTGTAAAATACTCCGTAACACACGTACCCTGTTCTGATCAATGACGTCGACAATTGCAACCAGCTTTCCAGCATGGGGCCCAAAGGAAATGTAGGCCACCCGGCCAATCTCCACGTAACGCCTGAACACCTTAAACAGGAAGAGAAGAAACAAGGGTTGGCTTTAAATATTCCAATTCCGCTGCTTACCGACAACACAGGGCTCGCAGCCCCCGGGGAGACGAATTTGAACTTAGTAGCCAGTATTTGTAACTCCAACTGTCCCGTAGCCACTTTCCCAGCACACGAGCTCCCCGAATCCGCTCTTACCCATGTTTGATATTCCTTTAGTTCTCATACAATTAACTAATTGTTCAATCATCTGACCCACTCCCCGGCTCGCTTTCTCCGGAGAAAAAGGATCGCAGGGAGCTCGTGAGGAGCCAGGCCGCTGGGCAGGGCCGAGGCCGCAGCAACGCCGCCAACCCCGGACCTCAGGGCCAGCCACTCCCGCCACTGCGCACGCGTGGCCCCGGCAGTGCGGTCCACGCGATCCGCGCTCCCTGGGGGCTGGGTTCCGCACCCCGCTGCCTCCCCACGCGCTGGCCGGGTCGCGCAGAGCCACTCCAAGCCGGAGCTACCCGGCTCGGGGCATGAGGCGGGCGTCGCCACAGCCGCGCTCGGAGCTCTCGGCACACACACTCACCATGTTGGCGGCGCTCAGCGAGAAGAGAGAGGGCCCGCCCTGCCGTGCGCATGTGTCGGCGGAAGCCCCGCCCCCGGGGTCCAGCGTGCCCACCGATTGGTCGACGGGGAAACGTGCGTGCTTTTACGCATGCTCACTGGGTAATGACATGGCGGCTCCGGCTCTCTGCGGACTGCTTCTCCTCAGACACGTGCAGTGAGCTTGGAGTTGTAATTTCTCCTTTCTTGTTTGTTTGGGTTTGGGATTTTGAGGACAAGGCCTCTTACTGTAGGCCTTCCACTCTATATGATCCAGGCAGTCTCGCTCGCAGCAATACTCCAGCCTCAGTCTCCCAAATGTTGGCCTGGCAGGGCGGTCACTCCTGAGAACTTTAGGGATAGGAAGAGCCGGGCGTGGTGGCGCACGCCTTTAATCTCAGCACTCGGGAGGCAGAGGCAGGCGGATTTCTGAGTTCGAGGCCAGCTTGGTCTACAGAGTGAGTTCCAGGACAGCCAGGGCTACACAGAGAAACCCTGTCTCGAAAAATCAAAAAAAAAAAAAAAAAAGGATAGGAAGGACTCAGAGGCTGAACTTCCCTTTTCTTCTGTATACACAGGATATAACTAAGACACAGCCGAGTGTGCTGGCGCTCGCCCTTAATCCCAGCACTCGGGAGGCAGAGGCGGAAGCAAATCTGGAGTTAAGGCCGCTTGCCCTACCAGGGATACTGCGACTCTGTCTTAAAAGAACAAAGATACAGGGCTGGAGAGATGGCTCAGCGGTTAAGAGCACTGATTGCACTTCCAGAAGTCCTGAGTTCAAATCCCAGCAACCACATGGTGGCTCACAACCATCTGTAATGAGATCTGACGCGCCCTCTTCTGGTGGCGTTGAAGACAGCTACAGTGTGTGTGTGTGTGTGTGTATATATATATATATAAACACTTCTGTCAAGTAGACAAATGCAAAACAGCACACTGGGCCTTCCTCAGTCTCTCTCCATTCAATCTTTATGAGACAGCCTCTCACTGAACCCAGAGTTTGCCAGTTTAGCTAGGCATGCTGCTCACTGAGCCCCAGGGGCGCACTTGTCTCTACCTCCCCAGGATGACCACTGCAGACCATTGATCCTTACTCTTCATGTGTGTGATGGGGATCCAAATTCAGGCCTTTACGACATTAAGCACTTTACTCTTTACTTATGTGTGTAGAGGGGGCAGGGCAGGTGGAATAGTCCTCTTTGAGGCCAGAGAGGGTATCCAATCCCCTAAAGCTAGAGCTATGAATAACTGTGAGCTGGAAACACAACTCAAGAAAGCATTCAACTGCCAGTCATCTCTGTGGCTCTGAATGAGCCCCATTTCAGACATTTTATTTTATGTGTATGGGTGTTTGTGAGCACCAAGTGCAAACAAACGTAGTACCTGCAGAGGCCAGGAGAGGGCATCACACCCCTGAAATGGGAGTTAACAAGATTATGAGCTGCCGTGCAAGAGCAGCAAGTACTCAACCACTGAGCCATCTCTCCAGCCCCTCTCAATAAATTTCTCAGCCTGAGGACTCTGCGTTTGCCGAAGAGTGTAGCAATACTGTGTGATGAATCCCAAGGAAAAGCTTCCTATCAGGACAGATGCCGAGAGCTGAGTGAAAAGATGTTCCAGACATGAGGGACCGAGAATCCTTGCCACCTGCAACACATGCACTAGAGCCTCTGGGCCAGCAGGCAGTGGGCAGTCCTGCCCAGAGGCCAGTGCGGAGGGTGGGGATCTGTGAGAGGCACTCAGGAAGACTGCAGGACTGGAGAGTGCTGGCACAACACACGTTTCTCAGAAGCTTGTGTTTAAGTTCTGTTACCTGTTGGAAGCAGCTCTGTTCTGACCCTGCTGTCCAGTGTAAACAGAGCAGTCAGCACCTGTATTCTATTAGGAGAGCTGGGTCCTCGAAAGCTTCACTGCCGGGAGCTTGAGGGATGAGACAGAAATGAGCCAGCCGTGGACTCAGGAGTGTGGCACAGTAAGAGTTTTCCTGGGACACGTGAGAACTGGGATTCAAACCCCAGACTACCAAAATGAATGCATTTAAAGTCAATCACAGTAGTTCAGGGGAAAAAAAAAAGTTCACCTGTTGCTTTTAAACATGCAGCTTTTATATTTCCTTGATTTTTTTTATTATTAGGTCATAATTTTTTTTGGAAAGGAAGCCTTAGATGAAACCTCAAGTTCTCTTTTTACAAGTAAAAATATCGCGTATAAGCCGCGTGCAGTGGTGCATGGCTGTAATGCCAGCACGCAGCAGGCTGGGGTAGAAGGTGCCAAGAGCTTGAGACTAGCCTGGCATACATAGCAAGCACTAGCCGGGCAACATGGCAAAGCTCTCTCAAACGAAAACAAGGGCTGGGATGAGAACCTAGTTCAACTCCCGGAGCCCACATTAGGAAAAAGAAAGAAAGACAGCTAGGTGTGGTAGTATTATTTCGTAATCCTAGAGCGGGGGTGGGGGGGTGGGGGGGGGGAGTGAGACAGGTAAGTCCCTGGGCCTGATTGGCCAGCCAGCTAGAACTGCAGTGGGCTGACTCAGCTTCCTCCTGGGCCCCTCTCTGGCGTTTGTGATATTGGTTAGATTAACCTCTTATCTCCTTCCCTCTGTGAAATGGCATTTAAGAGTTCTCTCTGTATGCTGGGTGTTGTGGAACACACTTGCAATCCCAGCTACTTGGGAGGCTTAGGCAGGAGGGACAGGGCTGGCCTCAGCCACTATACCAGTGCTTACAGGTCTGAGCTGGAGATTAGGTGTGAACGTGTGAAAAAATACTACCTCAGTGTGAGAGGTAGTGGAGAGCCAGGTGACTTGTCTGGGGTGTTCTGTGTGTGTGTGTGTGTGTGTGTGTGTGTGTGTGTGTGTGTGTACATTTATGTGTGTAGTACTAGAGTGTGTAAGACAGTGTGTGTGTATGTGTGTGTTTGTGACTGTGTGTGTCTTCATGGTAGACACTTAAGGTATGGTGTAGTGTCTGGGTATCCGTAGGAGGAGCACAGCCATAGGGGCCATTAGAGTTGGAATAGCTTGGACAGTGTATGGGTATGTGGAAGTGTGGCTTTCCCAGTGTGTGGACGCAGCAGGGTTGAGATATCTGTGATAGACATAAGACATAAGACAGGAGGGACCCAGCTGATGGAGGGTTATCTGACAGAGCTCACTCACAGGAGTGACAAACACAGACGTGTCAAAGGAGACATGGCCTTGGCAAGAGGAGAGGCACACAGCTGGCTTCCTAATGACTGCAGCCTTACAATTAGCAACTTGACTTTTTTTGTGTGTGTGTGGTTTTGGAGACAGGGTTTTCTATGTGTAGCCCTGGCTGTCCTGGAACTCCCCTTGTTAACCAGGCTGGCCTCGAACTCAGAAATCCGCCTGCCTCTGCCTCCCAAGTGCTGGGATTAAAGGCGTGCGCCATGATCTTCAGCATGCACTTTTTAAAGGAAGTACAAACAATGTTCTGGTTTTATTCAATGCTTGTTTGTTTTTAAGTGAAAAAGCTGTGGGTGGGGCTTCTAGGAGTCAGAGGTTGCCATGTAAAATTAAGATACTTGACTTTTTTTTTTTTTTAAAGATTTTTACTTCTGTTTAAAATGAATTCCTTAACTTTTATGTATATGGGCGTTTTGCTTGCTTGTCTGGCTGTGCAGCACATGCATTAGGTGCTGGAGAAGGCTAGAAGAGAGAATCAGATCCCCGAGAGAGAGCCACAGGCTATTTGGAGCTACCATGCTGATTTGGGGGACTGAACCCAGATCCCATAAAAGAGCAGCCAGTACTCTTAGCCAACAACCCATCTCTCCAGCCCCTTTTTTATTTCTGACTTATGCATCTTGGTGAGTTTTTGCAAGACCCTGTCTCAAAACCAAAACAAAGGCTGGGACGATGGCCAGTCAGTCAGTAAAAGACATGCAAGGCTGATTTCAGGACCCAGAACTCTTGTCAGTCGGTAAATAAATAAAACATGGGATCCCAGCCCAGAGGAGGCAGAGACAGAGCTATACATCTTTCTTCCTTTTAAAAGTACCACCTTGAGGGCTGGTGAGATGGCTCAGCGGGTAAGAGCACCCGACTGCTCTTCCGAAAGGTGATAAGTTCAAATCCCAGCAACCACATGGTGGCTCACAACCATCTGTAACGAGATCTGACTCCCTCTTCTGGAGTGTCTGAAGACAGCTACAGTGTACTCACATATAATAAATAAAATAAATCTTAAAAAAAAAAAAAAAGTACCACCTTGAAAAAAAAATACCACCTTGTGTCCTTAGGAGAAAGGGCATCATATTTAAGTTAACAAATACATGTTGCAAAATAAAATAAGAATTTATTCCATATGGAGCCAGCAAAAAGCCATGAGACACAGCATTGATTTGTAGCTTGTAGCCACTGGACTTGAAGACCTTTCCCATCCCACTTAGGAGGCAAATATTCCTGAGACTGCCTTCTCTTTTCCCAAAGTCAAGATGTGTAGCAGCTCTGTAGGGAGAAATGTAGGGCTGTCTTTGGACAGGATCCTGTATACCTGTGGGGGCAGTGGGGAAAAAAAGCACACCCCATGGTTATAGCCCAAAGGCACCCTGAGCAGGGGCTTTGCCTGGTCAATGAGCCCCTCACCGCCCCCCAGTACAGTCCACACTGGGTGTGATTTACAAGCACAGCAGGGAGATAGTTACACAAGGAGGACACATGTTTAGTAGCAACCTCATGCCCAGAGCTCCAAGTGGGCTCTCCAAAATAAGAAGAGCTACCGTTTAGGACTTGTGTGTATCTTTGTGCTTCGGGTCTGCCTACATGACAGAGGCCATCTGTCATTGAGGCTATGAGTCTTCCTAGGCTGGGTGTGTGACTCAGTTAGTCAAATAGTTGCCTAGAATGCATGAAGCTCTGGGGTTCCACCCCTAGGACCTCACAGCCCATAATCCCAGCTCTCAGGAAAAGAGCAGATATCAAGGCTGGTCTTGGCTACATCTAGCATGGGTTACATGAAACTGTCTCAAATGCTATCATCTTCCCCACTAAATGCTACAAGCTACCAGTCAGGGAGCTTAATGCTTATGAGATTGTTAAAAGAAAGCATTAGTGACTTGAGATAGGGCTCGACTCAACTAAAAGACAGGAAGGTCTTGCAAAGGAACTCTAGGTCAAAGCCACAGGGTGAAGTATCAGTCGGAACCTTCATGGGCAGCTTGCTAGGAGCAAGGAGGGAGAGAAAATGGAAACCGAGCCCGTGGTCAATTCTTCTGCATTAAATTATATTCTCAACTTCCTCTGGAGTAGATGGTGTGAAGCCCCTGACACCAACAGCCAGTGTCTCCTTGATTCCCAGTGGATCAGCAAGCAGGTAGGGAGGGTTGCAGAGGCAGTGCCCACTGGGTGGATGAGGGACTCCCAGGAGATGCTCTGGCAGGAATCAGTGGCTGAGAGGCACATGACCTTGGCATTTAAGTAGGGGACAGGTCCTGGTGGCAGCCACTTCACTCACACAGCGTGGTGTCACTCTGGTGGGTTCTGGCAGCCCGGGGTGACAGGTGCTGCTTGGAAGGCTCAATCAGAATCCACTGCTTGGTCGAAGGCATTCTCAGAGCGCTCCTTTGTCCTGAATGCTGAACATAGATACAGAAGAAATGCCAGGCACAGCAAGGCAATAGCCGTGAAGAAGGCCAGGACTCCCATAAACACCGGTGGCTGTATGGGTAGATGGATCAGGTGACTTCCAGCTGGGATCTGGTTGGTCAAGCTGAGCATGTAGCCGAGGGACCAGGCGATGCTGCTGTTCCCCACCTGTAGAAGACAGTGGATGGCCCAGGTCTCAGGCAGAATGGTCCATTCCCAGCCCATACTGGACACCCCAGAAGAGAACTGTGATCTAAGCAGGCCTAAGGGTTTGCCTGTGCTCTGACACCACAGCCACAAAGAATTGAGGTTCCACCTTCAGTACTATAGACAATCAGAAACTGAGTTCCCACACAAGCCCATTCATTGAAGCGAGTGTTAGAACAGCCAGTCCTAGTAGTGAAAGCATTCCTATTGTGCAGGGAACAGGACTGTTTGTGGTTAAAGAAAGGGTTAGAAGGTGTTTTTACCCAACCCAAAACTGGTTCCTAGGAAAGGCGCCAGCCCTAATGGGAAGCTTTGAGTTAATTTCTTCTGATAAGTCTTATCTATCTTCCTTTTTTTCCTCCTTCCCTCCTCTCCTTTCTCTTCCTCTCCCTCCCCACTTTTAAAACAGGATCTCATTATGTGAATCCTCCTAGTCTGGAACTCACTATAAAGACCAGACTGGCCTTGAACTCAGAGACCCACCTTCCTCTGCCTGGGATTAAAGGTGTGTGTCAGCACACCTGGGATTAAAGGTGTTAGCACACCTGGTCCTTCAATCCACTTTTTGACTGTCATATTTTGAGACTGTTTTCTTAAGCATCTCCTTATTTTGAGTTTTCAGTCTTTATAGTGAACCAAACTTATCATCTGTACTCTTCATCTCAAATAATGCTCTTCTTCAAAATAGTTTAGCTAGATAGTAAATGACAGCACCTTGGTTAGCATTTGCTTGATATTTATTCAGATTGCACTTTGTGTGTGTGTGTGTGTGTGTGTTCACGAGTGTTTGGGTGCCGGTGTCCACACATGTGCACACACTCTTGTGGGTGTGTGCATACCACAACGTGCATGTAGAGATCACCAGACAACTTTCAGGAGTGTAGGTTCTTCCCTCTCACTGTGTGGATCCTACAGTGGAACTCAGAGTCAGGTCTGGAGACAAGCACCTCTCTCCACTGAGCCATTTTACTGGCCCTTTGCTTGATACTAAGAAAACTTTTTTTTTTAACTTTCAGTCTGTATCCTAATTCTTAAAAATATAAACATTTCTCTTACAAATTATGTAAGTCTATTGCTTAATTTTTTTATTCATTTAATTGTGTTTATTAATTTGTATATTATTATGAGACAGGATCTCATACATCCTAGGCTGGTCCTAAATTTACCAGCAGCAGAGGATGACCTTGAACTCCCAATCTTCCTGCTTTCACCTCCTGAGAACTGGGATTATAGGTGTTTGCCACCATACCTGGCTAGCACAGGAGGCAGATTATCCCACAAAATATAACAGATATTCAATATTTGTCAGAATCCTTTCCAACCCTACCCTGCTTTG
The DNA here is from genome assembly GCA_902729485.2 of Mus minutoides. Lineage (NCBI taxonomy): Eukaryota > Metazoa > Chordata > Mammalia > Rodentia > Muridae > Mus > Mus minutoides. Next base: position 22,231 of record LR753076.1, read on the forward strand.
CTCTGGCTACAACTTCCCCAAGCAACAACCAGAGAAGCAGCCTGGCTTGTTAAGTCTTAGAAATCTAATCTGACCATGTTTGTTTTCCTAACTGAACTGGTAGTTTTTATTTCCCAGGCTGGCCTAAAACACACAACGCACCTGGATGACCTTGAACTCCAGATCCTCCTGTCCTCCCCCCCCACCCCCCCACCCCTGAGTGCTAGGATTGCAGGGTTATATACTGTGAGACTGAGTGCAGGACTTCCTTGTTTTGCATGGTGCTGGAGAAGTAGGGTTCTGCCAGGGGTGGAGTGTATGTTAGACACACATTCTCCTGACGGAGCCATCTCCCTGTGAAGCCTTGTGACTGGTGGCATTACTGACGAGTCTGGATTCCAATATCCCACTCTAAAGCTCCCCCTTAGTGCTACTTCCTGTATTTATTTTTTTTTCTTTCTTGACTCAAAATGGTATATGGGGGCTAGAGAAGCGGCTCTATGTATGTGTGTACACACGCGTGTATGGAGGCCAGAGGTCAGCCTCTGGCTGTCTCTAAGGAGCCGCCCATTTTGAGACAGGGTTTCTCACTGGGCTTACTGGTTAGGCTGGACTGCTGAGCCAGCAAGCAACAAGAATCCCCCTGTCTCTGCTTCTTCCCCAGCACTGGGAGTGTAGCCACACACTACCATGCCTGACATTTTCTCACATGGACTCTGGGGATGAACTGCAGGTCTTCTTGCTTGTGTCATATCCTAGACTTGCTCTTTTTTTGGAGACAGAGTCTCAAGTAGCTCAGGCTGGGCTTGAACTTTAGACCTTCCTGCCTCCACCTCCCAAGTCCTGGGATCACAGGCATGAGCACCGGCTCTTCTGTTTTTCTAGACAGCTACTTTTCTTTCTGAAAATCATTCATTCTTGCTTTCTGTGGTTTTGTAGTATCTCCTGGGTCTACCTATCTTCTCAGCTGACTACTGTCTTAAATAATGTGTTCGGTGCCCCTGTAAAAAATCTTCTGGTCTGTTATATTTGACCTACTTCCCCTCCCTGGGGTGTGGTGGCATTCTAGCACTCAGGAGGCAAAGACAGGTAGATTTCTGCTGGTTCAAAGCCAGCCTAGTATACATATATGTTCCAGGCATGCCAAAGTTACAAGGTGAGATCTTGTCTCAAAAAAACTAACATAAGCCGGGCGTGGTGGCGCATGCCTTTAAACCCAGTACTCGGGAGGCAGAGGCAGGCGGATTTCTGAGTTCGAGGCCAGCCTGGTCTACAAAGTGAGTTCCAGGACAGCCAGGGCTATACAGAGAAACCCTGTCTCAAAAAACAAAAAAAAAACCAAACCAAAACAAAAAAACAAAAAAAAACCCCTAACATATAAGTAGATAACCACTTGTAGGGAGCCATTCAACCGCTCCTTAAAGACGGCATGGACAGACTCAGCTGTACTGGCATAAACAACTCTTAATTGTCATTAGGCAGTGTCAGCTGTTGTTTGATCTTGTGTCCGAGACCACCTGGTATAGCCACGGGGCTGCCCAAGACCACCTGGTGTATGAGCGAGAACCACGGGGCAGCTCGGTGATTAGCCAGGACAGGGTTTAAGTAGCTGCTCCTGGGTTGCCTGGGGGCGGGGGGGCATTCCATTCTACCACTCCACACTGCTACTCCACTCTTCTCGGCCCCATTCTGCCATTCACCATTTTCACTCTGTAACTGCATGCATGGCCATTTGCCGTTTGCCATTTTAAGCTGTAAGTGCATCAAGTTCCTGAGTAAACCGCCTGGAGAAGAAGCCTGGTTGTCTAGTGTCTTATTCCCACTGGACGGGGAAGGCGCTCGACAACCACTTGGCCAGGAGTGATTTTTTTTTTTTTATAATTAAAGTAAAATTTTTAAAGTTTACATTGTATATTGTGTGTGTGTGTGTGTGTGTGTGTGTGTGTGTGTGTATGTGAACATACATGTGATAGCACCTATATGGAGTCAATCTTTCTCCATTGTGGGTTTGGGGAGTGGCTCTCATCATCTGGCTCATGGGGAAGAGCTTTTATCAGCTAAGCCATCTGGCCAGTTCCCAGAAGCAAATTTAAACCAAAGATGTCTCCTCAATGCAGACTGGTACTCAGTGCAGATAGTCTTCATTCTTACAATGTGCTTAGTGGATGTCTGCTCTTGCGGAGCAGGGCTCAGCACACAGGCCAACGGTCTGCACCTCCAAAGAGCCCCCCCCCTTAGATAACTCAGTTGAAAATAGACAGTCCCAAGCTTAATTCGGAATATTGATTGGATTAATTCAATTTTGCCAAAGCTGGAATTGAACAGGATGGCTCCAGACATCCTGCAGGGTCTACTGCGGCTACTCCTGAACAGAGAACATCCTCTCAGAGCTGAGGAACACAGTACTGGCCAGACAGAGTCACAAGGTAATGTCCTGCCTGAGTCAGCTGTCCTTCTGCTTCCTGGACTCTTTAGTCACTAGGCAATGCCTGTCTGTCTGTCTATCTGTCTAGCTAGCTAGCTATCATCTATTTATCCGTGTATCTATTTTTCCTTCTGTCTTTTTCCAGTTGTCTATCTTCTGTCATCTTCCACATGTCTGTCATCATCAAATCTGTCATCTAACATTATACTACTTACCCACCCATCTAACACATCAATCTATCATCTACTACCTACCTATCTATCTATCTATCCATCCATCCATCCATCTATCTATTGTCATCCTCTTTCTATTACTTAGACAAGAGGCCCCTCCCCTTCTTTAAGTTTTGTCTGTAAACATAGTGACCTCTGGCTCCTTCAAAGAGAAAAATTCTTTTTTGTTTCTGTTTTTGTTTTTCAAGACAAGGTTTCTCTGTATAGCCCTGGCTGTCCTGAAACTCACTCTGTAGACCAGGATGCCTTGAACTCAGAAATCCAACTGCCTCTGCCTCCCAATTGCTGGAATTAAAGGCATGTGCCACCACTGCCTGGTGAGAAAATTCTTATTTAATGAAAAGGTGCTAATATGAACCCACTCACACCTTTAAAGCTGTATCTTACATTGCCTTTTGTAGAACATGGGGAGTACTTAATTATTCTGTTATAAATTATAAGTCAGGAGGGGTAGTGGGTGCACATCTCTAATCCCTGTACTCACATAGTGAGGTCCAGGCCAGCCTGGGCTACAGAGTGAGGTCCAGGACAGTCTGATCTACATAGTGAGACCCTATCTCAAAAAAAAAAAAAAAGAAAAGAAAAAGAAGAGAAAAGAAAAGGAAGGAAGGAAGGAAGAATGAAAGGAAGGAAGGAAAGAAGGAAGAAAAGAAAGAAAGAGAGAGAGAGAGAGAGAGAAAGAAAGAAAGAAAGAAAGAAAGAAAGAAAGAAAGAAAGAAAGAAAGAAAGAGTGTGCTCAACTTGTAGTTTTGGGGGGATGAAAAATCTCAGACACTTTTCATATTTCATGGTCTCACCAAAAAGTTCCTTGGCACTGACTGGGCTCCAGCCCTTAGCTGAAGGCCTGAACCTGGCATGCCCAGCAGCCCCACCCTCAGGAGCCTCACATTCCTCCACCCAACTCCAGCCTTCTCCTTGTCTGGGAGCAACTTTAAATCCTGTCACCTCTTCTCCTGAGGCACCAATAGGTGACCAGCAGGATTAGAGCATCCTTTAACCTTTGACCTCTCTTCCACAAACCTTTTTTTTTCCCCCATTTTTGAGACAGGGTTTCTCTGTGTAGCCCTGGCTGTCCTGGAACTCACTTTGTAGACCAGGCTGGCCTTGAACTCATAAATCCACCTGCCTCTTCCTCCCAAGTGCTGGGATCAAAGGCGTGCGCCACCACACCCAGCTCCACAAACCTTTCTATGGAGAGGAAGAAGAGAAAACACTCCGTGTTTGGACTTACTTCTTTTTCAAAGTGTATCTGAGGCCAAGTCTCCTCAGTGAACTTGTATCCATTTACGAGCAAGTGGTAGATGTAGTGGGCTGAAAAGCAGTAGGACCGGGCGTACGTCTCATCAAATCTGGGGAGCAGGGACGGGAGCTGGAAAGGGGATAAAGACACCTGAGAGGGGGAGCAGGCAGGTGACTCTCAAAAGGTGCATGTGGGAGCACCCAAGGGCGACAGCAGTGTTTCAAAACCCATCACTCTTGATTTCAAGCCGAAAACGACATTAATGCAATTGCACAAGAGCTGAGACTCCTACCCAGTGTTGCGTCAGAATCCAGAAGGTCACGAGGTCATCTACACCATGTGCTGCTTCAGCCTACCGAGCCTTTTCTCTTTCATTGATTGACTTCAGTTAGGGTCTCACCTAGCCCATGCTAACCTTGAACATACAACATGCACATATATACATACAGTCATATGTACACACATGCTCACCTATGCATCACATATACATTCACACATGCATGTAGGGACGTGGTCAAGAACAGAGTTGTGTGTGGAGAATTCTGAGTGCTTGTGAGAAAATGCCAAGAAAACAAGAGTCTTATGACCTCAGTTTCTTCAGAACGCAGAACTGTTCTTGGAATATATCTCTGTGTTTCTCCCAGATGTAGCAAATAGGAGTGAGTTCTTCAGATTTTTATTACAACTGGCCATTGATCTTTGTTTATAGCTTTCATGGAAGTCAAGGCTTGTTCTTGTGACTGCACACTTTACTCATATGACTCTTGTGAGTCTGAATTTGCCGATGCTCTGAATAAAGTTGGCTATGAGACTTCAATCTGCCTGATTTATTGGCTCCATTCTCTCAGGTCCCACTGCCTTTAGAGCCAGTAAACATACGAATACACATGCATACAGAGACAAATACATAAATACATATGCTTATACGCGCGCGCGCGCGCGCACACACACACACACACACACACACACTAAGCAATGTCGTACAGTCTGTTCTGATGCTCAACCTCTCTTTTCTAATACTGACCTCGCTCCAAGTGTGTCTGCAGAAGTCCCAGCTGCTGTCATTGAAGGAGGTAAGGGAGAAGCTTCCCGAGAGGTTTAGCGCACTGGCTGTATAGTAGAAGCCTGCGAACGCCTGTGAGCAGGACAGAGACAGTGAGTTCTCCAAAGGAGTGTGCTATGGAGCTACCTGGGGAGGGCATAGCGAGAAACAGGATAGAGGAAGAGAAAGGGGCAGGAGAGGTTCCCCTGAGGGTTCAGAGACACACACACCCGCTAACTGGCCTTTACTCTTACCACAAATGGCCCTTGAACCTTGGGCTGGTAAATGCCATCAAAGGAACAGGCGTCTTGCTCTTGGCAAGCATTGAAGTCAAACACAGAAGCCACCTTCTCCCTGCACAGTCGTGGATCACCAGTTCCCATGAAGGTAACGCTATCACTGGAGTTGTAGCTCTCTGGCCTCTGCTTCTCTGTGCACAGGCTACCAAACACGTGGCTCAAGGTGAAGGTGGTACTGTAGCCCCGAGGGTAGCAGGGGTTGCTGATGGCTTCTGTGGAAGGGCTCTGGAGGTACGACAGGGAGGTATGAGATGTGGCACTTTCCTTCTGGAAGATTCTCCCAACGACTACCTTGTGATGCCAAGGGAGAGGCTGAGAGGCAGCACTGCGCTGTGTGCAGCTGCCGGACACAGAGAGCAGGGGTCCTAAGAGGCTTACACTCCACACAGCCCTGCCAAGGACGCTTCCTGTGACTTGGATTATTCATGTACAAAACAGGCAGACAAATCAAACACTGACTGATACTAAAATTCATAAAAATTTATTTTAAAATAATTTGGGAGGGGTGGGGAAGATAGCTTAGTTAGTAAAGTGCTTGCTGCTCAAGCATGAGGACATGTGTGTGTGTGTGTGTGTGTGTGTGTGTGTTTACATGAGCAGGTGAATGTGTGTGTACATACCTGTGGAGGAGGTCAGAGCCCAATGTCAGGTGGTGTTCCTCATTTTTTTTTAATTTATTTTATTTTATTTATTTATTTATCTATTTTTTGAGAAAGGGTCTTACTGTGTAGCCCTGGGTTGCTTTTATATCCCTATGTAGGTCAGGATTGGCCTCAAATTCATAGAGATTCTACTTGCCTCTGCTTTATAAATGCTAGGACCAAAAGTATGTGCTACTTCACATAGCCTTTTTAAATATTTTAATTTCTGTGTATGCATGTGTATGTGTGAGTATGCATGTACACACATGCACATGTGAGCATTTGGGTGCTCACAGAAGCCAGAAAAGAGCATTAGATCCCCTGGAACTGGAGTTATAGATTGTTGTGAGCCACCACGTGGGGGCTAGGAACTGAACCCTTGTCTTCTGAAAGATCAACAAATCTTTCCTTCTTTCTGTTTCGATTTTTTTGAGACAGGGTTTCTCTGTATAGCACTGAATGTCCTGGAACTATCTCTGTAGACCAAGCTGGCCTCGAACTCACGGAGATCTGCCTGCCTCTGCAAGTGGTGTTGGGACCAAAGGCATGTGCCACCAGGCCCAGTCACACTTTGTTTTTTTTTTTAGACAAGTTCTCTCACTGGCCTGGAATTGTCCAAATAGAAGAACTGGCTGGACAGCCCCAGGGATATGCCTGCCTCCACTTACATTACAGCAAGTATCACTATGCCAGACCTTTTCTCATTATATAGCCTTGGCTGGCTTGGAGTTCACTATGTAGACCAGGCTAGTCTCAAACTCACAGAGATCCTCCTGCCTCTACCTCATGAGTGCTGGGATTAAAGGTATGTACCAATACACCCAGCCACGCTTGTTTGTCTGGGGACTCGAACTCACGCCCTTAAGCTTGACAGCAGGCATTTTCTCCACCGAGCTATCTCTGCAGCCTGATCCTCCCTAGTTTTTCTTGCTTCCATTTGCTGGAAATGGTTAACACCATGAGGGAGGAAAGGGAGGCAGGAGGAGAGGGTGAGAAGGAGACCCCAGGATTGCATGAGACTCTAGTGTTATTTCTATCCACTCTGCAGACTGGAGTGAGGGCAGATACTCAGGGCAGACCTCCTTCCTGGCTCAGACCCTCCAACCCTGGTACCTGCAGAAGCATGGCCAGGAACTTCTTCTCTGCTTCGTTCTGGCCATAGCACTGGAAGCTGTGTGTGTAGAGAGTGTACGTGTAGCCATACAAAGACACCTGCACCGTGTCGCTGGCATTCAGCTCCATCTTCTCCTCAGCCACGAAGGATATCTGGGTGGAGGCGCCGCCTAAATCCAGGGCTCCTGTGGTGTCGACTCCGTGCGGGTGCACCCACATGTGCCACAGGTCCTTCTGCATAGTGGGAAAAGGATGTGAGAAGAGAAGCCAAAGACACAGTTTCCAACTGCTGGGGCTCTCCACCCAAGGGCCAGCGGCTACTGCTAGGCAGGGGGACATGGCTATACTCAGGGCTGGTCCTGCTAGGCAGGGGGACATGGCTGTACTCAGGGCTGGTCCTGCTAGGCAGGGGGACATAGCTGTACTCAGGGCTGGTCCTCTCTTATTTTAGGAATTATAAGATGATCTGTGAGATAACACAAATGCATGCATCTCATGAGCTGTGTGTGAAGTACACAGGTAGGGAGGTGAAAAAAATTAGAGAGTGCCTGGGTCGTGTGGTGCCCTGCTTTAGCTCCCTGCAGGAAAATGTGACCCCTGGTAACTGAGTCTAGGCCTTGAAAGCTAGGGAATGCTAGTCAGGTAGAGTTTGTGTGAGATTACCCAAATATTAATCATGCCAATTATTCTTAAAATTCAAAATATACTGGGGGGGGGGGCTCACAAGTCTAGTCTGGGATGTAGTCTGAGTGTCCTCTGCAGGGACTGGACTTTGCACACAATGTGAAGAAGATTCCTTCTCTCTGGGCACTCTGGACAAAGACTGAGGGCTCTGTAATTTCCAGGCAGTTACGGAGCCTCTTGGAAGGGTCCTCTTTTAGCTGCCCTCCTAAACATCCAGAGCCCAGTGTTTAATTTAGATCCTCCCCAGGTTTCTTACAAATGAGCAACGTGGTGGCCTAGGATGTCAAAGCCCTTCCTCGGGTGCTGTCCCCTCTGCTTCCCCTGAGCATGGACCTCCACCTCCGCTGTCTCCCACGGGGACGGACAGGACAAATGGAGAGATCAGAAACCATGCATTTCTTTCCACACACCTCCAGGAAATTTCCCATTATATAGTTGGCTGTAATCCATCCATACACCCCTTCCTCTTGCCCAGAAATGATTTGAGCACCCCTAAAATCAAAAGGCTGGGACTTGAAGTAGCTTTGGATGCTCTCAAGGACTTCACGAGCTGCTGTCTCATTCTGCAACCTATGCAAGGCACAGAACACAAGAGGCTGAGCACAGAGGCGTGGTGGCCGTCCATCAACCCCCTTAGTGAGGAAGCATCCTCTTCCCGGCCCCTGCTGGCACAAGGTAAGAAAATAGCTTCTGGTGGAAGCTCCGTTTGCCATCACCGTTCCCAACCCCAGGCTGGTCCATTCTTCAGGAGGTGGGTAATCAGACTTCTTATCTGAATTGCTCTAGCTCAGGTCAGTGGAGAACCAGATTGGAGAGGGCCTAGCAGTACCTACAGTCTCTGGGGCATCACAGAAAGGAACCTCATTTGGCCAAAAACGTGAGGGAATGAGAAGAGGGAGGGTTCAACCTCTAGTTCTTTGAAAGAGTTTTACCAGGAGACAGAAAAACACCAGCATTTATCTGGCCGCAGAGCTGGACAGCATAGTATCACCAACCACCTAGGCACAGTGTCGCCAAAGTTCCTGTCTGTAATGCTACCCTACAGACCAGCAGTTCTCAACCGGCAGGTCTTGACCTCTTCTGGGATTGAACGACCCATTCACAGGGGTCACCTAAGACCATCGGAAAACATAGATATTTACACTACAATTCATAACAGTAGCAAAATTACAGTTATGAATTACAGAAATGTAGCAATAAAAATGCATTTATGGTCAGGGGTCACTGCAGCATAAGGAACTGTTTCAAAGGTTGGACAGCATTAGGAATTGAGAACCACTGCTCTAGATAAAGCTCACATTGCTGGGGGTGGGGTGGTGCACGCCTTTAATCCCAGAACTGGAAGCAGAGGTGGTTGGATTTCAGCGAACTCTAGTGCAGCCTGGCCTACAGAGTGAGTCCTGGGGCAGCTGGGGTACAGAGAAGCTCTGTCGGGGGGGGGGGGGGGGGAGGCTTTGTGGGAAAAGCAAGCCAGGTGCCTGCTTGATGAAGAAACACCAGGAAGGTTCCACCCAGCAGTAGATGCTCAGGGGCTCTTTCCATGATGGCATTAAAGCACCTGGTCTCGCCTGGCTTTTTCTGTTTTCTCCCCCTGGGATCACAAGCAGAACTCCTTACTTCTAACACCCCAGCAGCCTGTACTGTG
>LR755269.1:7830-73180 GCA_902729485.2 Mus minutoides
TTTTTTTTTTTTTTTTTTTTTGTTTTTTTCAAGACAGGGTTTCTCTGTATAGTCCTGGCTATCCTGTAACTCACTTTGTAGACCAGGCTGGCGTCGAACTCAGAAATCCGCCTACCTCTGCCTCCCAAGTACTGGGATTAAAGGCGTGTGCCACCACGCCCAGCTCTAATTTTTTTTTAAATAAAATTATTTTTAAGAAAAATTTAAAACGTCAAAAAGTCAATTTTTTTTCAAATAAAATATTTTTTAAAACTGAAATACCATTTTTCCCCTCCCTGCAACCTCTGCAACGAGAAATTGCAATTTTTTATTTTTCTCTTTTTCCTGCCCGGTGCTGCATACAAACCCCCACATCCTCCCCACATGTGACCCTGGGACTTAGCCCTGGCCTTCATGGAGAAAATTATCATTTTTTTATTTTTTATTTTTAAATTCATTTATTTCTCAGTTTTGGAGAAGTGAGGTCCCTACTTACCCTGGATCTGAGGCAGGAGGATTTCGATAACTTGGGCTTTCTAGGGGGAGATTTAAATTTTGGGATAAAAATGATGTATGGCTTCATAATAGCAGATTTAATAAACATATGTAACGTGTGATAATTTGACCTAACATATAGAGCGTGTCCATATTACAGGTGATGTATAACGACGAAATAACAACAGGAAGCGTGATATAAAATAATATATAAAGAAAATAGGCCTTTAGGTCACTTTTTTAATATTTAAAATAATAATAATATTTTAAATTTAAATTTTGAAAGTGGTTTGTTCTTTTTCCTACAAGGACGTGGCTGTAGTTGGGAACTTAAACTCCAGATTTTTTTTTAAATAAATTTTTTTATATAGTAAAAATAATATCTAACATCTGATAATGTGATATAATCTATAATATATGGATTATTTATGGCAATATATGGCAATATAATAAAAGAAAAATATTAGATAATATGTAGCATAATGTATGACATAAAAATAATATACTATATAGTAATTTTTCTAACAATATTTTCTCTAATAAAAAGAATATGTGGGCTGGGCAGTGGTGGCGCACGCCTTTAATCACAACACTCAGGAGGCAGAGGTAGGCGGATTTCTGAGTTCAAGGCCAGCCTGGTCTACAGAGTGAACTCCAGGACATCCAGGGCTACACAGAGAAACCCTGTCTCAAAAAAAAAAAAAAAAAAAAAAAAAAAAAAAAAAAAAAAAAAAAAAAAGAAAAAATATATAATGTGTAATAAGATAGTAAGTAGTATATGGCAATGTAGTAGCAGTAAAAATAATATATAATATATAGTATATATATATGTAGTATTTTTATAAAATAAATTATATATTTTAAAGTATATATGATACACTATATAATAAAATAATTTTTCTGACAATTTTCCCATAATAAAAACAACATGTAACGTGATAATAACATGATGTAAGACATAGAATATGATATATGTGGTAATAAGTAAAATAACATAATAATAATAACAAATTTTTATATCATTAAATTAATAAAATATGTTTCTAATTTGCTTCAAAAATGGCTTTATAAATAAATTACGTTTTGTTTCAGGTTTGTTGAGGGAGGAAAATTGTGGAAGGGAATTTAATTTAAAAAATTTTTTTTTCACTCCATACAAGCACGGCTTTGGTCGGGGCACGGTAGTGCCAATTCTGATTCCAGAGTTTTTTTAAACAACTTTTTTATGTAGTAAAAATGATATATGACGTGTGATAACGTGACAAGTTGCGTGTGTGATGTTCGTGGTGATGTATAACAATATGGTAAAAGTAAAGATAATAATATGTGAAGTGTGGCATAGCAGTGAATTTTTATGAGAGTTTCTTATATAATCAAAGTAATATGCAACATAATAATGTAATATAATATGTAGTATATATGACGTGTACGATGATATAACATAATAATAAAAATACTATATAACGAAATGATATAATAACAAATACTTATATAATAAAATCTCTCCAAGTTTCTAATATGCACCACAAAAAAATGTTTTAAAAATTAAGGGGTTTTTTAAAAATAATTTTTAAAATAATAAATATGACATCGTGTATAATACATTATAACCTAACACGGTGTATATGACACACAGGATGTTATATAATAATAAAGATAACAGTGTATAATCTGTAATGCAGTAATAAATTTTTGTAGAATTTTTAAAATAATGAAATGAGTACATAGCATAACGATACAATATAACTAGGAATACGGTATATGTGGCAATGAATAAAATGATTTGGTAATAATAGAAATAACACGTAACATAATAATAAAATAAAATCTATTTAGGTTTCTAATTTATACCAAAAAAGCAGGATTAAATACTAAAAAATAAATTAAGAATTAAGTTTTATTTAAGTTTTTTTTTAATTCAGACTTCAAAACCTTTTTAGACAACTTTTTTATAAAGCAACATATAGCATATACTAATGTAATGTAACACGCACGTTGCATACAACACATAGGAGGACATGTAATATGGTAATAATAGAGATAGAATATAACATATAGTGCAATAGTAAATTTTTGTAGCAATTTTTTATATGATGAAAAAAGAGTATAATGTGAAAATATATCTGATAATATATAACAATGGTTTATTAATAAAAATAATATAAAATAAAAAATATATATAATGCAATAATAAATTTCATGGCAATTTTTTATAGTATATGTGACATATATAGTAGTATATAAGACATAAGATATAAGATATAAGATGATATACAATATATCAATAGAAAATACTTTGGGACAATCAATATAACGAGTAACATATTAATATGTTATAACATGTACCATATATAACACATAGGATAATAAATGTACCATAATAAGAATACTATATAATAAAATACTATATAAAATCATAAATTATAATATATAAGAATAATAAAAATGATTTTAAAATTTTGGAAAAAAATCAATTTTTAAAAAATATAATAAACAGTGCAGCCGGTAATATCACCGGTAATGACTGTGGTGACGACTAAGGTAGAATTTTTTATTTTTAACTTTTTATTTATTTAATTTTTAAAATTTTTGATTAATTTAATTTTAATTTTTCTCTGTGGAATTTGGATTTCTTTTTTCGTTTTTCTGAGAATTTCGGGGATTTTAATTGTTCTTGGGGTTCTTTTTTGTGTTTGTATGACTTTTTTTCGTTGTTTTCTTGGCCCGCTGCATTATGTGATGTCAGTGCTTCATGCTTCCTCTGTGTCGCTGGTCTCCTGCAGGGGGGACATTAATTTAAAACAAAAAAATTTCAAAACCATGAAGTCTCGCAATTTCGAATTGGAAAATAAATAAACTGAGTATTTTCTCTTTTATTTTTCTTTTTAAGGTTAAAATGTCAATGTTTCCCTGTCTGAGGGAAATAACATGAATTTTATTATATTTATATTTATATTTTTTGAAATTAAAATATAAGTTTTCTTTTCAAATGTTTAAGAAATGAACCTATGTATTTTTCCAATTTTTTAATAAAATTAATTTTTATTTATTTAATTTTATTATTGTTTTTTCTTTTAGATAGTTGAGACTGGGTTTCTCTGTGTATACCTGGGTGTCCTGGGACTCAGTCTATAGATCAGGCTGGTCTTAAACTCAGAAATCCTCCTTAATTTAATATATATAACATATATATTATCTATATATTATATTATATATATTTAATATATATTAAAAATAATATGTTTAATAAAATATGTACTACATAATGATGTACATTTTCTGACAATATTTTCTATAATAAAAACAATATATAACATGACCTGAGACATAGTACATGGTATATGTGGTAATAAAAGAAATAAGATAGTAACAGTAAAAATAATTCATAGTGTCATAATAGCAAACTTAATAAAAACAATATGTAACATAATAATATGATGTAATGTACAGTGTATATACATATTTTAAAATAAATTTTTCATGTAATCATAATGACTTATGTGTAATAATATAGTATGTAGCATATGTGACACATGGGATAGTATATGACAATACAGTAGCAGTAAAAATAATATATATAACATCCATATAATATAATACATATGTAGTATATATCGTATAATAAAATGTTTAAAAATAATATATGATAGATATAATAAACTATTTTTTCTGACAATTTTTCTATGGTAAAACCAATATGCAACATGATGATATGCTATGAGAACATAGTCTATGATATATGTGGTAATCAGTAAAATAATACAGTAATTATAAAAATAATATATAACTTAATATAATAACACATTTTTATATAATAAAATCTATTTAACTTTCTAATTTGCAGCAAAGAAAGAGTTTTATAAATTAAGTTTTGTTTCAAGTATTTTTCAGTGGGGGAATCAATTGTGGGAGAAAATTTTAATTTTGAAATTTATTTATTTTTTCCCGGACGGACACAGCCTTGGTCGTGGGAGGGGACGGTTCTGCAAAGTTGGACCTGGGAATTTTTTTAGACAATTGTTTTACAATACAGTAAAACTGATACATGGCATGTGATAAGATGGCACGTGGCGTGCGTGACACGCATGGTGAAGCATAACGACACGGTAATAAAGGTAATAATGCGTGATGCGTTACGTAAGCACTTTGAGTTTTTATGGCAATTTTTTATATAATCAAAATGATGTGCAACATAATAATGTGATGCAATACATAGTGTATGTGACATAGACAATGATGTAAAATAACAGTAATCATAAAAATACCATATATAACTTAATGTTATATAGTATACTGTGTGTGATACAAAATAACGTAACACAGTGTATATGACACATATGATGTTACATAGTAATAAAAATAACTATAATCTATAATGCAGTAATAAATTTTTGAAGCAATTTAAATATAGCATAATAATGTGATGCAATACATAGTATAGTTTGCAGCTGGTTTTTTTTTATCTTTTTATTTAATTTTTTTTTTGTTTGTTTTTTGTTTTTCAAGACAGGGTTTCTCTGTGTAGCCCTGGCTGTCCTGGAACTCACTTTGTAGACCAGGCTGGCCTCGAACTCAGAAATACGCCTGCCTCTGCCTCCTGAGTGCTGGGATTAAAGGCTTGTGCCACCACCGCCCGGCTGAATTTTTTTTTTAATTTTGATTTTGTGTGGGGTTGGATTTCTGATTATTTTTTTCTTTTTTTTTCCCCTTGTTCCGGTCAACCCTGCTCGCTTGGCTAGACCCTGCTCGCTCTGGCCGCCCCCCTACGGCCCTGCTCTCTCTGGCCGGCCCTGCTCTCTCTGGCCGGCCCTGCTCACTCCAGTCGGCCGGCCCGCTCGCTCTGATCAGCTCCACTTGCTCTGGTTGTCCCCGCTCACTCTGGCCATCCCCTCTCACTCTGGCCGTCCCCACTCACTTTTGCTGTCCCTGTTCGGCTCTGCTCGCTCTGGCCAGCCCCACTCGCTCCAGATAGCCCTGCTCACTCCCGTTGGTCTCTCCAGTCCAAGGATGCATTTTATTATTATTCTTCATAAGTATGCTGTAGCTGACTTCAGACGCACCAGAGGAGGGCGTCAGATCTTATTATGGGTGGTTGTTAGCCACCATGTGGTTGCTGGGATTTGAACTAATCACCTTCAGAAGAGCAGTCGGGTGCTCTTACCCGCTGAGCCATCTCACCAGCCCTATTTTTTTCTTTTTTCCGAAAATTTTTGGTTTTTTAATTTTTTCTTGCAGTTGTGTGTGTGTGTGTGTGTGTGTGTGTGTGTGTGAATTGTTTTCATTCTTTTCTTGTCTCGCAGCATGATGTCATGTCTGTGGTTCATGCTTCCTTTGTGTCATCCCCGCGCTCCCGTAGACTACTCCTCTGTTTTCGTCATCTGTGAAAAGGAAAAAATAAAATAAAATACTGGCTTATTTAAAATAAATAAATAAATAAAATTCCAAAACTGTGAAATATCACAAAGGCGAAACAAAAAAAAATTTAAACTTGAATTTCTTTTTTTAGCTTAAAATGTCTATGTTTCTGGTCTTACGGAAATAACGTGAATTTTATTTTATTTTATTTTTATTTTGGGAAATTAATAAGTTTTTTTTTTCAAATGTTTAAGAAACTATCCTATGGATTATTTTTGGTTGGTTGGTTTGTAAATAAACTTAATTTTTTTTTTATTTTTTAGAAAAGTTTTTAAAAATTCAAAAATATCCATTTTACAAGTTCAAATTTAAAACATTATTATTATTATTAAATATAAACTACCATAGCTGCGTCCAACTGTGCAAGAAAAAAAATTTTAATTTAAAATATTTAAAATCCTTGAAAAAATATTTTGAAAAACCCTAAAATTCTAAAAAACAAAATCTCTGAACCCTAAAAACAAAACAAAACAAAACACAAGACCCTTAAACCTAAAAGAAAACCCTTAAAAAAATAAAAGACTAAAAAAAATGAGGTTTTCTTTTATTTAAAAAACTTTTTATTAATTTAATTTTTAATTTTTTTTCCCTGCACGGACACAGCTGTGATCGGGATTTTTTTATATAATAAAAATGCTATCTGAGGTGTCCTGATATAATATAATGTGTAGTGTATGTAATACATATGGTAATATATGGCAATGCAATAACAGTAAAAATAATAGGTAATATAAATTATAATATATGTAACATAATATGTACTCTAAATTATGATATATATAACATAATTAAGTAACTTTTTCTGTAGTAAAAGCAATATGTAATGTAAACTACGACATATAGCGTGGTATATGATACATGCGGTAGTAAATACAATCAGTAATAATAAAAACATTATGCAACATAATAAAATTTATCCTAGTTTCTAATTTGCATCAAGACAAGTCTTAAAAATTATGATTTTTTTTCAAAAATTTTTTTGGGCAGGATGGGGAGGAGGCAGGAATTAAATTTTAAACTTTTGAGGGTTTTTCTGTTTTTGTTTTTGTTTTTCCCAGATGGACATGGCCTCATTTGGGAGACAGTTGTGCAAATTTGGACCTGCGAATTATATAAAACCATTTTTTATTATGTTACAAAATGTGTAATAATGCAATATAATATATGGTCTATACAGCACGAGTGATAAAGTGTCACAATGGGATAGCAGAAAAAATCATATACAATACATAGTGTAATGGATACATTATACATCTTATAATGAAATGTATTATGTATTTTAAAATAATATTATATAATATAATGTAGAAATAATTTTATGACAATTTTATATATTAAAAACAATATGTAACATGATAATATAACATATAGCATACGATATCTGTGGTAAAAAAATAAAATGATACCTTAATAATAAAAATAACACATGATATAATAATGAAAACAATTTTTAAAAATCAACACTTTTAAAGAAAAGTTCCAAAACCATGAAATCTTGCGACCACAAAACAAAGAAAAATAAACTGAAATTTTTTTTTTTTTTTTTTTTTGGTTTTTCAAGTCAGGGTTTCTCTGTATAGCCCTGGCTGTCCTGGAACTCACTTTGTAGACCAGGCTGGCCTCGAACTCAGAAATCTGCCTGCCTCTGCCCTCCGAGTGATGGGATTAAAGGTTTGTGCCACCATGCCCCGCAATTTTTATTTATTTTTTTTTAAATTTTTTTTTAGGTTAAAATGTAAACATTTTTCGGTCTTAGGGAAATAACGTTGAATTTTTATTTGTATTTATTTTTTAAATTTTAATATTTTTAATTGAAAATTTTGAGAAACGACCACACGGATTTTTTTTTCGACTTTTTTTTTTTACATAAAATTAATTTTTAGTTTTAGAAATTTTTTTTAAAATTCAAATATGTCAATTTTGTTATCAAAAAAATATTTTTTTTAAAAACATCCAAATATGATTTTCCTTTTTCCTGCCCCCTGGTTTTGGTGACGAAAAAATGAAATTTTAATTGTTTTTCTCTTTTCCTTTTCAGTGCTGTGCGTGAACTTCTGCATTCTCCCCTTGCGACCCCGGGATTTGGTCTTGGGATTTGTGGAGGAAATTTCTATTTTTTAATTATTATTATTTTTTAATTCATTTATTTCTCAGTTTGGGGGAAGTGAGGTCCTTCCTTACCCCTGATCTCAGGCAGGGGCATGGCTGCCTTGGGAAAACAACGGCAATGACCTGGAGTTACGGGGGAGAGATTTAAATTTTGGGGTTAAAATGATGTACGGCGTGGTGACGGCAGATTTATCGAAAAAATAACATATGACGTGTGATAATGTGATGTAACATAGCACGTGTGCATGTTACAAATGATGTATGATGACGTGATAACAGAAAATGTGATATAAAATAATATATAAAGAAAATGAGCTTTTAGGACAATTTTTCATATTTTAAAATTAATGATAATAATAATTAGAATAATAATATTATTTTAAATTTATTTTTTATACCCGCATGCATAGACATGGCTATGGTAGTTTATATTTAATAATAATAATAATAATAATAATAAAATTTAAAGTTTGGGGTTTTTTTTCCCTGCACAGATGCGGCCATGGTCAGGAATTTGGACTCCAGATTTTTTTTTTTTACATAATAAAAATAATGTAAGGTGACAATATGATATAATGTGTAGTATATGATATAACATGTATGGTAATACATGGCAAGGTAATAGCAGAAAAAATAATAGGTAATATGTAGGTATAATATAGGCATGTAATATATAATAAAAATTATATAATATAAAGTAATATATAAAATACTCCTTAAATTTTTTTTCTGACAATACTTTCAATAATAAAAGCAATATGTAACATGATAGTATGATATGGGACATAGTATATGATATATGTGGTAATAAAAGAAATAATATGGTAATAAAAAATAATATATAGTATGATAACAAATTTAATAATACAAATAATATATAATATAATTGATGTAACATATAGGATATATACGTATTTAAACATAATTTTTATGTAATGAAAATGATGTATAGTATATAATAATATAGTATGTACTATAAGTAACAAATAGGATCATATGTGACCATATAGTAGCATTAAAAATAATATAACATGTATTATAATAATATGTAAATGTAGTTTTTACCGTATAATAAAATACATTTTTTGTTTTAAGATAATATATGAAATACTTTATAAAAAATAATTTTTCTATAATCAAAACAACATATGGCATGATATAACACATAATATGTTTTTATATATGGTAATAAGTAAAATAAACAATATATAATGTAATAATACGATAGGTTTTTATATAAAAATGTTTTTAACTTTCTAATTTGCAGCAAAAATAAAAGTTTTAAAAATTAGGATTTTTTTCAAGTTTTTTTTTGGTGGGGTGTTGAGTGGACGGGGCAGAATTTAAATTGTAAATTTTGTTTGTTTGTTTTTTCCTGGACACACACGGCTTTGGTCGGGGGACAGGTGTGCAAATTCGGACCTGAAAAATTATTTGAAACAATTTTTTATTATAATAAATATATATAACATGTAATAATGCAGGATAACATGCTATATATGGCACGTGTGATAACGTGTAACAATATGATAGAAGAAAATAGCTTATAGTATATAGCATAATCTATACAGTATATATCCTATAATATGTGTATGTGATTTTTCTGAGACAGGGTTTCTCTATATAGCCCTGGCTGTCCTGGAACTCACTTTGTAGACCAGGCTGGCCTTTAACTCAGAAATCCGCCTGCCTCTGCCTCCCGAGTGCTGGGATTAAAGGCGTGCGCCACCACGCCTGGCTTGTATTATATATTTAAATAAATATATATATACACACATATATATATATATATATATATGTATATATATATATATATATATATGTATATATATATATGTGTGTGTGTGTGTGTGTGTATGTGTATATATACACATATATATAATTATATATATAATTATGTATAATAAAATAATTTTTGTAACAATATGAAATATTAAAAGCATTATGTAACACGATATCATAATATAACACATACTATACAGTATATGTGGTAATAAATACGATACCATAATAATAAAAACATCAAATAATATAATAAAAAAAATTTTTAAATCAAGTTTTTTTAAAAATCAAGTGGTAGCGCACACCTTTAATTCCAGCACTCAGGAGACAGAGGCAGGAGGATTTCTGAGTTTGAGGCCAGCCTGGTCTACAAAGTGAGTTCCAGGACAGCCAGGGATACACAAAGAAACCCTGTCTCGAAAAATAAAAAATAAAAAAGTAAAAAGAAAAAAAAATCAACTTTTTAAAAAAAATTCCAAAACCACAAAATCTCACAACTGTGAAATGAAAAAAATAAAATAAAATGATTTTTTTCTTGTTGTTTTTTGAGGTTAATATGCTGACCTTTTCCTGTCTTAGGAAAATGATGTGAATTTTGATTTATTAATTTTGAAAAATGTTTTAAAATTTAAATGTGTATTTTTTCAAATTTTTACAAAATGACCATGCAGATATTTTTCTAATTTTTTAAAATAAAATAAAATTTTAAGAAAAATGTAAAAAGTCAAAAACTCTATTTTTTTTAAATAAAATTTTTTAAAAACCGAAATAAGATTTTTTTTCCCCTTCTTTGTGGCCTCAGCAATGAGAAATTGCAATTTTTTATTTTTCTCTCTTTCCTGCCCGGTGCTGCATGTGAACCTCCGTGTCCTCCCCACGTGTGACCCTGAGACTCAGCCCTGGCCTTCATGGAGGAAATTATCATTGTTTTTATTTTTAATTTCATTTATTTCTCAGTTTGAGGGAAGTGAGGTCCCTACTTACCCTGGAACTGAGGCAGGAGGATTTCGATAACTTGGGCTTTCTAGGGGGAGATTTAAATTTTGGGATAAAAATGATGTATGGAGTGATAATAGCAGACTTAATAAAAATATGTAACATGTGATAATGTGATGTAATGTATAGAGCGTGTGTGTATTACACGTGATGTATAATGATGCAACAGCAACAGGAAGCATAATATAAAATAATATATAAAGAAAATAGGCTTTTAGGACACTTTTTTAATATTTAAAATAATAATAATAATATTTTAAAATTTGAAATGTGGTTTGTTCTTTTTCCTGCACGGACGTGTCCGTAGTTGGAAATGTAAACTCCAGAATTTTTTTTTTTTAAAGATTTATTTTATTTATTATATGTAAGTACACTGTAGCTGTCTTCAGACACTCCAGAATAGGGCGCCAGATCTTGTTACGGATGGTTGTGAGCCACCATGTGGATGCTGGGATTTGAACTTATCACCTTCGGAAGAGCAGTCGGGTGCTCTTACCCGCTGAGCCATCTCACCAGCCCCAGAATTTTTTAAATAATATTTTATGTAGTAAAAATAATATCTAACATGATCATGTGATATAATATGTAATATATGGATAATATATGGCAATATAATAAAAGAAAAAATATTAGATAATATGTAGCATAATGTATGTCATAAAAAATAATATACTATATAATAAAGTAATTCTTCTGGCAATATTTTTTATAATAAAAACAATATGTAATGTGATAATATGATATAACACATAGAATAAGATATATGTGGTAACAAGCAAAATAATATAATAAAAATAATATGTAATATTATATGATGTAATGTATGGTATGCATAAATTTTTAAAATAATTTTTATATAATAAAAATGATCTACAATGTGTAATAACATAGTAAGTAGTATATGGCACTGTAGTAGCAGTAAAAACGATATATAATATAATATATATGTGTAGTATAAAATAAAATATATATTTTAAAATATATATGATACACTATATAATAAAATAATTTTTGACAATTTTTCCCTAATAAAAGCAACATGTAACATAATAATAATATGATGTAATACATAGAGTATGATATATGTGGTAATAAATAAAATAATATAAAACAATAACAAATTTTTATTTCATAAAATCAATAAAATATGTTTCTAGTTTGCACCAAAAAGAATAAAAAGTTTTAAATATTAAGGTTTTTTTAAAAATTTTTATTTTCCAAATTCGTACTTTAGAATTTTTTTAAACAATTTTTTATAATAAATATGACATATTGTGTGTGATAGAATATAATGTAACACGGTGTATATGACACATAGGATATTATATAATAATAAAGATAACTGTGTAATCTGTAACACAGCAATAAATTCTTGAAGCCATTTCTTATATAATGAAAACAACATACAGCATAATGATGCAATATGGAATATGGTACATGTGCCAATAAATAAAATGATGCAGTAATAATAGAAATAACATTTAACAAAATAATATAATAAAATAAAATAATAAAATCTATTTACGTTTCTAATTTGTATTAAAAAACACTAAAAAATAAATTAAAAATTAAGTTGTTTTTTGTTAAATTCGGACTTCAAAACCCTTTTAGACAACTTTTTTATAGTATATGCAACATATAGCATGTACTAATGTAATGTAACACGGTGCATATGACGCATAGGAGGACATGTAATTCGGTAGTAATAGAGATAAGGGTATCTAACATATAGTGCAGTAACAAATTTTTGTTCTAATTTTTTGGATGATGAAGAGAGTATGTAATGTGAAAATATATATTATATATGATACATATGATAATATATAACAATGGATTATTAATAAAAATAATATACAATAAAATATATATAATGCAATAATAAATTTTGTGGCAATTTTTATAGTACATGTGACATATACGGTAATATACAATATATAAGGTATAAGATATACGATGATATACAATATATCAATAACAAATACTTTGGGACAATCAATATGACGAGTAACATATTAATATGATATAACACGTACCATATATAACACATAGGATAATATATAAGTGTACAATAATAAAAATACTAAATAAAATAATAAATTATAATATATAAAAATAATAAAAATGATTTAAAAGTTTTGGAAAAAAATCAAAATTTAAAAAATATAATAAACAGTGCGGCCCATAATATTACCAGTAAGGACCATGGTGACAAGGTATACTTCTTTTTTAACTTTTTATTAATTTAAATTTTTTAAATTTTTGGTTTTTTTTCTCTGTGTGGAATTTGTGAATATTTTTTTCTTTTTTTTCCTAAAATTTTGGAGATTTTATTTTTTTCTTGGGGTTCTTTTTCTCTATGTGTGAATTTTTTCGTTGTTTTCTTGGCTCGCTGCATTATGTGATGTCAGTGCTTCTTGCTTCCTCTGTGTCTCTTTTCTCCTATGGGGTAAAAAACATGAAAAAATATCATTTAAGAAATTTTTTCCAAAACCATGAAGTCTTGCAATCGCAAAATGGGGGTGGGGGGGAAGTAAACTGAGTATTTTCTTTTTCTTTCTTTTTTTTTTTTAATTTTTATTTTTTTAAGGTTAAAATGTCAATGTTTCCCTGTCTGAGGGAAATAACGTGAATTTTATTTTGTTATTTTATTTATATTTTTTGAAATTAAAATATAAGTTTTCTTTTCAAATGTTTAAGAAATGATCTGGGGGCTGGAGAGATGGCTCAGTGGTTAAGAGCTCCGACTGCTCTTCTGAAGGTCCAGAGTTCAAATCCCAGCAACCACATGGTGGCTCACAACCATCCGTAACAAAATCTGATGCCTTCTTCTGGAGTATCTGAGGACAGCTACAGTGTACTTACATATAATAAATAAATAAATCTTTAAAAAAAAAAAAGACTGACCAACATGCCAAAAAAAAAAAAAAAAAAAAAAAAAGAAATGATCCTGTGGATTATTTTCGATTTTTTTTAATAAAATATTTTTTATTTTTATTTATTTATTTATTTTAGTTTTTTGAGACAGGGTTTCCCTGTGTAAACCTGGCTGTCCTGGAACTCACTCTGTAGACCAGGCTGGCCTCGAACTCAGAAATCTGCCTGTCTCTGCCTCCCGAGTGCTGGGATTAAAGGTATGTGCCACCACGCCTGGCCATATTTTAAAAATTAATGATGATAATAATTAGAGTAATAATATTATTTTAAATTTAATTTTTTTTACTTGCATGGACAGACATGGCTATGCTAATTTATATTTAACAATAATAATAATAATAATAATAATAATTTTTATTCCTGCATGAATGTGGCCGTGGTCAGGAATTTGGACTCCAGAATTTTTACTATTACTATCTTATTTCATTTATTACACATATACCATGTACTATGTATGTCTCAGGTATGTGCTAGTTCAGACCTCAGACCTGAGAATATTTTTAAACAATTTTTTTGATGTAGTAAAAGTGATATGTGACGTGTGATAACGTGACACGTGGCATGTGTGGCACGTGCGGTGATGCACAGCAGTGAGGTAATGATAAAGGTAATGATGCGTGGTGCATCATGTGACACAGCGAGGTTTTATAGTGATTTTTATATAATCAAAATGATATGTAACATAATAATGAGATTTAATACTTATCTTATTTCATTTATTACATATACCATGTACTATGTATATCTCAGGTCATGTTATAATGTAAAGTGACAATGTGATATAATGTGTGGTATATGCAACACGTATGGAAATGCATGGCAAGGTAATAGTAGAAAAAATAATAAGTAACATGTAGGTGTAATATAGGCATGTAATATATATAATGAAACATTATATAATTTAAAGTAATATATAAAATATTCCTTAAATTTTTCCTGACAATACTTTCTATAATAAAAGCAATATGTAACATGATAGTATGATATGAGACATAGTATATGATATATGCGGTAATAAAAGAAATAATATGGTTATAATAAAAAAATAATATATAGTATGATAACAAATTTAATAATAAGAATAATAGGTAACATAATAATATGACATAACATATAGTGTGTATATACATGTTTAAACATAATTTTTATGTAATGAAAATGATGTATAGTGTGTAATAATATAGTATGTAGTATAAGCCACACGTAGGATTGTATGTGACCATATAGTATCAGTAAAAATAATATAACATGTATTATAATACATATATAAATATAATACGTAAATGTAGTGTGCACCATATAATAAAATACATTTTATGTTTTAAGATAATATATGATATACTTTATAATAAAATATTTTTTCTATAATTAAAACATGTGATATGATAATATGATATAACACATAGTATGTGATATACGTGGTAATAAGTAAAATAAATAACATATAATATAATAACAAGTTTTTATATAATAAAATCAATTTAACTTTCTAATTTGTAGCAAAAAAAAGAGTTTTATAAATTAATTTCTGTTTCAAGTTTTTTTTGGTGGGGGGAAGGGGAATTATGGGAGGAAATTTAAATTTTGAAATTTACTTATTTATCCCCCGGATGAGCGCGGCTTTGGTCGGGGGGTGGTTCTGCAAATTCGAAACTCAGAATTGTTTTGAACAATTCTTTTTATGTAACAAAAGCGATATATGACGTGTGATAATGTGACACAGATTGTGTGACCCGTGTGGTGACGCACAGCAGTGCAGTAATGATAAAAGTAATGGCACGCGGTGCGTCATGTAGCACAGTGAGGTTTTACAGGAATTTTTATCTAATCAAAATAATATGCATCATAATGTGATATAACATGTAGGACATGTGATGTGGGCAATGATATAAAATAACAGTAATAATGATAATAAACTATACCACATAACATAATGATATAACATATTCTTATATAATAAAATCTATCCAAGTTTCTAATTTTTACCAAAAAAAAACCCAAAATACCCAGTTTTAAAAATTAAGATTTTTTTTTTCCAAAATTTGGGCTTCAAAATATTTTTAAACATTTTTTTATAATAAATATGACATAAATGTGTGTGATGCAATGTAACGTGACAAGATGTATATAACACATAGGGAATTATATAATAACAGAGACAACAGTGTATAACCTATAACGCAATAATAAATTCTTGTAGCAATTTCTTATACAATATAAACAACACGTACCATGATGATGCGATATAACACATAGAAAATGGGATATGTGCTAATAAATAAAATGATACAGTAGTAATAAACATTAACAATTTTTAAAAATTAAGATTTTTTGCAAATGAGGACTTCAAGACCTTTTTAAATTTTTTAAAGATTTATTTATTATATTTAAGTACACTGTAGCTCTCTTCAGACACTTCAGAAGAGCAAGTCAGATCTCGTTACTGATGATTGTGAGTCACCACGTGGTTGCTGGGATTTGAACTCTGGACCTTTGGAAGAGCAGTCAGGTGCTCTTACCCACTGAGATATCTCACCAGCCCCCCTTTTTTAATTTTTACAGCAATTTTTATAGTATATGTATCATATTACATTCTATTTTATATATATATATATATATATATATATATATATATATATATATATATATATATTTTTTTTTTTTTTTTTTTTTTTTTTTTTTTTTTTTTTTTTTTTTTTTTTTTTTTTAATTTTATTTTATTTTTTTTCCGAGAGAGGATTTCTCTGTAGAGCCCTGGCTGTCCTGGAACTCACTCTGTAGACCAGGCTGGCCTCAAACTCAGAAATCCGCCTGTCTCTGCCTCCCAAGTGCTGGGATTAAAGGCGTGCGCCACCACACCGGGCCATAAGTTATATATTACAGTTACCATAAAAAATTGCTTTATATATTAAGTACTATTATTTTTATTACTGCCGTGTTATACGTACCATATTATATGTATATACAGTATATAAGATATATATAACATATATATACAATAAGAAATACTTTGGGATAGTAAATATGATGAATGACGTATTAATATGATATAACATGCACCATATGTAACACATAGACTGATATATAAATGTACAATAATGAAAATACTATATAAGTTATAATATATAAGAATATAGAAAAAATAAAAAATGTAAACATGGCAGCCAGTAATGACTTCAGGGGCGACCAAGGTTGAGGTTTTGTAAAATTGGATTTTTTTTTTTTTTTGAATTTGTGATTTTTTTTTCTACTAAAATTTCGGAGGGTTTTTGTGTGTGTGTGTGGATTTTTTTGTCGTTTTCTTATCTCATTGCATGATGTTGTGTCTATGGTTCATACTTCTTCCCTGTCTTCCCCTTACGTCCCCGCCACAGACTCCTCCTTGTTCTTGTCTTCTGTAAAAAGGAAAAAATGCTAAAATACAGACTTTAAAAAAAAAAAAAAAAAGGAGAAAATCCAAAACTGCAAAATCTCACGACCACAAAATCTCGTGACCATAAAACAAACAAAAAACAAAAAAATGAAATTTAAAAATTTTTATTATTTCAATTTTTATTCTTTTAAGGTAAAATTTCGATGCTTTTAGGTCTTAGGGAAATAGCGTAAATTTTATTTTTTTAAATTAAAATATAGGGTTTTTTTTTTTCAAATTTTAAGAAGCAATCCCCTGGATATTTTTCAATTGGGGGGGGAGGTAAATTAATTTTAATTTTTAAAAAAATTTTTAAAAGTCAAAATATCAAATTTTTACCAAGAAAAAAAAAATTTAAAACTGAAATAAAATTCTAGTTTTTTCCCTGCCATACGGCCTTGGCGACAAGAAAACACAATTTTTTTTTTCTCTTTCCCTTCCTGGTGCTGCGCATGAATCTCTGCATCCTCCACATAAGACGAGACTCGTCCATTGGCTTCGTGGAAGAAATTTCCATCTTTTAAAAAATTCATTTATTTCTTAATTATGGCGAAGTGAGGTCCCTATTTACACCTGATCTGAGGCAGGGGCATGGCTGCCTTGGGCTAGGGCTAGGGTTTTGGGTTTGTTTTTTTGTTTGTTTTGTTTTTTTAATCTGGGAAACAACAGTGACGACCTGGGGATGCTGGGGGGAGATTTAAATTTTGGGAAAAAAATGATGTGACACAAGATTTAACGAGAAAATAACATATGACATGTGATAATGTGATGTAACATATAGAGCGTGTGTATGGTACATGCAATGTGTAACAACGCAATAACAACAAGAAGCCTAATATAAAAATAATATATAAAGATAATAGGTGCCGGGCATGGTGGCACACGCCTTTAATCCCAGCACTCAGAAGGCAGAGGCAGGTGGATTTCTGAGTTCGAGGCCAGCCTGGTCTACAGAGTGTGTTCCAGGACAGCCAGGACTATACAAAGAAACCCTGTCTCAAAAAAAAAAAAAAAAAAAAAGAGAATAGGCCTTTAGCACAACTTTTACATATTTAAAAATTAATAATATTTTAAATTTTGCTCAGACGCAGCAGTGGTAGTTTATATTTTTAAAAGATAATAAATAATAATAATAATAATAATAATATAGTATAAAATAATAATGTTTTAAATTTGTTTTTTGGTGTTTTTTTTTTCCTTCACAGAAACAGTCGTGGTCAGGAATTCGGACTCCAGATTTTTTATTTAAACAATTCTTTTATATATATATATATATATATATATATATATATATATATATATATATATATACTAAAAGTGATATAATGACATGTGACAACGTGACAGGTAGCATGTATAACACATGTGGACACGTATAGCAATACATTAATACAGGTAATAATACATGGTATATAATGTAGCACAGTGAGTTTTTATGACAATATTTTATATAATCAGAATGATATGCAGCATAATAATGTGACATAATACATAGTATATATGAGGTGTACGATGATATAAAATAACAGTAATAATAAGGAAAAACCCTCTAAAACAGTCTCCTAAAAACCCTGCAGAGGCCGAGCGTGGTGACGCACGCCTTTAATCCCAGCACTTGGGAGGCAGAGGCAGGCGGATTTCTGAATTCGAGGCCAGCCTGGTCTACAAAGTGAGTTCCAGGACAGCCGGGGCTATACAGAGAAACCCTGTCTCAAAAACCAAAAATAACAAAACAAACAAACAAAAAGAAATAAGATAATAATAGTAACAATTAATATATAGTGTCATAATAGCAAACTTAATAATAAAAAGAATAACAATAAAATGATGTAACGTACACTGTATATACATATTTTTAAATAATTTTTTCATGTAATCATGACCTATAATGTGTAATAATATAGTATGTAGTATATTTAAAATGTAAGACAGTATATGACAAGACAGTAGCAGTAAAAATAATATATATAACATACATATAATATAGTATAATATATTGTATAATAAAATATGTTGTAAAATAATATATGATATAATAAACTATTTTTTCTGACAATTTTGTCTATAGTAAAACCAATATGCAACATAATAATACGCTATGAGAACATAGTCTATGATATATGTGGTAATCAGTAAAATAATACAGTAATAATAAAAATAATATATAATGTAATAATATAAAAGCAGGTTTTAATATAATAAAACTTATTAAACTTTCTAATTTGCAGCAAAGAGAGAGTTTAATAAATTAAGTTTTGTTTCAAGTATTTTTGGGTGGTGGAATCGATTGTGGGAGGAAATTTTAACTTTGAAATTCATTTATTTTTACACAGATGGACACAGCCTTGGTCGGGGGAGGGGACGGTTATGTAAGTCAGACCTAGGAATTTTTTTAGACAATTTTTTTACAATACAGTAAAACTGATTCATGGCATGTGATAAGATGGCATGTGGCATGCGTGACACGTAACGACACAGTAATAATAAACACTGTGAGTTACTATGACAACTTTTTAATATAATCAAAATGATGTGCAACATGATAAAGTGATGCAGTACATAGTGTATGTGACATAGACGACGATGTAAAATAACAGTAATCATAAAAATATCATATTTAACTTAATGATATAATAACAAGCTATCCAAGTTTCTAATTTGCATCAAAAAAGTTTCAGAAATTAATTCTTTTAATCAATTTTTTGTAATAAATACAGCACATGACATGTAGTAATGTAACGTGACACAGTGTATGGAACACACAGGGTGACATGTAATACTACCGTAATAATAGAAATTATAATTTGTAACATGTAATATAGCAAATTTTCATATAATAAGGATATCTATCATCATGATAGAATATAGTATACATGAAAATTTGTTTGTTTGTTTTTTTAATTTTTTTTTTGTGTGTAGAATTTGTGTGGTTTTTTTTCCTGAAAAATATTCGGTTTTTTATTTATTGTTTGTTTGTTTTAAACAATGTTTTAATAATAAATATAACATAATCTGTATGATACAATATAACATAACATGGTAAATGTAACACACAGGATCTTATAACACATATGATGTTATATAATAATGTTTAATAGTAAAGATAATAGTATACAATCTGTAACGCAATAATAATTTTTGTAGCAATTTCTTGTATAATAAAAACAATGTGTAGCGTGATAATAAGATGTCACACATGGAATACGGTATCTGTGGGAATAAATGAGATGATATGGTAATAATAAAAATAACACGTAACATAATAATAAAATAAAATCCATTTAAGTTTCTAATTTGTATAAAAAAACAGTATTAAGCATTAAAAAAATTAAAAATTAAGTTTTAAGTTTTCTTTTAAGTTTTTCTTTGCAAATTCAGACTTCAAAACCTTTTAAAACAATTTTTAGGGGCTGGTGAGATGGCTCAGCGGGTAAGAGCACCCGACTGCTCTTCCGAAGGTAGCTGTCCTCAGACAATCCAGAAGAGGGCGCCAGATCTCGTTACGGATGGTTGTGAGCCACCATGTGGATGCTGGGATTTGAACTTATCACCTTCGAAAGAGCAGTCGGGTGCTCTTACCCGCTGAGCCATCTCACCAGCCCAAAATACCAGCTTATTTAAAAAAAAAAAAAAATCCAAACCTGTGAAATCTTGCAACTGAAAAAAAAACACTTGAATTTTTTTTCCTTAGGTAAAAATTTCTATGTTTCTGGTCTTAGCGAAATTTTATTTATTTTATTTTTAT
Organism: Mus minutoides; assembly: GCA_902729485.2. NCBI lineage: Eukaryota > Metazoa > Chordata > Mammalia > Rodentia > Muridae > Mus > Mus minutoides. The sequence goes on from LR755269.1 coordinate 28,698, forward strand.
TTTTTGAAAGAATAGAGTTTTTTTCAAATATTTAAAAAACAATCCTGTGGATTATTTTTGGGTTTTTTTTTTAATAAAATTAATTTTAATTTTAATTTTTTTTAGAAAAAATTTTTAAAAATGCAAAAATATACATTTTTAAAATTTAGATATAAAACATTATTATTATTATTATTATTATTATTATTATTATTATTATTATTATTATTATTATTATTATAAAATATAAACTTCCATAGCTATGTCTGACAGTTCAGGGAAAAAAATTATTTTAAAATATTAAAAATCCTTGAACAAATATTTTTAAAAGCCCTAAAATTCAAAACAAAACCTCTGAACCCTAAAAAAAAAACTAAAAAAACAAACCCTAAAACCTAAAAGAAAACCCTTAAACTAAAACACTAAAAAAATTGGATTTTTAAAAAAAAATTTTAATTTAATTTTTAATTTTATTCCCTGCATGGACACAGCTGTGGTCAGAATAATTTTTTATATAATAAAAATGGTATCTGAGGTGTCCTGGTATAATATAATGTGTAGTGTATGTAATACGTATGGTAATAGATGGCAATGCAATAGCAGTAAAAATAATAGGTAATATAAATTATAATATATGTAACATAATAAATTTTAGAATCTAAAATAATACATGATATATATAACATAATAAAGTAATTTTTTCTGTAGTTAAAGCAATATGTAATGTAAAATAAGACATGTTGCGTGGTATATGATACATGCGTTAGTAAATAAAATCAGTAATAATAAAAACAATATACAACATAATCTAATTCATCCAAGTTTCTAATTTGCATCAAGATAAGTTTTAAAACTTAAGATTTTTTTTCAAGTTATTTTTTTATCATTTTTTTTTTCCCTTGTTCCGGTCAACCCCGCTTGCTCCGCTCGACCCTGCTCGTTCTGGGCAGGCCAGCCCCACTCGTTCCTGCCCCCTCCCCATGGCCCCTGCTTGTTCCAGCCCACCCTGCTCTTTCCAGTTGGCCCCACTTGCTCTGATCGGCTCCACTTGCTCCGGTTGGCCCCGCTAGCTCCGGCCGTCCCCGCTTGCTCCTGCCGTCCCAGTTCGACTCTGCTCGATCGGGACAGCCTCGCTCGCTCCGGTTGGTCTCTCTGGTCCAAGGATTCATTTCTTTTTTTTTTTTTTTTCGAGACAGGGTTTCTCTGTATAGCCCTGGCTGTCCTGGAACTCACTTTGTAGACCAGGCTGGCCTCGAACTCAGAAATCTGCCTGCCTCTGGCTCCCGAGTGCTGGTATTAAAGGCATGCACCACCACACCCTGCTAAGGATTCATTTCTTATTATTCTTCATAAGTACGCTGTAGCGTCCAAAACCACAAAATCTTGTGACCGCAAAACAAACAAACAAACAAACAAAAAAATAAACTGAATTTTTTTTAGTTTTATAATTTTATTTTTTTTTTTTAGGTTAAAATGTCGACATTTTCCGGTCTTAGGGAAATAACATAATTTTTTTTCCTTTTGGTTTTTCAAGACAGGGTTTCTCTGTGTAGCCCTGGCTGACCTGGAACTCATTCTGTAGACCAGGCTGGACTCGAACTCAGAAATCCGCCTGCCTCTGCCACCCGAGTGCTGGGATTAAAGGCGTGTGCCACCATGCCCCGCTCATAATTTTTTTTTTAATTTAAATATTTTTTAATTGAAATTTTTAAGAAACAGCCACGTGGATTTCATTTTATTTTATTTTGTTTTTACATAAAATTAATTTTTAGTTTTAGAAAATTTTTTTAAAATTCAATTTTTAAATCCCCCCCCAAAAAAAACCCCAAAAAACAACATCCAAATATGATTTTCCATTTTACCACCCTATGGCCTCGGTGATGAAAAAAAAAGAATTTTTTATTTTTTTTTCACTTTTCCTTCTCAATGCTGTGCATGAACCTCTGTGTTCTCCCCGTGCGACCCTGGAACTTGGTCTTGTGGTTCGTAGAGGAAATTTTTATTTTTTAATTTTTTTAATTATTTTTTTAAATTTTTTTTTTAATTCATTTATTTCTCAGTTTTCGGGATCTGAGGCAGGGTCATGGCTGCCTTGGGAAACATCGGCGACAACATGGGGTTTCTTGAGGAAGATTTAAGTTTTGGGATAAAAAATGATGTATGGCGTGGTGATAGAAGATTTAATGATAAAAGTAACGTGTGTTATATATAATATAATGTATAATATATTTATAATAATATATATGTAATAATACATAGAATGTATATGTATTACACATGATGTATAATGACATAATAATAAGCGTGATACAAAATAATATACAGTACAAAAATAGGCTTTTAGGACGATTTTTTATGTTAAAAAATTAATAACAATGAAAATAACAACAATAATAATATTTTACATTTAATCTTTTCCCCCACGGACAGACACAGCTATGGTAGTTTATATTTAAAAATAATAACAAAAATAATAATAATCATAAAAATATTTCAAATTTAAATTTTGAAAATTGTTTTTGTTTTCTAACATGTGACAATGTGATATAATGTGTAGTAAATGTGACACATATTGTAATATATGGCAATAAAATTGCATAAAAAGTAATAGATAATAAAACGTGTATGTAATATAATTAAAGTTATATAATTATATAAAGTTATATAATTATATAAAGTTATATAATTATAATGATATATAATAAAATAATTATTCTGACAAAATTTTCTAAAATAAAATCAAATTTTTCTATAATATATAACATAACATAACATAACACAATATGCAGTATATGATGTAGGTGGTAATAAATAAAATTAATAATAATAAAAACAATTTGTAACATGATAATATGATCCAAGATTTAGTATCTGATCTATGTGTTGATAAAAGAAATAAGATAGCAATATTAAAATTATATATAGTATAATAATAGCAAACTTAATAATAAAAGTATTATGTAACATATAACATGGCATAATGCGTAGTATATATACACATCATATAACAATCTAATAAAAATAATAAGCATAATGTAAAATAACACGTGGTACAAAATCAACTTTCATATCAATTTCTTATATTTAAAAATATTAATAATAATATTTTAAATTTAAATTTTGAAAAAAAATTTTATTATTATTGGACAGATGTGGCCATAGTTTGGGGATAAATAAGGGGATGATAAGATGAAAAATATCTTTGGAAAGTAAATATGATGAGTAGCGTGATTATGTGACGCATGCCGTATACAACACCGAGTGTCATATAGGACAGTGCCACTGCAAGAACCGTGTGATAATATCAGCATACGTTCCAACATCATAGAATACAAATATGTAATACAAAGGGTAGTGACGAACTGTGATCTATAATAGCAGTAAAAATGACGATACGTGATATGCGACGTACGAGTGAGTGAATTATAACATGTGGCATGGTGATAGTGAAAGTTGCTGTTTCTTATGTGATGTGTTACAGTTTACAGCTGCGCTGCGCTTCATTTGTCATTTGTTAATTTACTGTTGTGTTACATAGGACGTACTGTGTGCTGCATATTGCATGTCGTAATTATCCACTCGCTACCTTGCATGTTATTATTTACTTATATCACATTATCACACGGAACAACGGATGCCATATAACACAGGACATATAATATGCTACATATTACATATTGTAATTAATCACTATTTCATATTGCCTAATTATTTACTAATATCGCATATTACTAACATCACACAGGACAAGCGATGACGTATTACACAGGACATATAATATGCTACATATTACATGTAATTAATCACTACCTTATATATCATGTTATTATTCACTAATATCCCATATTAATAATGTCGCTCAGGAAAATCCATGACAAGTAACATATTACATAGGACATAATCTATATATTACATGTAATTAATCACTACCTTATGTGTCATTATTTGCTAATATCACACAGAACAGATGTATACATCTCACATATCACACAGGACATATTGCATGCTACATATTACATATGGTAATTAATCACTACCTCAGATAGCCTAATTATTTACTAATATCACACGGGACATATACTATGCCATATATTACATCTTATAATTAGTCACTCACTGCCTTATATGTCGTTATTATTTGCTTATATCACATGTCACTGACATCACACAGGACAACCAATGACTTAATGCATATGTGTGCTGGGTGTTGCGTGTAATGAATGACTGCCTGATACGCTATTATTTATTAACATCCCGTTATCTCACAGGAAGTGGTCTCTTTGGATGGGATAGGCAAGTGGTCGGGCAGTGGGTGTCAGGGCGTGGGGCAGGAAGTGAGGTCAGGGAGAAGGGACAGGAAGTTGGTGTGGAGTGTTTGGAGCCTGGGCTGGGCACAGCAGAAAGTGGGACAGGAAGCTGGATGAAGTCAGGAAGTAAGACAGGGAGTGGCCTGTTGCACACTGGGCGGTGCCATATGTCGCCTTATCAGTGGGTGGAGCCCGTACCCTGTCAGACAGGAAGTGAGGTGGGAACGGGAAGTGGAGCCGGGGAGTGGCCCAGGCCTGGGTGAACGTGGCTGGATCCTGACCCTGCCCTCTCCCTTCCCCTACAGACCCCCGTGACCGCAGCGCAGGCAGTATGCCAGCGAGGAAGCCGGTCATGGTTTACATCCATGGCGGCTCCTACATGGAGGGCACCGGGAACCTTGTGGATGGCAGCGTCCTTGCCAGCTACGGTGATGTCATCGTGGTCACCGTCAACTACAGGCTCGGTGTGCTCGGTGGGTGGGCAGGACCACGCGCGGGGGAGCGTGGCCTGGGGATAGGGTCCTTCCAAGGCAATGACCTTTTGGGCCCAACCGAGGCTGGGCCACGCCCCCTGGTTTGCTCATTTGCATCTCATTTGCATGCTCCCCTGCCCCGCCTCCTATCTGCCTGATTTGCATCTCATTTTCATAGTGTGGCCCTGTCCCGGTGATGCCCATCACATGTGACCCCCCCCCGTGACCCAAGGCTTACCACGTTACCCCATACAACCACCACCTGCCACCTGTGTGTGACCCCTCCATGAACCCAGGACCAACCCTCAGACCACCTGTGACCCCATGCCCCCCATGTGACCCCATCATCTTCTCGTGACCCACTCCTAACCCTGTCACCTTCATGTTTTTCCACCGTCACTCTGTGACCCCTGTATGTCCCCATGAACCCCCATGTGTCTCTGTGATCTCGATGTGATCTGTGGCCCTGGTGTGACCCCGATGTGACCCCACGACACAGATGTGAACCGATGACCCTAATGTGACCCACATGGCCTTCTCTAGAATGCCCCCCATTGACCGTGTGACCACACCATAACCCAGTGTGACCCTGCATGTCCTTTCTGTGTCCCTGTGACTTTTCCATGACCGTGAGTGACTCTGTGTGCCCTTGAGTGACCTGAATGTACCCCCTGATCCCCCCATGACCTGCAACCTTTAGATGACCCCAAGTACCCCAGTGAACTCCCAAACGACCCAGTGACCCTTGTGTGACCCCCGAGTGACCCTGTGACCTCCCTCTGAGGACAATTCACACCCCACCCCCGCAGGGTTCCTGAGCACCGGTGACCAGGCCGCCAAGGGCAACTATGGTCTGCTGGACCAGATCCAGGCGCTGCGTTGGGTGGAGGAGAATGCAGGGGCCTTTGGCGGGGACCCTGACCGCGTCACCGTCTTCGGGTCAGGCGCCGGTGCCTCCTGCGTCAGCCTCCTCACGCTGTCGCACTACTCAGAGGGTGAGCAGGGTCAGGGACATAGCTGGGGGGGGAGCATGGGCTCCGGGTGGAATGAGTGGGTAGGGCCTTGGGTGGGTGGGGCTCATGCTGCCACACTATGCAGAAGCTGAGCTTGGTGGGTGTGGCCTCCGGGGCAGGGTTAAACAGAACCTTGGGGTGGGGTGAGGCTCTGCCCCCTGCCACACTGGCCCCCCCTCTCCCTGTGGCCTCGCCCCACTAGTCCTCATCCCTTGTGATGTCTTCTCTTCTGTGACTCCACCCATATTCTTCAACCCGGCCCTGCCCACTCGTGATGCCCCTCTCTCCCTCTGACTGCAACACTCCGGCCCCGCCCAATCATTCATGGCATCACCCATGACCCCACCCTCTCTTCCCGTGAGACACCACCTCTCCTCCTTTGACCCCACCCACTGTCCCTGTGACCTCACGACCCCACCCCTTTTGACTCCACACACTCCCCGAACCTGCCCCCTTGACCCCACGCCCTCTCTTATGACTCCGCCCTCTCCCTGTATCCCCCGACCCCGCCACACCCCCCCACAGGCCTGTTCCAGAAGGCCATCATCCAGAGCGGGACAGCGTTGTCGAGCTGGGCGGTGAACTACCAGCCGGCCCGGTACGCGCGGGCGCTGGGCGAGCGTGTGGGCTGCATGACCCCCGACCCGGGGTCGTCACCTGGATCACCAGGGTCGCCACCATGGGACTCGGCGTCACTCGTGGCCTGCCTGCGGGGCAAGGCGGCGGGCGAGCTAGCGCGGGCCCGTGTGACCCCCGCAACCTACCACGTGGCGTTCGGGCCAACGGTGGACGGTGACGTCATCCCTGACGACCCCCAGATCCTGATGGAGCAAGGCGAGTTCCTCAACTACGACATCATGCTTGGGGTCAACCAGGGTGAGGGTGCGCGCTTTGTTGATGGCCTCGGCGGCCAGGACAGCAGCATGGGCACTGACCGTGGCAGATACGGCAGCGAATACGGGGGCGGCGAGGATGACGATGGCGAGATCCAAGACGGCATCGTGGGCGTGTCGGCAAGCGAGTTCAACCTCGCGGTGTCCGCCTTCGTTGACGACCTATACGGCCGCCACGAGGGCCGCGGCGATGCCCTGCGTGAGACGGTGAAGTTCATGTACACCGACTGGGCCGACCGCGACAGCCCTGAGGCCCGGCGCAAGACTCTCGTTGCCCTCTTCACCGATCACCAGTGGGTGGCGCCCGCAGTGGCCACCGCTGACCTCCATGCCCGCTACGGCTCCCCCACCTACTTCTACGCTTTCTACCACCGATGCCACGCCGGAGGCGGGGTTGGTGGCAGCGCAGATGGGGTAGGAGGCGGAGGCGGGATCGCTGGCGAGGAGGCCCGCCCCGCGTGGGCAGATGCGGCCCACGGCGATGAGGTACCCTACGTTTTTGGCGTTCCCATGGCCGGCCCTGGCGATGTCTTTGGCTGCAACTTCTCACGCAACGACGTTATGCTCAGCGCCGTCGTTATGACCTACTGGACCAACTTCGCCAAGACGGGGTGAGCGGCATGGGCACCATGGGGTCGTGGGGTCAGATCTCGGGGTTGGTTGGTGTCGCGGTTCGGGTTGTGGGGTCACGGAGTCACAGGTTTGGGTCCCAGGGTCGGGGTGGGATCGTGGGTTTGGGTCTTCCTCTCTCTGTCTCTCCCCTGACCCCACCTGTGACCCCTGACTCCTCCCTGGCCCCCTCGTCATTCCGTGACCCCCCCTCTCTCCCTATCCCACACACATGACCCCTCCATGACCTCCCTGACCCCAAATGACCCAGCCTGACTTCATCCTGACCCCTCACCCCCTCACCCTTTCACGCCCCCCTGCAGGGACCCGAACCAGCCGGTGGCGCAGGACACACGCTTCGTCCATACCCGCCCCAACCGGTTCGAGGAGGTCGCGTGGGCCAAGTATGACCCCCGCGGGCAGCTATACCTACACATTGGGCTCCGCCCCCGGGTGCGCGACCACTACCGTGCTGCCAAGGTCGCCTTCTGGCTCGAGCTCATGCCCCACCTCCACGGCCTCGCCGCTGACCCGGGTGCCTACCTCAGCGCCGCCGCCACCCGCGCCTCACCCTCTGGTGACCCCGACCCTGGACGCCGACGCCCACGGCCCGCCACACGCCGGCCCGCCGTGATGACGTCATCGATGACGTCGTCAATGACATCGTCAACCTCCGGGATGACTTCGTCAGGGTCATCGGGGATGACGTCGTCGGCGTCCGCGTCTGCGGTGCTGATTGAGACAAGGCGCGACTACTCCACAGAGCTGAGCGTGACGATCGCGGTGGGGGCCTCACTGCTCTTCCTCAACGTCCTCGCTTTTGCCGCGCTCTACTACAAGAAGGACAAGCGCAGGCACGAGACGCACCGCAGGCCGCCCCAGGCCCGGACCCTGGCCCCACCCCCCGTGGCCCGGCCCCTGCGACCCGACCCCGGGTCGGCGAACCGGCGAGGTGGGGAGTGTGGCTCGGTGGTCACAGCAATGGCGGCGGAAGGATCGGCAGTGGCGGCTGGATTGGGCCACGATGGAGTCAGCGGGGTCGGCGGCGGGGTCATTGGCGGAGTCGCAGGCCTGCGCCTTGCCTGCCCGCCTGACTACGCACTGACACTGCGCCGCTCGCCCGACGATGTCCCACGCGCCGGGTCCGGGCCTGGCACCATGACGCTGATCCCCGGGGCGCTGGGTGGTGGTGGAGGTGGAACCGTGCACGGGTTCAACACCTTTGGAGGTGGGGTTGGCGTCACCGGGGTCACTGGGGTTGGCGGGGTCACCGCGGTTGCGACCTCGCAGGCTGGGGCCGGGCTGCCCCACGGTCACTCGACCACACGGGTATAGCATGGTGAGCACATCGAGCACATCGGAGGCTGAGCATGGACTTCCAGGAGGCCCCGCCTACCCGGCCCAAGAGCCCCGCCCACAACCACGGACACACAGGGGACTCAGGGCTCAGCCTCGGCTATGTCACGGGGTGATGTCACCACCCTGGCCATGCCCCTCTCCCCGCCTCCCAAGGATGTGAGGATGACTGTGGGGTCTGGGATAGGGCAAGCAGTGGGGTCCAGAAGGAAATGGAGAGAACCGGAGAGAACCAGTGGGAACCGGATGAGCCCTGGTTCAGCCAGATTAGAGCGGGTTGGACCAGATTGAACTGGATTAATCTGGATGGAATGAGGTGAATCCAGACCTGACGTGAGCGGCCTGATCTGGATGGAACTGGATAAAACTGGCTTGAACCAGAGTAGCCTGAATAGAGCAAGACTGAGTGGGTCGACCTGGACTGAACCTGAATGGACCAGATTTGACCAGGTGGAACTGGATTCGACTCAAAGTATCTGGACGAAACCTGATCAGAGTGGATTCCACCAGTTGGACCAGATGGATCCGGTCTGAGCTGAGTCGCTTCATAGACCAAGAAATTCGACACTGAGACTCACTATGGCGGGAGGGGGCAGGGCAGGGACGGAGACTTATTTTATATTAGAATTTGATTCTCATCGTCTACTCCATCGCGGCTCACAGAGGTGGTGGCAGTGGCGATGGTGACTTCAGGCAGAGCCAGGCGCGGCGGCGGCCATGTTTTTACTTTGTATCTTTTTTTTTTTTTTTTTTTTTTTTTTTTTTTTTTTTTTTTTTTTTTTTTTTTTTTTTTTTTTTTTTTTTTTTTTTTTTTTTTTTTTTTTTTTGGTTTTTCGAGACAGGGTTTCTCTGTTTAGCCTTGGCTGTCCTGGAACTCACTCTGTAGACCAGGCTGGCCTCGAACTCAGAAATCTGCCTGCCTCTGCCTCCCGAGTGACTTTTTATCTTTTTTTAAAATTTTATTTATCTATTCGTTTATTTATTTTTTAAATCTGTTCTTCTTTTGTATTTTATTTATTTTATTATTCTTAAAGCTGTGGCAGGATCCGGAAGTTTCTGGAACGATCCGGATTTTAAAAAAAATTTTTTTAAAGCCAAATTCAAAAAATTTTAAAAATTATTTATTTTTATTTAATTATTTTGGGGGGCTTAAATTTTTATTTTAATCGTGGGAGACAAAAATAAAACCTTGGAATTTCGGGTTTTCCCTCGAATATTTAAATTTTAGGCAAATCTTATGTAAATTTTATTTTAATTTTACGTGAATTTTGCCTTTTTTTCTGAATATTATTTTATTTATCTTTTCCCTCGTGTTCCGTCGTTCGGTTTCCAGAGAGAATCGGGGGAGGGGCGGAAATTAAAAATTAAAAAATAAATTAAAGTGACCCCGCCCCCCGGGTCTGCCGTGGGCTGAGTGTGCGCACGAACAAAGCAACAAAATAAAAAATAGAAAAAAATAAATAAATAAACAAAACGAACACATCCCCAGGGTCGCGGGCGGCAGTGGGCAGGGCCGGGGAGGTGGGCGAGGCCGGGCGCTGTCATTGAAGGAAGAGAAATTTATAAAGTTTAACAAAAACAAATTTTAATTAAAGATTATTACAAATTGCGGATGCAGTGGGGGCGGGGCCTGTGTGGAGGGACGGGGCCTGAGACTCCACCCACCACGTGTCACTCACCGGATGCCCCACCACCACCACTTGTCACCCACTTCCAGTCAGTATCTGGAGCTGCAAGGTCTTCAGGTCCCACTTTGGGCCTCACTTCCTGTCCAGCCTTGGGTTGGGCGCCGTTACCCCAACATGTCCATGGGGATGTCCTCAGAAAGGGGCGGGGTTACAGAGGGAGGTGGGGCTAGCATACGCGGGACACCGGCCACGCCCCCGCCCGTCACTCAAAGGGCTTGGTCCGCGGGGGCGGGACTATGCTGTGACTAATAGGACCCAGGCAGAAGCGGCTGCCCTGCTCCCGCCGCGTTCCCGGGATGCCTTGCGCGGCCAAAACCGGGATCACCAGTACTCACTAGCCCCATTCGGACCGGAAGTCACGGCGGACCCAGAGGAACAAGGCGCGCGTGCGCAGACGCTCCGGAAGTCCCCGGCGGGCATGTCAATCTCGCCGAACCTCAGCCGCGCGGTCCAGCGGCCTCATCTGGTCTCCAGTGACTGGGGACGCACAACTTCCCTCGCTGCTCACGGCCTCAGGGGGCGTCGGGGGCCTGGCGCCTGCACATGACTTCAACTCCGCCCCTGTGACCCTTTGCGCGCTTGAGTGACACCCGACGTCACCGCCTCGCCCCGCCCCGCTGACTCCCAGCTCTGGCTAAGAGGACGCTGTTGGCTGTCAGTCACGCGCGGCCCCCTCTGAGATCACCTGCGGCCCGTGGGGGGTGGGGGAGGGAAGCCCCGGCTCCGCCCCTGCCGTTCCGGCTGTCAATCACGGCCCCGAGAGCTTTGTCTGCACCTGCGTCGCTCAGGCGTCCGTCTATCACGGCTGCGTCGCTCGGCGACCGTTCGCCCCGCCCCATGACGTCACTCGAGTCTCAGACCGGTGATTCCCCGGCACCAGCCCCGCTCCCTCGCTGTCAATCTCAGTCTGGTCGCTCGCCTAGACGCGTCACTGCCCCCTGACGTCACCCCGAGCCCCGATGCCACCCAGCTGCTGTCAATCACGGCCCCTGCACCTTGTTTTCTGCCCCGCCGCTTCGCCCCGCCACCTGAAGTCACCGGGAGCCCCGGGCGGGGATTCCCGGCCTGACGCCGCCCGCTGACGTCACCCGCACCCGCACCCGCGGGCGGGGATTCCCCGGCCACCCCGGCCCTGACCCGTGACGTCACCTGGAGTCCCGGCCCCGTCCGCGCGATGATTGACGCGAGGGATGTAAACAAGGCCGGGCCCCGCCCCCGCGCGCGTGACCCGTGACCCCGCGACCCGCGACCCCATGACCCGCGCGTATAAACAGCCGCGGGCAGGGCCAGCGGTGCCGAGAATCCGCGGACCTTTGTGAGAACCGCGCTGACCCTACCGTGACCCCGCGCTGACCTGTCACTGACCCCGCCGAGACCACTGTGACCCCTGAACTCCGACCCCGACCCGGCCGCTGCCGGTGAGAGAGGGAAACGCCAGGCATCATGGGAGGGAAGCACTGAGGCAGGGACATAGCCAGGAGTGACTGAGGCAGGGGGATGGTCAGGAGGGACTGTGGGTGTGAGGGAGCGATGGCAGGGGAGTGATGGGGAGTGAAGACTGTGACAGCTACAGTGCTTGAGGCAGGGGCTTGAGTGCGATGGACACAGGAAGGGAAGGAGAGTGTTATGGCGNGCTAGTGTGAATGTGAGGCAGGTGGATGAGTTTAACTTAGGAGCTGAGGCAGTGGGATGTCAGCGAGTGTGAGGCAGGGGGATGACTTTAACTTAGGAGCTGAGGCAGGGGGATGCCTGCGAGTGTGAAGCAAGGGGATGAGTTTAACTTAGGAGTTGAGGCAGGGGGATGAGTTTAACTTAGGAGCTGAGGCCAGGGGATGCCCTTGAGTGAGGGTTATGAGGCAGGGGGATGACTGTGATGGGCAGCTGAAGCTACAGCAGGAGGACAGGGATGCTTAAACAGTGTGGGGCAGGGCGGTGACCCCGGTGAGGTCATGTGACATCAGAGGTTACAGTGGGCGGGGCCTGAGGGTGAGTTGCAGGTTGCATGCAGGCAGTGGGCAGGACCTGGACGGGGTGGGCGGGACTTGGGTGATGATTGACAGGCACTGACTACGCCCTGCCCCAAGGCCATGCCCAGGCTCTGCTCCCTGCTCCTTACTGTCATGGCTGCGGCCCTCGCTGAAGACATCCTTGGTGCTGACCCAGACCCAGCAGGCCCTGCCCACCGCCCACCCAACTTCCTGCTCATTATGGCTGATGACCTCGGTATCGGTGACCTCGGCTGCTATGGCAACAGGACCCTCAGGTGATGACGTTAGGGGGGAGGGTAGGCCTGCACAGGGGAGTGGAGCCCGGGCGGATGGGAAGTGATGTCATCACACAGACAGAGAAACAGGAAGTGAGGTCACAGATTCACATGGAGACAGGGAGCAAAGTCAGAGGAAGTGAGGTCACGCAGACAGACAGGAAGTGACCCCACCACAACCCCGCAGGACACCGCACCTTGACCGCCTGGCGCACGAGGGCGTGAAGCTGACCCAGCACCTGGCGGCCTCCCCGCTCTGCACGCCCAGCCGTGCTGCCTTCCTCACGGGACGCTACCCGCTGCGCTCAGGTGACCCTCAACCCCGCCCTGACTCTGGGTTCACCCCATGACCTTTTCCTAACACCTTGACCCCGCCCTGACCCCATCTTCACTCCATGACCCCAACCTGACCCTGTGACCCCTTGAGTCCTGTGACTGCACCCTGACCCGGGACCCCGGGACCCTGTGATGACCCCGCACTGACCCCCAGGCATGGCGGCGCACGGCCAGGTGGGCGTGTACCTGTTCACAGCGTCGTCCGGGGGGCTCCCGCCCAGTGAGGTTACCATCGCGCGGCTGCTGCAGGGGCGGGGCTACGCCACAGCACTCATCGGTGAGGGGCGGGCCTCTGGGTAGGGGAGGAGGCGGGGCCTGTGGAAGATAGGTGGGGGGGGGACAGGAAGTGATTTCACCACGGAAAGTGACTGTGAGGGATAGGAAGTGATACTCGGGGTACAGGAAGCAGCTGTCATTGGACAGGAAGTGACTCTAGTGACCCCGGGGTGACAATAAGTGATGTCACATCCCTGCAAAAAAGCCACTCTGGTGGACAGGAAGTGATGTCACACCCACAGGAAGTGACTTGGAGGGACAAGTAGTGATCCTCAGGGTTCATGAAGTGACATCATCCACAAGGCAGTGACTTTAGGGTAGCAGGAAGTGACATCACACCCCTGGGAAGTGGCCCCCCCAAGGCAGGAAGTGACCCCCGACCCCAACCCCGCAGGGAAGTGGCACCTGGGGCTGAGCTGCCGCGCGCCTACCGACTTCTGCCACCACCCGCTGCGCCACGGCTTCGACCGCTTCCTGGGGATCCCGACTACCAACCTGCGTGACTGCCGGCCAGGGGCGGGCACCGTGTTCGGCCCCGCCCTGCGCGCATTCGCGGCCCCGCCCCTGGTCACACTGGGGGCGGCGCTGGTGGCCATGGCAGTGGCGCGGTGGACGGGGCTGGCGCCTGTGCCGTGGTGGGCAATGGCGGCGACGGCGGCCATGTTGGCGGTGGTGGTTGGTGCCACGCTGGGCTTCCTGCTCAGCTTCCGCCCGGCCAACTGCTTCCTTATGGACGACCTTGCCGTGACCCAGCGGCCCACTGACTATGGCGGCCTCACCCAGCGCCTGGCGGACGAGGCTGTGAACTTCCTGCGCAGGTCAGGGGCGGGGCCAACTGCAGGGGGTGGAGCTCCCGGTGGCATGAAGGGACTCTGTGGAGAGTGGGCGGGACTTCCTGTTTGCGAGTGGGACCTCATACTCACTTCTTGTCCCCGCCCACCATGTCATGTGTTGGGGGCCGGATTTTCTGTCACCCAACCATGACATCATCTTGTAAAATCCATGCCCCCTGACCCCGCCAACCCCTTGACACCAACCCCCTGACCCTCCCCACAGGAACCGGGCCCGCCCCTTCCTGCTCTTCCTCTCCTTCCTCCACGTCCACACCGCCCACTTCGCCGACCCCGGCTTTGCGGGGCGGAGCCTGCACGGGGCCTATGGGGACAGCGTGGAGGAGATGGACTGGGGCGTGGGTGAGTCGGGGTCGCGGGGGTCACAGGAGTCAGCCTGAGGTTCTGGGGTCAGCTCAGGGTCATGCGGGGGTCACTGCGTCAACCTAAGTTCATAGGGGTCAACTTGGGGTCATCCTGGGTTCAGGAGGTCATGGGCGTCAGGGGGTCCTAGAGGGGTCTGTTTGGGTTTGTGGGGTAAGTGCAGGGTTGTGAGGTCAACCAGAGGTCAGAGGGGTCATGTTGTGACCCCGGATCCCGGTCACGCTCCCAACCCTATTGCCGACTCGGTGCTTGACCCTGCGAATCCCCGACCCTGCAGGCCGTGTCCTGGCAGCACTGGATGAGCTGGGCCTGGCGCACGACACCCTCGTCTACTTTACCTCTGACCACGGGGCACACGTGGAGGAGCTGGGGCAGCATGGGGAGCGGCTGGGGGGCAGCAATGGCATCTTCCGCGGTGAGCGGGGGTGGGGCCTGGGATCATAGATTGAGGCCTGCGGGAGATGGATCTGGAGGAAGAGGAAGTGACATCACTACCACTGGAAGTGACTGGGGGGGTACAGGAAGTGACATCATCCACAGGGTAATGGGGACGGGGTCTTAGGACAGAGTTAGGATCTGTGGGGTGACAAGGTACAGGGTACAGGGTCGGGGGTCTGGGTGGTGTCACCGGGTTGGGGCCTGACCATGAGGGATGAGACAGGAAGCGCTGGGAAGAGGACAGGAAGCAGTAGTGGGAGGTACAGGAAGTGATGTCGCACACCCCTGACCCCTGTGACCCCGACCCCGCAGGCGGGAAGGGCAACAACTGGGAGGGCGGCGTCCGCGTCCCCGGCCTTGTGCGCTGGCCGCGGGAGCTCAGGCCCGGCCTGGAGGTGGCAGAGCCCACGAGCCTCATGGACGTCTTCCCCACCGTGGCACGGCTCGCTGGGGCGGAGCTGCCGGGTGACAGGTGAGGGGTGGGGCGGGGTCAGGGGTCAGGGCATGTGGGTCAGGTTCAGTGTCTGGGGTTGGGGTTCAGGGGGCAGAGCCTGTGAGGCGGGGTCATGATCTGGGGTAAGGGGGCGGAGCCTGCAGCATAGGTCTAGGGCCTGGGGTAGGCGGGGCTCTGCAGTTTCCAGCAATGAAGTCATTGACATCATGGGCAGGGCCTGAGGGTGGGCATCGTTTCTGTGCAGCCATCCAGGCACTGTGAGAACCTCAGGGTTGGTGGAGCTTGTTGGAACCCGGTCGATGATGTCATGGGGCAGGTCTTGCAGGGACCCTGGAGGGGAGACAGGGGCGGGGCCTGGGTCCTAAGACCCACCCACCAGTGACGTTGTAGCTGAGTCCTGCCCACATGGGGCCATTGCTGGTGATGTCATTCCTGGCGATGTCATGGATGGTGAACACTCAGCCCCGCCCCGCCCCCGCAGGGTGATTGATGGCCGGGACTTGATGCCACTGCTGCGCGGTGATGCCCAGCGCTCAGAGCACGAGTTCCTGTTCCACTACTGCAATGCCTACCTGCAGGCTGTGCGCTGGCGCAACGGTGGGCAGGGCCAAGGGGGTCGTGGGGGTCACAGGGGTCACGGGGCATGGCAGGTGGGGTCACAGGGATGGGCAGGGTCAAGGGGTCACATGGGCCTTGGGGATCATGGCGGTCATGGGTGAGAGTCGGGGTCACCTCCTGTGTTTGATCAGGGCAGCCACTTCCTCTGCCTCACCTGGGGTCAGAGGTCACCCACTGCTATCGGATTTTTTTTTTTTGTCATCACGTGCTTGCCAACTGTGTGACATGTGTGGTGCCACCCTGCCCCGCCCCCTGACATCACCGACCACGCCCCTGACCCCCATCCACAGGCACCGCGCTGTGGAAGGTCTTCTACTTCACGCCCAACTTCGCGCCGGCGGGCTCGGGTGGCTGCTTCACCACCCACGTCTGCTTCTGCGCCGGCGCCACCCACGTCACGCGCCACGACCCCCCGCTGCTGTTCGACCTCGCACGCGACCCCGCTGAGCACCGACCTCTGACGCCAGAAGCCGAGCCCCGGTACCGAGAGGTCCTCAACGCTGTTGACGCCGCTGCCCGCGCACACCGAGCTGGCCTCCGCCCTGCCCCCGACCAGCTCAGCCCCGCCCATGTCGTGTGGAAGCCATGGCTGCAGATCTGGGGCCGAGGTGGGCCAGGACCCAGGGAAGACGACGGAGGCCACGCCCACCGTGACCTGGGCCATGCCCACCAGGATGCCGGCCACGCCCATCGCGACAGAGGCCACGCCCACCCCGGAGAACTCTGACCACTGGTGACCCCCAGGTCAAAGGTCACAACCCACGGAAATCCCCTCCATCCCTATGACCTCTGAACCCGTCCACATCACCTGACCCCACTCCTACCCCCAATCCCCGCCCACCGGTCAATGAAGGGACGATGACGTCACACCCACCCACACACCACTCAGTGTTGACATTAAAGGTGAGAGCCCAGGCTGGATCAAGTCTGCGTGCACAGTGTGGTTCTCTGTTGCAGGGGCAGGGGTATGGCGGGGAGCTGGGTGGGGGTGACCTCCAGTGTGAGGCAGGGGGATGCCTGTGAGTAACAAGAGTGTGAGGCAGGGGACGCCTGTGAGTAACAAAGAGTGTGAGGCAGTAGGATGACTGTAACAAGAGTGAGGCAGGGGGATGCCTGTGAGTAACAAAGAGTGAGGCAGGGGTATGACTGTGAGTAACAAGAGTGTGAGACAGGGGGATGCCTGTGAGTAACAGAGTGTGAGGCAGTGGGATGACTGTAAGTAACAAGAGTGTGAGACAGGGGATGACCATGAGTAACTAGAGTGTGAGGCAGGGGGATGCCTGAGAATAACAAAGAGTGAAGCAAGGGGATGCCTGTGAGTAACAAGAGTGTGAGGCAGGGGGATGCCTGTGAGTAAAAAAGAGTGAGGCAGGGGGATGCCTGTAAGTAACAAAGAGTGAGGCAGGGAAATGACTGTCAGTAACAAGAGTGTGTAGCAGGGGTATGCCTGTGAGTAACAAAGAGTTGTAGGGAGCCATTCCACCGTTCCTTAAAGATGGCACAGACCACCTCAGTTGTACCGGCATAAACAACTCTTAATTGGCATTAGGCTGAGTCAGCTAATGTTTGATCTTGTGCCCGAGACCACCTGGTGTATGAGCAAGAGCCACAGGGCAGTTCAGCGATTGGCCAGGAGGGGTTTAAGTAGCTGCTCCTGGTGGGGATCAGGGGTCCCCATTCCATTCTACCACTCCACTCTGCTACTCCACTCTTCTTGGCCCCATTCTGCTATTCACCATTTTCACTCTGTAACTGCATGCATGGCCATGCTGCATTGCCATTTGCCATGATATGTTTCCTGAGTAAACTGTCCTGAGAAGAAATCTGGTCTTATTCCCGCTGGTCCAAAAAGGCGCGCAACAAAGACTGAGTCAGGGGGATGACTATGAGTAACAAGAGTGTGAGGCAGGGGGATGCCTGTGAATAACAAAGAGTGAGACGGGGATGCCCTTGAGTAACAAGAGTGTGAGGCAGGAGGATGCCTGTGAGTAACAGAGAGTGTGAGGCAGTGGGATGACTGTGAATAACAAAGAGTGAGACGGGGATGCCCTTGAGTAACAAGAGTGTGAGGCAGGAGGATGCCTGTGAGTAACAGAGAGTGTGAGGCAGTGGGATGACTGTGAATAACAAAGAGTGAGACAGGGGGATGCCTGTGAGTAACAAGAGTGTGAGGCAGGGGGATGCCTGTGTTAACAAAGAGTGTGAGGCAGTGGGATGACTGTGAGTAACAAAGAGTATGAGGCAGTGGGATGACTGTGAGTAACAAGAGTGTGAGGCAGGGGGATGGATGCCTTTGAGTAACAAAGAGTGTGAGGCAGTGGGATGACTCTGAGTAACAAAGAGTGAGACAGGGGGATGCCTGTAAGTAACAAGAGTGTGAGGCAGGGGTATGCCTGTAAGTAACAAAGAGTGAGACAGGGGGATGCCTGTGAGTAACAAGAGTGTGAGGCAGGGGGATGCCTGTGAGTAACAAGAGTGTGAGGTAGGGGGATGTCGTGCGCCGTCCCCGTCCAGCGGGAATAAGACACAAGACAAACAGGTTTCTTCCCCAACGGTTTACTCAGGAACTTGATGCACTTACAGCTTAGCAGAGCATGATGGCAAATGGCAAATGGCCCCACCGCAAGCAGCCTATTTATACCCTGTCCTGGCCAATCACCGAGCTGCCTCTGCCTCGTGGCTCTCGCGTGACTACACCAGGTGTTCTCGGGCTCAAGATCAAACAACAGCTGACACTGTCTAATGCCAATTTAAGAGTCGTTTATGCCAGAACAGCTGAATCGGTCGATGCCGTCTTTAAAGAGCGGTTGAATGGCTCCCTACAGGGGGATGCCTGTAACAAAGAGTGAGGCAGAAGCATAACAAGTGTGAGGCAGGGGGATGACTGTAACAAGACTGTGAGGCAAGCGGATGCCAGCTGAGGCAGGGGGATGACTGCTCCCTCCACCCTGCATGTCTCAGGCCTCACATCCTTGCTGTATGCTTCAGGGACTACATTTCCCATCAGCTCCCGCGATGGGGAAAAACGCACTTCCTGTCTGGCGCAGGAAGTTGCGGTTCGGCTACCGGAGGGGCACAATGGGAGTTGTAGTTTGTTCCCTCCGAACTCGCGCGCGTCTTCCTGTCTGCCACAGGAAGTGAGGTCGCGAGCGCCGCGAGGCACGCTGGGAATTGTAGTTCCGCCTCAAGCCTCGTCCTGGCTCAGCGTCCTGGAAGCCCCGTGACGGCTGAGGCTGCTGAGCCGTTGATTGACAGGTGAAGGGGCGGGACCCGAGCCGGGGATGACGTCATCGGTCGGGTCTGGGAGCTGAGTCAGGGGCATTGCTAATCCACGACCCCCAACCCTGGTCCCAGGACACAAATCCGGTCCCCCTGAGGTCCCACCCCCGGCTCCCAGGGTGCCCCGGGCGCGCCACGCCATCAACACCGCCCCGCGGGGGGCGTGGCCCAGGCCTTGGCTGTGGCGGGAAAACCAGGGTGGCCCAGCGGGGGAGGGGAAACCGGTCTGAGCAGGTCCCGTGCGAAGCCCCACCCCCCACGCCAGGCGGAGCCCGCGGGAACCGGCTTAGACCGGTCGGACCCACTGTTTGCCCGTCCGGCCACGCCCCCTTTCCCGGCTCAGAGTCGGAGTCGGAACAGCGCGGACAGAACCGGCTGCAGGCTGCTGGGGCGACGCACGGACGCACGCGGTAGTGGGGGGGGGGTGAGTGGGCTGGGCCTGCGGGGTCGCGCGGGGGAGGCCAGGAATCTCCGACCTCTGGGCCTTATTAATATTCATGATGCAGTCTAGGCTCCGCGATTGACTGACAGCTCCCGGCTTCGCGGGCGGGGCCAGTGGGCGTGGCCCCGGAGGACAGCATGTGATGTCATCCCAACCCATTCTGTCTCCCTCCCGACAGGAAGTCCCGCCCACAGGACATCTTCATCGCCATGGCCCCTGCCTGGTGAGCCACGCCCTGGGCGTGCTGCTGCTCCATCCCCAGAGACCCCCAATGGCGCAGGATCTCTGGGCTCCACCCACCTCAATGGCGGGTCTATGCTAATAGACTCACACTGGTCAGGGCTGCTGTCACATGCATGGCACACATCCTGGTTCCGTGTGGGGGTGGCCGTGCCAGTGATGTCATCTTTACTAGCCATGCCCCTCACTCGCATGTCCCCGCCCCTGCAGGCCCTGCCCCACCGCCATCACCTACTTCGTGCTGCTGCTGTCTCTGCCCCTCAGCTCTGCCTCCCAGCTTGAGGCCATTCCCACCCCGGAGGACCCGCCCCTCATACTACCCCCAGCACTGCCCAACTTCCTGATCATCATGGCCGATGACCTCGGCATCGGTGACCTCGGCTGCTACGGCAATGGGACCCTCAGGTGATGTCACTTCCTGTAGGAGAAGGAGGGGCAGAGGCTTGCGGTGATGTCAACTAGGCCAATTAAGTACGGCTCCACCCCCCATCACTGGTCACCCCCACTCACACTAGGCCGACCCCTGACTCCGTGACTCGCCCCTCCCCTCCACCCCCAGGACCCCGAACATCGACCGTCTGGCCCAGGAAGGTGTCCTCCTCACGCATCACCTGGCTGCTGAGGCCGTGTGCACCCCGAGCCGCGCCGCCTTCCTCACGGGGCGCTACCCGGTCCGCACCGGTGAGCGAGGCCACGCTTCCACTTCCTGTCTACCCACAACTGCTTCCTGTTTCCCCCAAAATCTACCTCCCACATCTCACCCCTGACCCCAACTCCAATCCTGCAGGGGGGATGACTGTGAGTAACAAAGAGTGAGGCAGGGGGATTGCAACGAGTGTGAGGCTTCCTCTTCCCTAAAACACACTTCCTGCAACTCACCCCTGACCCCGGCCCCACTCCCCACAGGAATGACATCGGGCAATGGGCACCGCGTGCTGCAGTGGGCATCGGGCGCGGGCGGCCTCTCCACAGAGGAGCTAACGTTCGCACGGATCCTGCAGGGGCGGGGCTACGTCACAGGGCTCGTGGGTGAGCAGCCAGGGTCACGGGGTCAGGGGTCACGGCCACCCAGGGCAGGGCTGGGCATGACAGGGAAGATGACGTCAAGGTCAGTGATGTCACTTCCTGTGAGCAGGCAGGACAGGGAGTCTGGCCACTCAGCAGGAAGTGAGGTCACTGTTGACAGGAAGTGAGATCCTCAGGTGGGAAGTGATGTCACTCCCAGCAGGAAGTCAGTTGGCCTGAGAGGAAGTGGGGCCCCCAGACAGGACGTGACCTCACGGCCCGCTCTGCCCCCCCTCCCAGGGAAGTGGCACCTGGGCCTGAACTGCAAGACGGCGTATGACCTCTGCCACCACCCCCAGCGCCACGGCTTCCACCACTTCCTGGGCCTGCCGCTTGGCCTTATGGGAGACTGTGCAGTGGAGGGGGCGGAGCCAGGGGCGTGGCCGGGGCCGACGCCCTCTGAGAAGCGGGCAGGGCTTCAGCAGCGCCTGCAGGGCGCAGGGCGGGTCATGGCGGCTGTGGCAGCCGTGGTGACAGCGTGGACGGCGTGGGTGGCCCAGGGCCGTGGCCAAGGCCGGCGGGTGTGGCTGTGGTTACTATCGGCCCTGGCTCTGGCTGCGGCCTCCACGGCACTGTGGGCGGGCTCGGGCATCGTGGGCGTGGCCGTTGCACGGCTTGACTGCTTCCTGATGCGCAACGAAACCGTCACCCAGCAGCCTGTGCGGCTCGCCGGAGTAACCACGCTGCTGCTGAGCGAGGCTGAGGACTTCCTGCACCGGTGAGCGGGGGCAGGGGGTTTGGGGGTGGGATGACTGTGAATGGAGTTTCAGAGGCAGTGGGATGACTGTGAGTGAGCAGCTGAGGCAGGGGGCTGACTGTGAGTAAAGGATATGAAGCAGGGGGATGGCAGCAAGTAGATTTCTGAGGCAAGGCAATGACTGCTAGTGTGAATCTGAGGCAGAGGAATGACTGTGAGTGTGAATCTGAGGCAGGGGGATGATGGTGAGTGGTAATTCTGATGCAGGAGGATGACCACAAGTAACAGAAGTACAGGTGTAAGGCATGTGGATGACATTGGATGGATTTCTGAGGCAGGGGGATGCCTGTATCTGACCAAACCCACCCCCCTAACACCCAATAGCTGTGCCCTCCCCCACCTGCAGGCACAGCCACGCCCCCTTCCTGCTCTTTGTTTCGCTGCTCCACACCCACACCCCACTGGTGACATTGCCCGCGTTCCGGGGCCGCAGCGCTTATGGCCGCTATGGGGACAACGTGGAGGAGATGGACTGGGTGGTGGGTGAGTCCCGGGGGGCGAGGTCAGGGCCAGGGGGTGGGGTCACGGAGGTCACGGGGTCACGGGGACGGGCCTGGGGTCAGAGTTCCGGTGGGCGGGGCACAGTCGCGTGAGGAGCTGGGCCGTGACCTCTGACTTGGTCAATGACCCCGGGCCCTGCCCCCGACCTCTGTGACCCCGCAGGGCGCATCATGGCCGCCCTGGACCGCGAGGGCCTCGCCGGCCGCACCCTGGTCCACTTCACGTCCGACAATGGTGCCTGGCTCGAAGCCCGGGCAGGCGGGGAGCGGCTGGGCGGCTCCAATGGTGTATTCCGGGGTGAGCACTACCCACTTCCTGTCTGTCCAGACCCACTTCCTTTCCAACCCCCACCACTTCCTAGTCCCAGACACCAACATCCCGTCCACCCACAGTCACTTCCTGTCACTCCAGACCCATTCCTGACCCCGTCCCCTGACACCCAGACCCCCGTGAACCCACCGTGACCCCACCATGACCCCGCAGGTGGCAAGGGCATGGGTGGCCTGGAGGGCGGAATCCGCGTGCCCGGCATCTTCTGGTGGCCGCGTGTCCTCCCGCGGGGCCGCGTCCTCGCCGAGCCCACAAGCCTCATGGATGTCTTCCCCACGGTGGTCGGCCTGGCAGGCGCAGCCTTGCCTGGGGACAGGTGAGGTCGTCACACAGGAAGTGAGGTCACAGGGGTGGGGGTGGGGACGGGAGGTGAGGTCAGGGAGGCGATGGCAACGCCAGACAGAAAGTGACATGACATAGGAAATGATATCACTGGTGATGTCACAAAGTAAGATATGTCACCAGGGCTGGGACCACAGGGACAAGAAGTGGGGGCGGGGCATGGATGTCAGACGGGATGTGGGCAAGGCTGGAAGGGAAGTGAGGTTTCACCCGGGAAGCACCAGGCCCCACGAGGGCTGACCCTGTGCCCCGCTCCTGCCCCGCCCCACAGGGTGATTGATGGGCGCAACCTGATGCCGCTGCTGCGCGGGGAGTCCCCGCGCTCGGCCCACGATGTCCTGCTTCACTACTGCGAGGTTTTCCTGCACGCGGCCCGGCTGGTGCAGCGCGAGCGTGAGTGATGCGGGGGTCAGGGGTTGTGGGTCAGTGGGATAGTGCGGGTCCTGAGCTTAGGGGTCACTTTTGGTTCTCTCAGGTTCACTTCCTGTCCCCGTCCTCTCATTTCCTGGTCATTTTCTGTTCGTCCTGAGGTCATTTCCTGTCTCCCCTGCGTCACTCCGGTTTCTTACCAGTCACTACCTTTCCACTATTTTATCTCTGAGGTCACTTTCATTCCCCAAAAGGCAACTTCCTGTCTAACTATAAGCACTTCCTGTCCATTTCCTGACCCTGACGACACTTCCTGTCTCTCCATGTCACTTCCTGTCCCCATGCCTCACCCAAATGTGACTTCTTCCCCACTGCCAGCTTCACTTCCTGTCACCCAGGGGCTAGTTCCAGTCTCTCCAAGTCACTTCATGCTTAGTCCTCGTCCTCTCCCCGCCCACATGTAACCTCACTTCCTGTCCCGCCCCCTGACCCCTGCAGGTGGGAAGGTGTGGAAAGTTCACTTCGTGACTCCAACCTTCGACCCCCTGGGCTCAGGGTCATGCGCGGGGCCCGACAAGGCCGAAGGCTACGACGCAGAGGAGGCCGGTGCAGCCCCTCAGGCCCAGCTGTGCCCTTGCATGGGCGCGGTGACCCCGCACGACCCCCCGCTGCTGTACGAGCTGACATCCGACCCAGGGGAGACACGGCCGCTGTCGCCGGGGGCAGAGCCGGCGTTCGGGGAGGTGGTGTCGCGTGTGAGGCGGGAGCATGACCGGCAATGGCGCTCGCTCAGCCAGGCCAAGCAGCAGCTGGGGTCACTGTACGTCCTGCCCCGGCCGTGGCTGCAGCCGTGCTGCGGGGGTGGCGCGGGGGGTGGAGTCTGCGCCTGCGACCGTGAGATGGGAGGCAGGGACAGGGTCAGCGAGGATGCAGGGAGGGACTTTTTGGGAGGGCTGGAGATGAAACCATAAGTGGAACGGGAAATAAGGAGGAAGTGGTGAGGGACTTCCTGTCGGACCGTAAGTGACATCCTGGTGCCGCCTCAGGGGATTGGGGGACTCACAGTAAGTGGGAGGAGCCCGGAGCGAGGAGTTGCTGGGAACAGGAAGTGGAATCGCAAGTGGAGAAATTTGGGGGTGGGGCTTCAGGTGGAGAAGGAAGTGCGGGGCTTTGGAGGCAGGGACAGGAAGTGGTGTCAGGGCAACCCCGGTGAAGGGCTTTGTGGGGTCATGGGGTCCATCGGGGGTGGGGGCGTGACTTCTGTGTTAATGAAATGATAAAGGAAAATAAAAATGGCCGCCCAGTCCCAACCTCCCCACTTCCTGTGATCGTGATTGATGTACGATGCTGGGTCCCTCCCATCACAGACACATACTGACAGGAAGTGATGTCATCACTGCTTTATTCAGCATCCCCGCCCCCTCCCGCATCCTCGTGGGAAGACTTCAGAACGATGACATTACTGGAGTCACGGCGAGGTCACCGTGGGGTAGATTCTGGGTCACCACAAAGTTGTCCTCACACCGGCTGTGACTCTGAGTGACAGGGAGGGGGCGTGATCAGGCAGGGAGCAGAGGACACGCTCACCCTGGGGTCTCTGGGGTCACTTCCTGCCCGCCAGGATCACGTCCTGTCCCACTTCCAGCATGGGCGGTACTCACCGTGGCCCCGCCCCAGGCAGTTCTCGCCCCGGCGCGACCTGATGTACCCAGCCCCGGCGCCGAGCAGGGCGAGGACGATGACAGAGATGACGGGGGAGATGATGGACGCCACGGGGCCTGCGGGGGTGGGGGGAAGGGATGGAGGGGTAGGGGCCTGTGAGTGACAGGCGGAGTGGCCACTCCTACACACTTCCTGTCACCACCTGTCACTTCCTGTTCCGGCCATGTCGCCACTTCCTGTCCCAGAAACACATTTTCCACTCATCTGTCACTCACAGCCAGGCACTGCCCTCTCCCTTGCTGCACTACTTCCTGTCCTTCCTGATGACATTGCTGCTTGCCCTAGCCACCACTTCCTGTCCCTCCCTGCCCATCACTGAGGCCCTGCCTACTCACTTCCTGTCTCACCCTCGTGGCCGTGACTTCCACCTGCGGGGTGGGAGCAGAAAGGGGGACAGAAAGTGATGTCATGTTAAGGGGCAGGACCGGAGGGAGACTGACATGCAGGCGCCGCCCCCTCCCGGCTCTCCTCACCATGGGTGTTGCTGCCCTGGATTCCCTGTCAGGTGGGAGGAGGGTCGGGGCTTAGCAATGATGTCAACGGGTCCGCATGGCTCTGCCCCAAAGCGCAGACCCAACACCTCAGGGACGTTAGCACGAGTGGCGGGGTCTTTGGGTCCCTCATTTGCATGGGGTGGTAAAACAGTGGGGAAAACAGGAAGTGCCTGCCCCCAGGGGTCATGGGATTGCCTCACCTCCTCCAAGTCCGTCCAGGTTGCCGTTCGGGGGTCGGGGATGGGGCTGTGGGCGGGGCCTTGGTGGCGGGTAGACGCCTGCAACAGGAAGTGACATCACAATGTCCCCCCCCTTCCAATTCCCCAGGCCCTGCCCCCTGTTGGTACCCCATGCACTCACTTCCAGGGTCGTGGGGATCACGGGGCGGGTCCTGGGGCAGCCATGGGTAGAGGCCTGCGAGGTAGGGTAGGGAGTCGGTGACAGGGGGCAGGGGGGGGGGACAAGTGGGGGCAGGGGCCAGACGTGACATCACTCACCCCCGCCTGCCGGCCTGGGTGTGGATTCTGGGTAAAAAAATTAAAAACAAGTAATCAGGACTCAAGATGGTGGCGTGGCCCCGCCCCCTTCCCATGATGCCCCGCGTGTGTGACCTCTCACCCTTGTCATCGTCCAGGGCGTCCGCAAGGTCGAAGTCACCATTGTCTCCTGCAGTGGTTGAGGGTTGTGGGGTCAGAGGTCACTGTGTAGTGATGTCACTTCCTGGTAGGGAATGGGAAGCCCCGCCCCCTTCCTCCGGGTCAAGACACAAAAACAGGAAGTCCCACCCCGAGACCCTCCACCCATGACGTCCATCCTGGTGTCAGCCCCAAACGAGGAAGTCCCGCCCCCTCCTCGTCCCATCCGTGCCGTGCCCTGTCAGTCACAGCCCCGTAGTGCTCTAATCCCCAGCTACCTGTGACTTAGAGTCAAGGCTGGAGCTGCTGCAGGGGGATGACTGCGAGTGCAACACTCAGGTCAGGGAGCTCGGGGTGGCCGGGACCTCACCCGCCTGTCAGTCACCCGCCCTGCCCGGCCAGAAACGGCTAGACCAGACCCGATGCTCCAGGCAGAGACACTGACCAAACCAGTTTCTCCCGGATCCACCCAGCATGCCCTGCTCTGCCTGGGCCTTTCTGATGCCGCAGTGCCGGCTTCTTTCAGGATTTGGGATCCTGTGACCGGGCGAGAGGCTGGGGACCGGGGGTTGGGTGTTGTTGTCGGGTGAGGGGTCAGGGGTCACCCTGGGGTCAGAGGTCACGCCCCCGGGGTCCGGGTTTGTTTGCCGCCCCACACTCTTTGCCTGTGAAGGACCCGGGGGCATGGCCGGTTGCCCATCTGTCACCCGCAGGCTCCGCCCAGCCTCCCACGAGGTCACCGCCCTGCCCTGCCCTGTCCACCCCGGGGTGGGAACCAGACTGGACCGACTCACCCTGGACCCCGGCGAGGAGGACGCAGCAGAGCAGCAGCAGCAGAGGCGCAGCCATCGCCGGCCGGTCGCCCTGGGGGTGATGTGACAGGGGCAGGGCCTGCACGGGTGTGACGATAGGGTGGGCGGGGGTGGACAAACCGGATCCTGCCAGCCCCGGCGCATCCTGCGATCCGGTCCTAAGGGGGCCAGGCCCTCTGTGATGTTACTAGGAACACCAAGAAGGAGAAGCTACTGCAGGTGAGTGACTGTGAATGCAACCTGGATGGAGAAGGGGCTTCCTGGGGTTCCAGTGATGTCACAGTCCCAACCCGTGTCAACCACGTGCAGGCCACACCCTCTGTGATGTCACCATGGCCAACTCTGAGGTCACCTGAGTCTACGAGGGGAATCTACAGCAAGTGAGTGACCATGAGTGCAACGCAGATGCAGGGGGCGTGGCTTCCCCTGTGATGTCACTGCCAAGCCCTACCCTCAGTGTCAGTCGGGTGCAGGCAACACCCCTTGTCACAGCACAGGGGAAAAGAGGAGAAGTTACCTCAGGGGAGTGACCCTGAGTGTGACAGAAATGCTATGGGTGGGGATTCCAGTGGTTGCAGTGACATCAGAGCTGTGCCCCACGTCACCCAAGGGTACCCCACGCCCCCCTGTGAAGTCACCACGGTTAAATCCAAGGTCTCAGGAAAGAAGCTACCGCAGGGGAATGACTGTGAGTGCAACTGAGGATTGGAAGGCAGAGCTTCCTGTGATTTTGGTGACGTCACTGTTCTGTCAGCCACTCACACAAAGCCTCACACACCCCTGGGCCCCTGATTGACAGACACAGACCCTGGGGTACCAAAAAAAAAAAAACAAACGTATTTATTTCCTACCTCGCAAGCCCGTCCCCTTCCCTGACACCCGAACTCCGGGCCCCGCCCCTTCCTGTTCTGGAGCAGAAGGTGAGCCGAGGCAGGGGGATGCCCGTGAAGGACGGGATCCATCTGAGCCAAGTCCGAGACCTCATGAGGAGGTCAGAGGTCAGTCAGGGAGCAGAGTCTGCGGACCTCACGGGGTGGGGGGGTGGGAGGAGGGGCGCGCTGTGGGGGGGTGGGGCTGCGTCAGGGGTTTGAGATTTGCACATTAGGATGAGGTTAGGTGCGGGGTCAGAGGTCAAAGTGATAACACCGAAGGGGGCCGTTTGCATATGTAAATGAGCAGCGCAGATGACCTCGCAGAGTCTGGGTGGTGATATCACCGAGGGGTGGCTTCACAGTGTGGTGATGATGTCATCTACACGGGGGCAGAGCCTGCGGGGCAGGGAAGAGAAGCAGGATATGAGTAGAAGTACGACAGGAAGTCCTGCCCTCCTCGTCCCGACACCCTGCCCAGAGCCTCCAAAACCCATGGGATCCCAGAAGCCCCTCCTCTTTCTTTCCGGTCCCGCCCACGAGCCCCGTGATGTCGCTTGGAGGTCCCAGGGGCCGGCCACCCCACTGTGACCCCAGGATGACATTACCAAATTCTGCAAGACCCCGCGCCCAGTCTGACTCTGACCCCTGGTGACCCGATGACCCTGCCCCGACCCCAACCCCCGTGGCAACCTCACCGCTCTGGCTGAAGCACAGGCGCCGCCGCTGATAGGCCACAAAGCTCGACACTGCGCCAGCCACAGCGGCCACTACAGCCGCGACCACACCAGGGATCAAGCCCTGGGGGGGCCCTGGGGGGAGGGGGAGCAGGAAGTGATGTCACAGGACAGGGTGGGGCCACGGGGGAGTCAGTCAGGGGGCATCAGGGGTCGGAACTTCCTGTCTGAGGTAGGACTTCCTGTCTTTGTCAAGGCAAAACGTCCTGTTTGTGTCTGTTGGGAGCGGGTCTTCCTACCTTCCAGCTCTGCCCTGCCACTGCCGTCACCGCTGTCGCTGGTCCCATGTCTCCCAGCTCCGCCTCCTCCTCCTGGGTGGGTGGGGATTTCCCACAATGCACTTGGCCCCAAAGCCAACCCAGGACCCGCCCCTTCCTGTGTGATTGTCAGGCTGGGCAGTAACATCAGGGGTGTGGCTGGGCACGGATGACAGGCAGCTTGGGTGAGGCCAGGTGGGGGGGGGGATACAGGGACAGGAAGTGGGTATGGCCCTGCTCACCGCGACCAGCAGCATCCTCCAGGTCACTGTCTGAGATCCCACCTGTGGGGTGGGCGGGGCCAGGATGACATCACAAATTAGCATAAATGAGCATGGATGGACAGGAAGCAGGAGGGGAAGGGACAGGAAGTGACATATGTGAGGCAGTGATGTCATCTGGTAGGCAGGGCTGGTTAGCACAGTGGGCCTCATTATCATTAGCAGCCCCACCTGGGCCCTTGTTATCAGGATTGGCCCCACACCCTCATTTGCATACAGGGCCCCGCCCACCTGAGTCCCCAGGTGGCCTGGGCGGCTTTGGCTGTGGTTGCTTCCCCGGCTTCTCGCCAGTGCCTGTGGGCGGGACAGGAAGTGGATGTGGGCGGGCAGGAAATGAGGCTCTCAGGAAGCCCAGCGGCTCTGGCTCCCTACCCAGTCCCCACAGTGTGATGTCACTTCCTGCGCTCACCTCCGGCTCCGCCGGTCAGGGCGTCCTCCAGATCGAAGCCTCCTGTGGGTGGGCAGGGTCAGGGTGGGGACAGGAAGCGGAGGGGGCGGAACCAAAATCTCTAATAGGAAGCGCAGCACACAGAAAGTGGGCACTCCAGTCCCCGCCCAACTGGCCCACCCCCCACCTCACCTGATGGCTTCTTTGCTGGAGGCTTGGGCGTAGGCTTCCTGTCAGGGCCTGCAGGGTGGGGATAGGAAATCCCCATTAAGATTCACCCTAATTTGCATATTCATTCATGACGTCACTTCCGGATGGTGCTCTGAGGAAAGTGATGTCACCACCAGGCGTCCCACGCCCCCCCCCAGTGCACGGAGGCCCCGCCCACCGCGGGCCCGGCCCTCACCGCCCAGGGCGTCCTCCAGGCTGAAGTCGTCACCATCGGTGGCTGCAGGGAAAGAAAAACAATATCATCTCATTTAAATATGCAAATCGCGAAAATTTCATATTCTTGGGCTCCGCCCCTAGACGAAACCTTCAACTCTGACCCCCACTCGACCTTTAACCCCGCCCAAAATTGCGACTTGTTTTCGGCCCCCCACCAAACACACAACTTCGCCTCATTTGCATATTTAAATCTCAAATTTAAACATTCAGATTTTGAAGTTTATTTCTCTGGGTGGTGACATCTCCACCGTGACCCTGCCCCCAGCCCCCGCCAACCCTTCCCTACCCAGGAATAAAGGGATGATGTCAACCACCTCATTTGCATAATCAGTAAAAATTTAAAATGTTCATATCTCTAGGATTTTTTATTTCCCAGGCCAGGCCCACGGGCTTCCGCCGTGACCCCGTCCCCGGCAGGAAGTCCTCCTTTGACACCCCCCCCCCCCCCCCNCCCCCGCACTAGTCCCTGGACTCAACCCCCCAGGGTAGGAAATGAGATGAGCTGGCCATGCCAACCCAAATGCGACCCCGCCCTCGGGCTCCGGCGTCACGCGGGTGGGCGTGGCTGACCCCCGGGGTCTCAGGGGGACCCAGTCCCGCCCTCCCAGGCCGCGACGGAGGGAACCAGGAGTCACATCACACTCAGGGATGAAAACCCGGAAGCAGCGTCCCAG
Organism: Mus minutoides; assembly: GCA_902729485.2. NCBI lineage: Eukaryota > Metazoa > Chordata > Mammalia > Rodentia > Muridae > Mus > Mus minutoides. Next base: position 59,256 of record LR755269.1, read on the forward strand.
CCACCTTGGCTGTGATTTTTCTCCCTGGCGCCGGCGGCACTGGAGCCTTGCGGGTGATTCTGGGAGTCATGTTCGGGGTCCCACGGTCACTCACCACCATCCCCGTGCCTCTGCTCAGGGTACGGAAACCCCGCGGCGGCAGAGGCTCAGGAAGCTGGTGGCACTTGAGGCTACTCTCCTGAAGTAGCTCCTCCACCCCTTTCCCGGGGCGCCACCGCCCGAGTGCGCAGGCGCGGACACAACCTCGCTCGGTGCCCAGGCCACGCCCGCCGGGGAATTCCCCGCCCCACCCACCGAGCCCGCGCCGCGGGCACGCCCTGGGTCGGGGTAAACAGCTGGACGGGCGGAGGCCGGAAAGTGGCGGAGGCTACGGCAAGGGAATTACCTTGATTGACCTGACGGAGACGGCTGAGTGGCGGCCAGTTACCTGCGCGCCCGCATTGCTAAGGCAGGGGAATGACCGCGAGTAACTGCAATCCTCCCCGGGCCTGCGTTAGCTTAGGCAGGGGAATGCACACGACTGAGATCCCCGGCTCCAGGGAGCTACAGCAGGGGAGTGACCACGTGTGACTGCGCTCTGCGTCCCGGCCCCGGGAGAAGCTAACGCAGGGGAGTGACCCGGGCGGCGCAAAAGCAAAAAGGCAGGGGGATGACGGCGACTGCAGATTTCCCGCCCACGCTCCCGCGACCCCGCCCGCTCATAGCGGCCATTCCCCTGCCGCAGTTCTCTCCCCGCACCTCCGGGGCGATGACCCCCGAGCCCCGACCCCGGGCCTCACCCTCGCCCCGCGCCGCGGCCCCAAGCAGCGCCAGGGTCAGAACCGCGATCGCAGCCGCCGCCTTCAACGTCGCGCGCGCCATGGCCAGGCAGTGATTGACGGGCGCGGCTGCGGGTGCGGGCCTGCAAGGGCGGGGCCAGGAAGCCACGCCCACGGGGAGAGGGGAATTCCCGCCAGAAATGAAAAAAAAAAAATGCTGAAAATCCCGGCCAGCGGGAGGCTGGGGCTGACGGTGACGTCACGGACAATGCCACGCCCACAGTTGAATCTCCGCCAGAAAGACTAGAAAAAATGATTTAAAAACTGCGCAGGGAGCCTGGGTGGGCTGCATTGGCGGGAGGCCACGCCCCAGGTAATGACGTCACCTAAGAAAGCCACGTCCACGGGGAATCCCCGCCAAAAGTGGTAAAAATAATTAAAAAAAAAAAAAAGCGGCTGAGGAGGGCGGGTGGGCGAGGTTTCCGGGAGGCTACGCCCAGAAGGGGATTCCCGCCAAAAATACAAAAATAATGAAAAAAATGAAGGGGTGAGGGCAGGCGTGGTCGACCGGAGGCCACGCCCATAGCACAGAGACACGCCCTCAGGACGGCGGACACGCCCACATAGATCCAGGCCACAAGAACGCCTAGTAGGAGGCCAAAGAATCACCAATAATGGTGATGGACAGGGAGAGACCCTGCGTGACTACGCCCATGCAAAGAGGTCACGCCCCCTGCATCAGGCCACGCCCCTCAGAGGTGCCTGCCTTGCCCACCAAGGGGAAGCCACGCCCACTGCGCGCTGTACTTGGCCCCCAGCATTGAAGCTGGCAGGAGGAAACCTTGGGGAGTGGGAGGGGCCCCGGCAGGGAAATCACGCCCCTCTGAGGAAATGTCACTTCTCTGCCTCCCTCGCTCAAACTCGCGGTCACCACCCTGTCTCCCTCACTCGCACCAGCGGTCACTCACCTGCCTCCATCACGCACACCCGCGGTCACTCCCATGATTCCGTCGCTCCCACCCGTGTCACTCCCCTGCCTCCGACGCTCGCACAGGCGGTCACTCCCCTGCCTCCTTAGGTCGCACCCGCGGTCACTCCCCTGCCTCAGTCACTCGCACCCGCGGTCACTCCCCTGCCTCCGTCGCTCGCACCCACGGTGACTACACTGTCTACCTCACTGGCACCCGCGGTCACTCCCCTGCCTCCATCACTTGCACCCGTGGTCACTGCCCTGCCTCCGACACTGGCACCCGTGGTCACTCCCCTGCCTCCGTCGCTCCCACCCGCGGTCACTCCCCTGCCTCTGCCACTCTCACCCGCGGTTACTCCCCTGCCTCCGTCACTCGCACCCAGCGGTCACTCCCCTGACTCCGTGGCTCCCACCTGCTGTCACTCCCCTGCCCCTGTCACCCCCAACCCTGGTCACTCCCCTGCCTCCGCTGCTCCCACACTCCGTCACTCCCCTGCCTCCATGACTCGCACCGGCAGTCGCTCCTCTGCCTCCTTCAGTCACTAGCACCCGCGGTCACTCCCCTTCCTCAGTCACTCCCCTGCCTCCGACGCTCCCACCCGCGGTCATTCCACTGCCTCCGCCGCTGGCACCCGTGGTTACTCTCCTGCCTCCGTCACTCGCACCCGCGGTAACTCCCCTGCCTCCGTCAATCACTCGCACCCGCGGTCACTCCCCTGCCTCCGTCGCTCAGACCGGACGCGGCCTCGTTCTCCTCGCCGCCCGCAGTGAACTCTTAGCGCTCGGGCTACGTCCCCTGCGCATTCCCCGCCCCAGGCTTCAACTTGGCTAAGACCCCCTCGGAGGTCCCGCCCCTTACGCAGTCGCAGTCCCGCCCTGTGCTCTGACTCCGCCCCCTGCACCCCGCTTGGCTGCCGTCGCCGCCCCCTCCGCCCTCTATGCTTCGACCCCGACTGCCGCCGGAGCCTAGCTCTCCGCTCAGGCGCACCCACAGTCGCCGCCGCCCTCGCGCTCCGACCCCGCCCCGCTCCCCGCAGACCCCGCCCCGCGCCACCAGGCCCCCCCCCCATGCGGGACCCTGACCCCGTCCCCCGCTCCCGCTCTCGACTCGCGCGCAGCCTCAGTCGTCGCCGCCGCTTCGCTCTGACTCCGCCCCACTCCACGCAGACCCCGCCCCGTGCCACTAGACCCTGCCCCCGTCGCCCTGACCCCGCCCCAAAACTCGCTCTCTGTGCCACAGCGTCCGCAGCGTCCGCCTGGTCGCTCCGATCCCGCCCCTCGCGTCCCTTCGCCCCGCTCCGCGCCCCGCAGGCACCGCCCCCCGCGCCCATCCTCGCCACAGTCGCCGCCGCGCCGCGCAGCCTCGCCCTCGGCTCCCGCGCTTTCTTCCCCTCTGCGCGCGCGCGCTCGGGGGTCGGCGGGGGTCGGCGGGGTCACGGGGGGGCGTGGCGACTCCCGGGTGACCCCCCGTGACCCCGACGTCCGTGCGCGCGCCCCAGGATGCAGTCCCTGGTGTCGCCCGTGACGAAGGCGCTGCTCGTGGCGCTCTTCATCTTCGCTATCCTCCTCATCCTCTACGTCATCCTCTGGTACATCTGCCGCGACGTGGACTGCGACCACGGCCTGTGACGTCACGCTCGCGCAGGCTGGCGGCAGGGGCATGGCCGCGTTTGGGAACGGTGAGGGGGAAAAAAAATCCGGGAAAAATTTGCAGCAGGGGGATGACCACGAGTAGAATCCGTGACTGTGAGAGAGTATAGGGGAAGCGGGTGCCAGGCAGGGGGCTGACAGGAGTAAGGGGATTGTGCTTCTCATGCAGGGGGATGACCGAGAGTGACCTTGACCGTGCTTTGTGTGTTTTTCTGAGGCAGGAGAATGACTTTGACCAAGCGCTTTCTTTATTCCTGGATGCAGGGGGATGGCCAGAAATGAAGCTGACCCCGCTTTTTTCTAGAGGCAGGGGGATGGCCTCCAGTAAAAAAAGGAAAAAACAGAAACTGTGAGCCAGTGAATTCCTGAGGCAGGGGGATGACAGGAGTAACCTTGACCACTCAACATTTTTTTTCCACGAGGCAGGGGGATGACTACGACCACCGCCCATGACGTCACCGCGACCCCCGACCCTGCCGGGACCCCACCCACACCACCAACAGCCACTGACCACCATGGGGAGGACTGTGGGGCTGCAGGGATCTGGTGAGTGGTGGGCAGGACCAAGCGATGGAAGCCCCCCCTCATGCAGCAGTGAGTGACGGGCGGGTGGGCAGGGTCACGGACTTGAAGCTGAGCCCCGCCTCCTCACAGAGTGACTGACAGGTGACTTAAGGCGGACTCTGGCGGAAGCCCCCCCCTCCCCTGAACTCTGCCTCAGTGCGCTGACATCACACAGACTTAGTCCCCGCCCACTGAACGATGACTGGCAGGTGACATCACACAGGTGTCCAGGGAGGGCTGAGTCGGACGTGAGCCCCGCCCCTGGGCCTTCGAATGTCAGCTGATGTCATGGGGTGGGGATCACATCAGAGGGGCAGAAGTGACTTCACAGAACCCAACGCCTTCCTCTCCCACCCACAGTTCCGCATCCAGGGGATGACGTCACTCAGGCCCCACCCCAGCCGGGAAAGGTTCCACCCCTCCACGCGCGATGAAGAAGCCAACGCTGCCATCTGCCATATTGCCAAGCCATGAGAACCCGTGGGCGGGACCTGGGTGCCCATGACGTCACCGCCGCGGTCCTGCCCACACCCTCACCACAGCAGCCAATCCTCTTTGCCGCGTGCCTCGCCCTCGCTAGTGACGTCACCGCGAGTGGGCGGGGCCCCCAACCGTGATGCACCCCCTGCCCCAGCTGTCAGTCACTCGTCTTCGTCAACCAGGTAATCATCGTTGCGTCATTGTGTCGTCTTCAGAGCTCCCATGAGCCCCGAGGCCTGGCCCACTGTGACCACATCGCCCGCGGCCACGCCCCTAACCCCCACCGGAAATAAAGTATTTTTGAAACCTAAGCACTGACCCCTTCCCATGCATGCAGTGCGACTTCCGGGTTCAGTGCCAGACCAGGGTTCGCGGGTGTGCGGTCAAGGTCACGGATTTTTATTCTGGGAGCGGTCATGAAGTCATAGGTACTGGGGGGACTTCACACAGAGGTTGACGCTGTGGGGTTCAGGGGTCACGTGAGTTCGTCACAGGGGCGGTGGATTCGGGCGGGGGTGACGCAGGTCACCCCCAGCATTACAGGAGCGGAGCGGCGGGGATTGCAGTGACTGACAGCCGCGTCCTACGAGACTTCCGGTTCTGGGAAGCGGCATACGTGTTGTGGGTACTGCGTCATCAGGCGCAGTCCCCGCTGAGGATGCTGGGAGCTATCGGGGAACAGGGGCGCGCGGTGAGTGACGGACACCGGGGCGGTGCCGGCTCCCGCGACGACGGCGGCGGCTGTGTCAATTTCATCGCGGCATTCGCGTCACTTCTGGTGGCGCGGCCATGTCCGCCCTGAGCGCGCTGCGGTCCGCGCTCCGCGTCTACGCTGTGGGCATCGCCGTGGCGATGTCGCAGCTTCTGCGCAGGCTCCGCGGCGGCTTCCGGGCGCCGGGTGAGTGCGTGGGGTCGCGTCGGAGTCGCGCCGGTGGTCGAAGCGGGGCGCGGGTGTCGCGGACAGCGTGAAAAACGGCACGGCGGAACCGCGGGCTCCTACTCCCGCCTCCCGCCTGATGCCGGCTCTGAGGGACGTCCTGCTGGTCTCATGGCACCCGGCAGTGGGATTCAAACTGTTCCGGCCGCTCCTCCGCGTTCCCGGCAGCCTGCGCGGACGCGGTGGGGGTCACGGCGGGGCAGCGGGGGTCCGCGGCGCGCTCGGAGGCCCGCAGGGAAACCGGAACCATGAGCGGTTCGTCCCGCCTCCGACCGGAAGTACGGCATGATTGATGTTCCGCGCGTTCCCGGAGGGGGCCGCGGGGTATTGTGGGAGTCCGAGGACGGAGACAGAGGCACCTCCTCTCCGGGAAACGGCCCGGACCGCCGCGCCGCAGGGGAAGGGAAAACCCGCCCTGGGCGGACCGGGATAGGGGCCTTGTCGTGAATATTAATGAGCAACGATGAATATTCATGACTCCGACCCTGTGGGTGGTGCCTGAGCGTCCTGATGTCACTTTGGGCGGGATTTTTGGTCTTTGAGGGCCCTGATGTCACTGTGGGTGCAGCCTGAGCGTCCTGAAGTCACTGTGGTCGAGGCCTGAGTGCCCTGATGTAATTGTGGGCGGAGCTTGAGGGTCCTGATGTCCCTGTGGGTGGGGCCTGAGCATCCCAAGTTTCAGGCTTTTGTCCTGGTCCCCTCGTGAATATTCATGAAGCCTCATAAATGTTGATTAACCCTCAGCCTAACCCTAATTAACCTCTGCTGAATATTCATGAGTTGCTCCTTAGGCCACGCTCCACTGTGGCTGGAATGAGCAGCAATGCAGACCTGACAGGAAGAAATAAGAAGTAACTGAGAAGTTGGAGGTAACCCATGGCACCGTTCATGTACGTGGTGCTCTGTGGGAAAATCCTATGATTTAGAATAATGCAATACACATACATATAAAATAAAATAGTGACATATAATATATAATAAATAAAATATAATAAAATATATAAAGTGTATGACGTCCCATAGAGTAATTCCTACGGCAGTTTTTAAATTTTTTTGTATAATAAAAACACGTAGCGTGATAGATATTGCGACATAAATCCCTAGTGTATGTGCCCGGCAAACCAAGAAATAATACAGAAATAATAAAATCAATATAGAGCCTGGCGGTGGCAGATGTTATAATAAAACAATAGAAATAGCATATGATGTGACATAACATATAGCGCACATGCGTGTTACACGCGATGGATAACGATGCAATAACTACAGGAGGTGTGATATGAAATAATATATAATGGAAATGAGCTTTTAGGACAATTTTTCATATTTAAAAAATCATTACTAAAAATTAATAATAATAATACTTTTTTTGTATGAAACATTGAGTTTATTGCTCTAGGGGGAATGTGATGCACTCTCTGTATTACAGCTGAGCCATGAGTCGTGTCGCTTCATCAACATTAGCAGGCTCATTTTCATGGTGCTTCAGCTCTTTCTGCACAGATTTAAGAGAAAGGCTTTTTTGAGACGTTTGCAAGTTCTTTCTGTATATTTACAAAAGCTCTGTTCATTCTGTTTAGTTTTTCATGATTCATTATTTTATCTTCTTAAGATTAGTAGTAATTGGTTTTGCCTTGTTTTTAGCCTTGAAAGTTTTGTGGCTAGCTATATGAAATACATTCCTGGATTTCTGCCCTTTTAATTTGTTCTTGGCCATTGTCAAAGTTCACGTGGCTTCTCAGGTTCGCAGTGACGCCATCCACCAATAATAAGGTTTTTAAATTTAAATTTTGGAATTTTCCCTGCACAGATGCAGACGTGGTTGGGAATTTGGACTCCAGAATTTTTTTTTTTTTATAATTTTTTTATATAATAAAAATGATCTGTAACGTGTTATATAATGTGTGGTATGTATGACATGTACGGCAATATATGGCTGTATAATAACAGAAATGATAGTCAGGTGATCTATAGTGTAATACAGATTCATTATATAATCTGTGTTAAATAACAAAATGATTTTCTGACAATTTTTTCTGTAATAAAAATAACATGGAGTCTGGCATGGTGGTGCACCCCTTTAATCCCAGCACTCGGGAGGCAGAGGCAGGCAGATTTCTGAGTTCGAGGCCAGCCTAGTCTACAGAGTGAGTTCCAGGACAGCCAGGGCTACACAGAGAAACCCTGTCTCGAGAAAAAAAAAAAAAAGAAAGAAAGAAAATAAAAAAAAAATAAAACAAAAATAACATGGAGTGTGATAATAAGATATGAGGCATAGGATATGACATAGGCGGTGATAAAAGAGATAATAGAGCCACAGTAAATATAACATACAGTGTGATAATGGCAAATTTAATAATAAGAGTAATATGTAACATAATATGGTGTTATGTGTAGTGTATATACATATTTTCAAACAATTTTCTATGTAATAAAAATGATCTTTATCGTGTGATAATGTGGTATATATATATATTGCTTAAAACAGAAATACGACTTTCCCCTGCCCTTTTATGACAATTTTTCATATTTAAAAATTAATTATAATATTTTAAACTCAAATTTTGGATTTATTTTCCTGCACAGACTTGGTTGTGATAGTATAAGAAAATAATAATAACAGTAATAATATTTTAAATTTTGAAATTATCACCCCGGACAGACACGGCTTTGGTAGGGTGATGGTTCTACAAAATCAGACCTCAGAATTTTTTTTAACAATTTTTTTTATATAGTAAAAGTGATGCATGACGTGTGATAACGTGACACGTAGCGTTCGTAACTCTGTGAGGTAACATATAGCAACGTGCTAACAATAAAGCTAATAACACGTGATGTGTCACGTGACATGGTGAGTTTTTATGACAATTTTTTAAATAATTAAAATAATATGAAGCGTAATAATGTGATATAACACATAGTGTATATGACGTGTGCAATGATATAAAGTAACATAACCTAACAATATCATAACAAACTCTTTTTTTTTTTTTAAAAGATTTATTTTATTTATTATATATAAGTACACTGTAGCTGTCTTTAGACCCTCCAGAAGAGGGCGCCAGATCTCGTTACGGATGGTTGTGAGCCACCATGTGGTTGCTGGGATTTGAACTTATCACCTTCGGAAGAGCAGTCGGGTGCTCTTACCCGCTGAGCCATCTCACCAGCCCAACAAACTCTTATATAATAAAATTTATCCAAGCTTCCAATTTGTACACAAAAAAAAGACTTTTAAAAATTAAGGTTTTTTTGTTTTTGTTTTTTTTTGTTTTTTTCAAAATTTGGTCTTAAAAATGTTTTTAAACATTTTTTTTTTTATAATATGACATATAGTGTGTGTGATGCAGTATGACACTACATGGTTTATATAACACATAGGATGTTATACAATAATATATAAAGATAATAATATATACTCTATAACACAAGAATAAATTTTCCCAGTAATTTCTTATATAATAAAAACAATATGTAGCACAATGATACAATATAACACACGGAATACGGTATATGTGGGAATAAATAAAATGATATGGTAATAAAAATAACATAAGGCATAATAATAAAATAAAATGTATTTAAGTTTCTAATTTATATCAAAAAACAGGATTAAACATTTTAAAAATAATTTAAAAATTAACTTTTAATTAAGTTTTTTTTGCAAATTCGGGCATCAAACAATTATTTTTGTAATAAATTAAATATATAACATGTAATAATGTAATATAGCATGTTGCATAAGCACCCAGGATCATATGTAATACAGTAAGAATAAAAATGATAGTATCTAATATGTAACATAGTAATAAATTTTGTAGCAATTTTTTATATATAAAGAGAGTATGTAACATAATGTAATATACAGCATATATGGCACGTGATAGTACATAACAATGGGTTTGCTTGTTTGTTTGTTTGTTTGTTTTTCGAAACAGGGTTTCTCTTTATAGCCCTGGCTGTCCTGAAACTCATTCTGTAGACAAGGCTGGCCTCGAACTCAGAAAATCCACCTGCCTCTGCCTCCCAAGTACTGGGATTAAAGGCGTGCGCCACCTCGCCCAGCTAACAATGGGTTATTAAGAATAATATATAATGAAACATATAATGCAAAGAATTTATTAATTTTTTTTGGCGATTTTCACAGTATATGTGACATATATGATAATATAATTATATCAGGTAATGGTACAATAACACACACTTTGGGACAGTCAATATGATGAGTGACATATTAATATGATTATAACACGCACCGTATATAACACAAAGTGATATGTAAACGTACAATAGTGAAAATACCATATAATATTTATAATCTATAATCTATAATAGTAATAAATTACCATTAATAATTAGATTAAATAAATTACTATTAATAATTAGATTAAATAAATTACTATTAATTATAGTAATAAATAGATTGCGGTAACATCACCGGCAATGACCGCTGTGACGACCAAGGTATAGGGTTCCTTTTTTATTTATTTACTTATTTAATTTTGATTTTGTGTGTGGGGGGAATTTGTGATTTTTTTTTTCTTTTTTCCAAAAATTTCAGGTTTCCCCCTCCTTTTAGGGTTTTTTTCTTTTTGTGAATTTTGTTTGTTGTTTTCTCGGCTCGCTGCATTATGCCACGTATGTGGTTCACACTGCCTCCGTGTCTCTGTTCTCTTCTTCTGTGAAAAGCAAAAAATAATAATAAACTGCCAAATTAAAAAAAAAAAAAATCCAAAACTGCAAAATCTCGCAACCGCAAAAGCAAACTGAATTTTTTCTAATTTTTATTATTTATTTATTTGTTTGTTTTTCGAGAATTTTTTTTTCTTTTAGGTTAAAACATCAACGTTTTCCCATTTTAGGAAAATAACATAAATTTTTATTTATTTTTGTTCATTTTAAAAAATTGTTTAAAATTTAAATATTGGGTTTTTTTTCCCAAATGTTTAATAAACAACAATGCTGATTTTTTCAATTGTTTTTTGAAAATAAAAAAATTAATTTTTATTTTTGAGAAAAATTTTAAAAGCGAAAATGTGAAATTTCTTTTCAAAAACAAACTTTTTTTTAAACCAAAATACCATTGTTTTTTCTCTGCCTTCCGGCCTAAGTGGGGAGAAATACCGATTTTTTTTTTTTCTCTTTTTCTTCTCCGTGCTGTGCACGCGAACCCCCATTTACTCCCCGTGCCGTCTCAGGCCTCGCGAGGCCTTGGGCTTCGTGGAAGAAATTTCCATTTTTTTATTTTTTAAAATTCATTTATTTCTCATTTTTGGCTAAGTGAGATCCCTGCCTACCCCTGATCTGAGGCAGGGGCATGACTGCCTCAGGCCAGGGCTGGGTTTTTCTTTATCGGGGGAAAAAATAAAATAAAATATATAATTTTTTTTTATTATTAAAGAAAATATATTTAAATACATGGTATATAATGTATACATGAAAGTATAGTTTTCTTCTGCTATCATACTTTTGCACGTTATCACACGTGCTATGCAGCCCATATGTTACATTATTACACGTATGATAAAACATCATACGTGGTACATGACATATGCAGTCATCAATAAAGTGAGTAATAAGAAAAATAACATGAGGTTATAATAATATGTTTTTATACCATAACATCTACCCAAGTTTCTAATTTACATTTTTTTAAAAAGTTAAAAATTAGGATTTTTTTCAAGTATTTTGGGAAGGGGTGGGAGATAGGGGGCGGAATTTAAATTTAAAAAAAATTTTTTTTTTTTTTATTCCCTGTCTGAACAGATGCGACTTCATTCGCAAATTCGGGCCTGAATAATATTTTTAACCAACTTTTTATTATAATAATAATAATAATAAAAAAAAAGCTGGTCGTGTTGGCACACGCCTTTAATCCCAGCACTCAGGAGGCAGAGGCAGGTGGATTTCTGAGTTCGAGGCCAGTCTGGTCTACAGAGTGAGGTCCAGGACAGTCAGGGCTATACAGAGAAACCCTGTCTTGAAAAACAAAAAACAAAAACAAAAACAAACAAACAAACAAAAAATATATGTAATGTGTAACAAGCGGTAGCAGAAAAAAAATTATATATAATATATATTGTCATGTATATATTATATACCATATAATAAAATATATTACCTCTACTTAAAATATATTACCTCTATTTTTTATGATTTTTATATATTTTTTAAATAATCAAACTGATGTGCAGAATAATAACACGTAGGATATGTGACATGTGCAGTGACAAAATAACAGTAATAGTAATAAAAATACCATATAACGATATCATAAAATAACAAATTCTTTTTTTTTTTTTTTTTTTTTTTGGTTTTTCGAGACAGGGTTTCTCTGTGTAGCCTTGGCTGTCCTGGAACTCACTCTGTAGACCAGGCTGGCCTCGAACTCAGAAATCCGCCTGCCTCTGCCTCCCGAGTGCTGGGATTAAAGGCGTGCACCACCACGCCCGGCTGACAAATTCTTATATAATAAAATCTACCCAATTTTCTAATTTGCACACACAAAAAGAAGAGTTTTAAAAATCAAGGTTTTTGGGTTTTTTTTTCCAATTTGGGCTTCAAAATTTTATTTTTTTAAAATTTTTTTTGGATTTTTTTCAAGCAAAATTTTATAAACAATTATTTTTTATAATAAATATGACATATAGTGTGTGTGTGATGCAATGTAACGTAATGCAGTGCATATGACACACAGGATGATATGTAATAAAAAAGATAGTGTATAATCAATAACACAGCAATAAATTCTTGAAGCCATTTCTTATATAATAAAAACAATATGCAGCATAATAATGCGATATAACACGTAGAGTACATTATACATGGCTATAAATATAATGATACGGTAATAATAAAAATAGCAAATAACAAAATAAAATCTAAGTTGCTAATTTTTATCAAAAACATAGGATTGAACAGTAAAAAGAATTTTAAAATTAAGTTTTGACGGCCGGAGCAAGCAGGGCCACCTGGAATGAGCAGGGTAGACCACAGCGAGCAGGGTTGACCGGAACGAGGAAAAAAAAATTAAGTTTTAAGTTTTCATTAAGGTTTTTTTTTTTTTTTGCACTTAGGGGTTTCAAAAAATTTTAAAAACCTTTTTTAATAATAAATATAATGTGTAAGATAAAAGGTAATGTAGCACGGTGTATATGACACACAGGATGTTATATGATGACATAGATAACAGTGAATGATTCGTAACACAATATTAAATGTTTGGAGCAATTTCTTATGTAATAAAAACAATGTGCAACATGAGGATGTAACATAAAACACGGAATACAGTACACGTGCTAAATAAAATGACACAGTAATAATAAAAATAACATAATAATAATAATAACAATAATAATAATGAAAAACAAAATAAAATCTATTTAAGTTTCTAATTTGTATCAAGAACTGTATTAAACATTAAAAAATTTAAATTTAAGTTCTATTTAAGTAATTTTTTTTTTCAAATTCAGGCTTCAAAAGCTTTTTAAACAATATTTTTTATAGTAAATGTAATTTATAACAGGTAATAATATAACATAACATGTAACATACAGCACACAGGATGCCATGTAATACGGTAAGAATAGGGGGCTGGTGAGATGGCTCAGCGGGTAAGAGCACCCGACTGCTCTTCCGAAGGTGATAAGTTCAAATCCCAGCAACCACATGGTGGCTCACAACCATCCGTAATGAGATCTGGCTCCCTCTCCTGGGGTGTCTGAAGACAGCTACGGTGTACTCACATATAATAAATAAAAAATTTAAAAGAAAAACAAAAAACTTTAACATGAACATTTAAAAAAAAAATACGGTAAGAACATAAATAATAATATCTCATGTATAATGGAATAATAAATGAATAAATGATAATATATGATAATAATAATATATTTTTAATAAATAGATTTTTAATAAAATTTTACATAATCAAATATGTAATGCAATAATAAATTTTGTGGCAAGGCAGAGTTTTTGTTTTCTAATTTTTTTAACTTTGATTTTTTTGTGTGTGTGAAGTTTGTGATTTTTTTTCTTCTTTCATTTTATTATTTATATGATTATATATTGTAATTTATTATTATGTTACATAATATTTTTATTATCGAATGTTTACATATCCCACATGTTATATTTCATGCTTGTTATTTTAACACATTACTCATCATATTGGTTGTCCCAAATTATTCATTGTTATTTTACCATTACTTTATATGTTGTATGGCATCGTATATGTCACATATACTGTAAAAACTTATTTTTATTTATTTATTTATTTTAGGTTAAAATGTCTATGTCTTCTGGGCTTAGGAAAATAAAATGAATTTTATTTTGTTTTTATTGTTTTGAAATTATAGGGATTTTTTTTTCAAATGTTTAAGAAATGATGCTGTGGATTTTTTTTTTTTTTTTTTTTTTTTTTGGTTTTCCAGGCAGGGTTTCTCTGTGTAGCCCTGGCTGTCCTGGAACTCACTTTGTAGACCAGGCTGGTCTAGAACTCAGAAATCCGCCTGCCTCTGCCTCTTGAGTGCTGGGATTAAAGGCGTGAGCCACCTCGTCAGGCTTG
>LR753077.1:0-22104 GCA_902729485.2 Mus minutoides
CGGGGGAGCCACGCCGAGAGTCATTGTGAGGGGCACAGTAGGCCGTTTGGGTGGCACTCCTAGCCGGCCTGAAGGCAGGACAAGGTAGGCTTGATAAGGAAGTAGTCTGGGAAATACCTTCCCGACCTTCGGATTAGTTCTCTGCAGACGAGGCAACTCGAGCTTCAAGAAGTCAAGTGCTGAGTTTCAGCCAGAAGTTCGTGGTGGAAACACACCGGGATTTACCATCTTTTCAATTCTCTTCAGCTACCGCTTCCTAGGATCTCTTAATTTCCCACCCCTCATTTTACCTGATATGCGTGATAAGGGACAGTAAATAAGGTCTTTGCCTAAATCAGTTTTTAAAGCATCTTAAAGGTAGCGTACCAAAAGCCAGGCTAAGTGCCCGGTATGAAGAACAGGGCTTTAATCCCAGCTTCCACACAGGAGGCAGAGGCCAGTTTACTCAGGAATTCCGAACCACACCTTCAATTATCTGTGAACTAAAGGCCTGCTGGAATAAAGAGTTAAATTCATGATCCTGTCTCTGCTTCCCAAGTGCTGGGTTTACTGGCTTCCACTGCCAGATTAGGTTCTTTTACACATATATTAAGCAGAAAATGTCCACATCATAACAAGTACTCTTCCTAAGAATGAGTCATAAAGAAACATCAACTAACCAGTGTCGTGAAATGTCTTAAACAACACCCAGCCTTGCTAAGACAAGACCTCAAAAAGAAAAGAGAAACCGGGCGTGGTGGCGCACGCCTTTAATCCCAGCACTCGGGAGGCAGAGGCAGGCGAATTTCTGAGTTCGAGGCCAGCCTGGTCTACAGAGTGAGTTCCAGGACAGCCAAGGCTATACAGACAAACCCTGTCTTGAAAAAACAAAAACAAAAACAACAACAAAAAAAAAAAGAAAGAAAGAAAGAAAGAAAGAAAGAAAGAAAGAAAGAAAGAAAGAAAGAAAGAGAAAAGAGAAGCCGGGCAGTGATGGCGCATGCCTTTAATCCCAGCATTTGGGAGGCAGAGGCAGGCAGATTTCTGAGATCGAGGGCAGCCTGGTCTACAGAGTGAGTTCCAAGACAGCCAGGGCTACACAGATAAACCCTGTCTCAAAAAACAAAAACAAACAAACAAACAAAAAAGGTATCCTAAAGCCTATGAAAACACATTAATAACTTTAAGATGGAATGTTTACATACATCAGGTAGCTGTGGGTTCTATTTAATAATATATGGCAAAGACATTCATTTTGTACAGGGAGCAACAAAACAGATAAAGCTGACTGTTCCTTCCTTAATATCCTGCCCCAAACACAATCATAAAACCCAACTGAGCTTCAGCATTTTCTCTACATATTAGATATCTAAGTCACTACTTAAATAGTTGCCTATTTTCTCCATCATTTGTTAAGGTGGTGATGGATAGGGCTGGAAAAGTTTGACTTTGCAAGATACCTAGGATCTTCCTTCTCCTGAGAATCGATTGGGGTGGAGGATATGGGGTAAATACACGTTTTCCCCTTCAGCCATGTGTACTTGTTTGTAAACTCTGCAAACTGCTTTACTGCTTTGGGATGAAAGTCATCTATTTTGGCCTATAACAATGGATTGAAATACAGAGTTAAACTGGATGTTATTTCAGTCATCTTCCATTGGTTTGTTTTGAGACTATGTAGTCTAAATTAGTCTGGAACTTGCAGGTCTATAGTTGCAGCCTCTCTAGAGCTAGGTAGG
Source organism: Mus minutoides (assembly GCA_902729485.2). Classification (NCBI taxonomy): domain Eukaryota; kingdom Metazoa; phylum Chordata; class Mammalia; order Rodentia; family Muridae; genus Mus; species Mus minutoides. The sequence continues at coordinate 1,719 of LR753077.1, forward strand.
ATTACAGGCATGAGTCACTGAATTCTGTTGAAAGAGCATTCTGATTAAACATACTGACTTTGTATAAGTTATCTGTGAGTGAAAGGAATGCAATTTGGGGAATAAAACCCCCAAATTAAACTGTTAATTTAAAACTATGACTAGAGAGCCCCCGGGCGTGGTGGCGCACGCCTTTAATCCCAGCACTCGGGAGGCAGAGACAGGGGGATTTCTGAGTTCGAGGCCAGCCTGGTCTACAAAGTGAGTTCCAGGACAGCCAGGGCAACACAGAGAAACCCTGTCTCGAAAAACCAAAAAAAAAAAAACCAACTATGACTAGAAGCCGGGTGTGGTGGCACACTCCTTTAATCCCAGCACTCCGGAGGCAGAGGCAGGTGGATTTCTAAATTCAAGGCCAGCCTGGTCTACAGAGTGAGTTCCAGGACAGCCAGGGCTATACGGAGAAACCCTGTCTCAAACAACAACAACAACAACAAAAAACAAAAGAAAACAACAACAACAAAAAACTATGACTAGAGAAATTAAGAGGAAAAAAATACAAGAGGAAAATTGTGAAACTGGAAAATTCTACCAAAACCTCACAGTGCAGACATCTAAAAAAATGAAGCTTATGTCTTTCAAAACTGGCAACTTTTTATAATAATAATAATAATATATATATTATATATATGATATAATCTGTTCATATCTAATGAACTCTTCCTGATGTTTAATACCTTAGTCTCATTTTTCATTCAAGGCTTTACTCAACTGACTAAATAACCAATGGCCATTTTAATCTTCTGTATTTAAGCAGCTATGGCCATGCGAAACTAGTCAGATGAGTACTTCAGGTGAATCTCTGATCTGAATCACTTGCATAATTTAAATGACGACTAGTCTTAAACTATTTCAAAAAAAGTAGCACAATTAACAACTCAACTGAACCAAGTCTTCTCAAAGAGCAACCAGTGCTTTTAGCCCTGAGCCATCTTTCCAGTCAGTCCCTACACACAAGTTTTAAGTGACTTCATGCTGGTCAATTTGACAAACTAGAGTCACTTGAGAACAACTGAGGAAGTATTTCTTTCAGACTGGCCTGTGGGCATGTCTGCAGGGTATTTTGATCACTAAGCAATGTAGGAGAGACAAGCCCCCCTGTAGGCAGGGCCATCCTTAAGCAGGTGATTGGAAAAGCAGCTGAGCAAAACAGGAGCAAGTCACTAATCTGTGTTCTACTGGATCTCTGCTTTATTCCCCTGTTCCTATTTCCCTCAGTGGTGAACCTGGAAGTGTAAGATAAATTATTTCCTCCCAAGTCACATTGGGTAAGAAAAGCTTATCACATTAACAGAAACCAAATGAAGACAAAATAAACTAGAAGTTATATCTAGGGCCAGAAACTGCATAAAACTAGAAATAAGTGAAAGACAGCTTTACCACAAGAAAGCAAGATCAGTCTGATACCTCTCCCAAAAATCCTAATCTCCCCTCAAAAATAGTATTTTTATTTTGCAACTGATATTCTCATAGGCAAGACCACAAAAATGATTGTTCTAATATCTGGTAAGGTACAACTTTGGACCTTACAAAAATATTGCAAAAAAAAACCTTAGAAATAATAATTTTTAAAAAGCCTTATTGCTAGAAAAAAACCTTTGACCAGAGTTTTATTAAACAAGTGTTGTACAAAGGGATTTCTGTACAGAAATATTTACCACAGGCACCATACTAGAAACACAAAACCTGAACTATCGTTGAATGGATAACACATATATATGTCTAGTTAATAAACATGCTGCAGATATGGAAGTTAGGTGAAAAGGTGTGACAAAACCATCTGATACAACATATATACACACATAGATATGTACACATACATGTATGTGTATGTATGTGTGTGTATATATATATATATATATATATATATATATATATATATATATATATATATATATATATATAATCTATGTTCATGCTTCTCCCCAGCCAACCGTCCCCCCTCATCACTGGTGGCTCAGGTTGCTGTTTTCCCTCTTGCTACTGCTCTCTAGAATCTGAAGTTGTCTAAGATAAAAATTAAAACTGCTTACAAACAAGTCTTGTTTTTTTTTGAGACAGGGTTTCTCTATGTAGCCCTGGCTGACCTGGAACTCACTTTGTAGACCAGGCTGGCCTCGAACTCAGAAATCTGACTGCCTCTGCCTTCCAAGTGCTGGGATTAAAGGCGTGCACCACCACGCCTGGCTTAGTTGTTTTTCAAAACCTAAGACTTAAATGCACCAGACGTAGAGGTACTGAAATGATCAGATGTCAAAGTAACTTGTATTCTCCTGATGTCATTGTTGTCTCTGAGGCTTACTCAAGTCTACCTACGTCTAGTCCTGGAAGCTTCTAGCCTCTGTACAATGTATTCTAGGCCTAGAATGCTTTCAGCCTCAACAGACTGAATTAAGCTCACCCTTTCTAGTTTTCTCATCTCCAGTTAGCTGATTCAACTCAGGTATTCTGGCTCAAACTCCTCTCCAAGCTGACTGATTCAATCTGACTTCTCTCTTGGCCTCTCTTTGCTTTGCCTCAAATGAACTCTGGCTATCTGTTCTAATCTTCTGGCTCATTCTTTCAACGTGTCTCTGTGCAACTGTCCCAGTAAAGCTGCCTTCTCTGCTGCTCTCAAGAGCCTCTTTTCTCATGCATTGGGCATATCTTTGTTTGCTTGTTTTTCGATGCAGGGTTTCTCTGTAGCTTTGGCTGTCCTGGAACTCACTCTGTAGACCAGGCTGGCCTCGAACTCAGAAATCCACCTGCCTCTGCCTCCCAAGTGCTGGGATTAAAGGCCTGTGCCACCACCGCCCAGCGCATTGGGCATATCTTATTCTCTCCAATCTTTTTCTCACTCGTCACTTTGCCACGTAATTATATATCACCTTCAAATAGGGGTGTTTCCTTCTACAAACTGATTTTACCTTATTTGGGATTAATGGTGTGTACTAAGGGCATGCCTGTATTCCAGCCCTTGCGATTAAAGGTGTGTGCAAAGGCTGAGCCACAACTAGAAACAGGTTTTTCCAGTAAACACAATTTGAAGGTTCAGTGAGATCAAATTTGTTAACAATCACAAGTTGGCTTCTCAAGGCTTCATGAATTAGTGACTTCAGCAGAGAAAACTCAGTAAAATGACCATTTCCTCCGCTCTGCCACACAGACTCCGCTCTAAAAGTCCCTAATGTCTTTTATAAGTAATTACAGACCCAACTAGTCTGTTTGAATTTCAGCTTAAGCAAACTGCAAACAGGGCAAGCCAACTCCTTAAGTGTGCTAAAGACTCAATACTAAGTGAGGCTCTGAAATGAATAAAGTAGCTGGGGAGTTAAGATGCTTTATTAGAAAAAGACCAACACTGACTTAAAGATTTTAATTTTTTAAAATGGCTCCCTAATTAGGCATAGCTAGTTCTGTATACTAAAAGAATTTACACATGGAATACAAAATAAATACACAGTAACTAAAGAGATAGTTATCCTCTGATTCACTTTGCACTCCCTCTGCTCATCCTCTGTTGTAGTTTCCGATGCCTTTTGTAAATCCGTCTCTTCCTTGCTTTCAGATCTACTTTAGGCTCTGGTTTCACCCACTGTATTTCTATTGGTTTCTCCTCTGCTGGTATAACAAACACATCTGCAGTGGGGTCATGTGGAAGAATAGTCTTTGGCTCTTTCTTCTTCAGCTTCTGAACATCTTTGACTTGCTGTCTCTCTCTGTACTTGGCAGCTGTGATGGACCTTATGACACGCCGATGCTAGACACAGCAAAGAGGAGATGCTTTGAATTAAGGCATTCATTTATGTACCGTTACCAAAATCATTTTTAAAAGGAATTTGCAGAAATGTGCAGCAAAACAAATTTAGTCTTACGGGTGGTAAAGAACTAATTACAAAATTATTTTGGCTAAAGAACTACAGAATCACAGACTAAACAACAGAATCAACCAGAACCCCCAGCTTACCATGTTTGGAGACTGGTAATGAGGATTTTCATATAAGGTTGGTCCTCCAAAGCTTCCCTGAAAAATCTTTATGAGATTTAAAACAAAACGAGGTCCTATTTCCACTAGAGCAGCGTCTTCTTCTATAATCTTCAACAAAAAAGAAACATTCCTTGTGGTTTGGGTATATTGCCAAAAGGTAAACCAGCCAACTTCATTACAGTATGCTCTAAAACAAACACAGTACACTTTGAATCTCAGCACAGAGGCAAAGGCAGGTGGATTTATGCCTTATTTACATAAGTTCCTGGCCAGTCAGAGCATAAAGGGACCCTGTCTCAAACAAATAATTCAAAACAAAAGCAAAATAAAGCAAAACCCAGAATTGATCATCTTCAAAGTGAGATGGTAAGTACTTGGAAAGTGGTAAATCACGACACTTCGTAAACTCTGTTACTAGCTCAAGGAAGTTATACAAAAACTATGATTTTGTTTTTCAGTGTTCATGTGTGTGCATTTATGTTTACTGGTGCATGTGTACATGTGCATATGTGAAGGCTAGACAGCAAGTACAGGTGTTGTTATCAGGAGCTCCCCACGTATTTATATCCATTTATGTTGTACATGGGTGTATGTGTGTTGCGTCACACACATGCAGAAGCCAGAAGCCAAGCTATAGGAGTCAGTTCTCTCCTACCTACCACATGTGTCCTGGGAATCAAACTCAGGTCTCTAGGCTCTGTGATAACATTACCAGCTGAACCATCTCACACTCCACTTTGCTTTTTGAGATGGCCTCTCACTGGTAGCTGGAACTTGCAGATTTAACTTTGTTGGGTATCCAACAAGCCACTCGGATCTACCTGTCTCTACCTCTCCAGATCTAGGATTACAAACATGTGCCACTTATGCCTCAGCTCTTCATACTTACACACAAGTACTTCACCCCTCAGAGGTTTCTTTTTAACTGTAAAATCTGAATTTGTTTCATATCTTTTTTCTTTTTTTTTGAGACAGGGTTTCTCTATATAGCCTGTCTATCCTAGAACTCACTTTGTAGACCAGGCTGGCCTCGAACTCAGAAATCCACCTGCCTCTGCCTCCCAAATGCTGGAATTAAAGACGTGCGCCACCACTGCCCAGCTTGTTTCATATCTTAAATCTAACAAACCCTAACATTCTTTTCATTTGTCCGTTAAGACAGGGGCCTCTCCATAGCCTTGGCTGTTCTGGAACCTCCCGTCCAGTGCTGGGAAAGCACTCTTATTATCATTCTCAATAGAGCTAGTCTCCCAAGTCAGCAGATGTGACTGATGCCGTAAGACATCTTCTATAGAGCATGCAGACAGGAGCCCCTGTCCATCACCCACAGATGTGACTGATGCCGTAAGACATCTTCTATAGAGCATGCAGACAGGAGCCCGTGTCCATCACCCACAGCTAAATGAAATCTTGTTTTTGCTGTTCTCCACTCTTCTCTACATATTGACAAATTCTTGCTAGATATTTCTAGAAGCCCCACTTCCCCTGAATGAGGAATCATCTCATGACTTCCCTAAAAGTTATTACTGTAGCAATTATGTTTTCCTAAGCCTTAACAGCCCCCGACCCTCTCCCTGCTATATTCTAGCCTTTCTGGAAGAGAAATAATGAACTGTCCTTTACAGGACTCGGTAAGGGCTAGAACCAATCAGCACAGAGTTCCAGTCCACGTTCTCTCTTTAAATGAGCAGAGCAGCTTGTTACAAATGTTGTATGCCACATCAACTGACAACCAGAGAAAGAAGCGAGTAGAGACCACTTCAGGTATGTGGCAGCAATCATTTGCCATAAATATCTGAAGGAGAAATGTAGCTACTTAAAAGAATATACATTTGCATTGTCGGTAATGCTACATATTCCCAAATATTTAAAACATGAAAAATAAAGCAAACCCAACCTGGAAGTTCCGGAACCATATCCTGTGATCCAGAATAGTGAATGTAAAAACGTGGTCCACGAACGGCTGACTCTTGGGATGGTATCGGGGTGTGCTGAAGATCTTGTTATAAAAACAACACAAGGCCTGTTAGCTTTTCATTCCGAGACACAGCGTGGGCTTTCATGTCTAAGTCAAATGTGCTTTGTCTATTGCATCCCTAAAACGACTTTCTAAGAAAGATAATTACCTGAATTAATAATTCCTTTAACAAAGCATAATGTGGCAAGTCATCAAAAGCCTATAAATAAAAATATGAACACATTACTTAAAATCAAGCGTACCTTCTTTAAAACACACACACACACACACACACACACACACACATTTTCAACCATTTAGAATAAGAGTTCGACCACACACTGAATGAGCAACTTACAGGGTCAAAAGACAAAAGGGGCCGAGAACCTTTCAAACAGTTTCCAGTCATCTTTAATTCAGCCAGGGTATGAACTATAAAAAAAAAAAAAAAAAAAAAAAAAAAGTTAAAAATTTTGACACAATTATACAAAAACATTTCTAAAATGTTCATCAAGACATGTTAAGTCAAACTTACTATTTTGAACCAGAAATTTGGCAGATGGACCATGAGGTGAATTTGAAAGCCTGAAATATATGAAAACAACTTTTCAACAGATTAGAATGTACAGCGCAGTGATGTTCACCCATACAGCAGATTATAAACCGCACATGTCTATAGTATAAGACAGGACGTCTATAGTGTAAGTCTATAATGTAAGATAGCCCATGTCTACAATATTCATGTTAAATGTTCTTTAAGGGGCTTCAAATATTGCACAATCAAATGAGTTCACTCCATTCCTTTTACATAAAAATGACATCCTGTTATAAAAGATTTACTCAATTTTATCAATATATTCTCTTACCACATATAGAGATCCTGTTTTTTCTTAGCTTCAAAGTAGATGCATTTGTTGCAATTTTTCATTTCACAGACCTAAAAAAAAAGAAAAAGCAACAGATAATATAACAAGAACTAAAGTAATAAGTAAGCAAATTTTTAAAAATAAAACAATCTGTGTATATTTATTCATAGAATTTTATTTCCTCTCTGTCACTCTACTCAAGGTAAACTTGATATTCTATGCCTCTTTGGTAGAAGGATCCACTAATCTCTTGCATCTATGGTATTATATATTTTCTTTTTTACTAACCAGGTGTCATGCAGACCATGCTGCCCTTGTCCCAATACGCTGCCACCTCCCGAATGGTGGACTGCAGGCTCATTAAATGATTACTAGTTAGAGTAACTGGTACTCTTGCTGTACTAAAGATCTCTTCTTTTTTTTTTTTTTTAAAGATTTATTTTATTTTATTATATGTAAGTACACTGTAGCTGTCCTCAGACACTCCAGAAGAGGGAGCCAGATCTCGTTACGGATGGTTGTGAGCCACCACGTGGTTGCTGGGATTTGAAATTATCACCTTCGGAAGAGCAGTCGGGTGCTCTTACCCGCTGAGCCATCTCACCAGCCCCTAAAGATCTCTTCTGATTATAGCCCCATGCACAAACTATAATGACTGAAAATAACCCTAGAAAATATGCAATATTAGAACTGTATCCCAAAATACAGCTCTAAGAAAACCAAAGAGGGCATCTGATTACATTACAGATGGTTGTGGGCCACCATGTGGTTGCTGGGAACTGAACTCAGGACCTCTGGAAGAACAGTCAGTTCTCTTCATTGCTGAGCCATGTCTCCAGCCCCAATATCCTTTATTTCAACCAATAGCTTTTTAATTTTATAACATTTAAATTTTTATTTACACAGGTATGTATTCATGAATTAGGGGATTGGTAAGCAAAAGTAAACAAAACCTATTTCAAAGTGACTTGATCAACACCTTAAAGATTTTTTTGTTTGTTTTCTTCTGTCTCTATGTATCACTGCCTATCCTGAAACTTGCTCTATAGCCCAGGCTGGCTTCAAATTCAAGAGATTTGCTTGCTTCTGCCTTCTGAGTGCTGAGATTAAAGGCAAGCAACACCACGCCCAACAACGTGGTAAAGATTTAAAAAACATCCTTAGGAAACATAAAAGGGGACTCAGTGCTCTTCCATAGGTCCTGAGTTCAATTCCCAGCAACCACACGGTGGCTCACAACCATTTGTAATGGGATCTGATACCCTCTTCTGGTATGCCTGAAGACAGCTATAGTGTACTCATATACATAAAATAAATCTAGAAAGAAAGAAAGAAAGAAAGAAAGAAAGAAAGAAAGAAAGAAAGAAAGAAAGAAAGAAAGAAGGAAGGAAGGAAAGAAGGAAGGAAGGAAGGAAGGAAAGAAAGAAAGAAAGAAAGAAAGAAAGAAAGAAAGAAAGAAAGAAAGAAAGAAAGAAAGACAAAAGCATCCTATTATAGTAAACTCAAAGTACTCAAGATGTAAACCTTGCCAACTTAAAGGACACATTCTCCTTTGATTCTGTTGCTTTTTAAAATACTTTCTGGAACTCTGTACTTGCCTTCTCTACTGGACTGCTCTTCCATTTCTTTTTGAAGTCTGAAAGAGTAAACTGACAACTCCCCTTCAGGACAATGCCTCTCAGAAAGGCCTTTCTAAGTCTAGCTCAGGAAGGAAAAATACACAGTGCTTTAGTTCTTGTATCCTTACTGGAAAGTATCATCTAGTTTCTGTCCTGCCTCCCTCATTGGAGCTCCCTGACAATGAGGGAACTGTTCGAGTTCTGGTCAACACTGTTGCCACAGCTTGTACAATAATGCCTTGTTACAACAACATCTGTGCCAAATGACCAAATAGAAACCTTTCAGTAGCCAAAGAATTACCTTCCAATTGTTTAGAAAATGTTGTTTTGAGACATAAGCCTAGTATCTTCAACAGTACTTTGAAATTTTAACTGCTATTAACTTGTAATACCCAGAGAACAAATTTTCCCTGCACATTTAATAATGAGAGTATTTTTTTACAACATGGGTTTTCTATAAATAGCTAACATTTTTTGAAATTGTTTTATTTTGGTTGATAATCCTTGAGTACCTACTGTAAGTTTCAAGTAATACTAGTTATCACAGAAGAAAAATAACTGACAAATTAGTGAACTTAATATTGGAATTATTCACAAAGCAATTTTTACAAGTTATTAACTTGTTAGGTCTTCTTTAGTTGATAAAATATTTGTAATTTTAAAATTACCTCATTTATCACAAATAATTTATCTTTACGATCCATTTTAGTATCTATAAAGAGAAAAAGAGAAAAAGTAAATAACAGATTTCAAGACTACCTGACTTTGATTACATGTGCTATCTAAATAATTTTTTAAAGACTGATCAAAGCTAAAAACACTCAACCTCTCCATAACTAAACAACTGGTAGGCAGATAGTGCAGTGCATACTTGCCATTGTACTGGGGACAGGAAGCCAGGAAGGCGAGGCACAAGCCAGGTAAGTACTCCCACTGAGCTGCAGCCAAGCCCTCTTTACCTTTGCTTTCAGACGCTCTCACTAATTTGCTCAGGCAGGCCTTGAACTTTCAACTTTCAAACTTCCAAATAGTAGGAATTATGGTCCTGTGCCACCTGGCCTGGCTGAAAACTGAAACTTTTTAGTTAAGACTGGCCCTCACGTAATTTAGTGTGACCTCAAAGTGCCTATGAAGATTCAGGATGACCCTCAGGTCCTGATCCTCCTGCCACCATCTCCCATTGATGGCATTACAGGTAAGCACTACTACGCCCAGCTCCTGAAACGAAAATGAGACCAACTATGCAGGCCTAGCTGCCCTTGAACTCAAGAGATCAACCTCCCAAATGCTGGCGCTACAGATGTGCCCCCACACCTGACCAAAACTTAAAATTTAATTTAGGAAAGTATTATTTTGAATCAAAGCCAATTTTAAAATTGGTTTTGGATAACCATAGACATGAAACACATCAATGAAAAATTGCAGTTAGTTTCAGGGATTGAAGACTGTACAGGCAACTTTGGCTAGAGAAAGACTAAAGAACTAACTCATTACATAAAACACAATCCAAAACCATCCCAGGAAACAGCCACACACAGCAGTGACAGATGTCTCATCTCAAGAGCAAACATTTTTCACTAGACTCTAAGACAGAAAGAAGCCATGGGTGGTGGCACACATACTTTCAGTCCCAGCACTGGGCTGAAGTAAGCAGATCTTTATGAGTTTAAGGCCAGGGAAGCCAAGGCTACATAGAGTGGCCCTGTCATTAAAAAAAAAAAAAAAAAAAAAAAAAAAAAAATTAAATGTTCAGAAAGTAATACCCTACACAAAACAGTTTATAAAATATTACAAATTTCCTTTAAAATGTGATACCCAAAAGAGTGAACTTTTGTTTGTTTGTTTGTTTTTCGAGACAGGGTTTTTCTGCATAGCCCTGGCTGTCCTGGAACTCACTCTGTGGACAAGGCTAGCCTTGAACTCAGAAATTCGCCTACCTCTGCCTCCTGAGTGCTGGGATTAAAGGCATGTGCCACCACGCCCGGCTTAAGAGTGAACTTTTGAAGTGTGTGTTTCCATTAGTCCAGAAGTCACCCTGGGTGTTTTTCTCAGGTGCTGCTCACCTTGTTTTTTGAGACATGGTCCCTAAACTGGCTGAGAGGTTGCCAACCTGGCAAGACTGGCTTGCCATCAAGCCCCAAGTATTCACCTGCCTCCACCTTCTCAGAGCTGGAGTTATAAATCTGTGCCATCACACCCAGATTCTTTTTGGCAGTTCTGGGGACTAAACCCAGATCTACTTCACTAAGCTGTATCCGAAACCCTTGTATTGAGGTTCTTTGCCTGACAAAGCCGAGCAAACAAGTATGTAATATGCGGTAGGCAGGTTTATATACACACAATTTAAAGCACGATATTAAAGTACCTGCTTTAGAATGAGGCATCAACATTCTCAAGTCTTGCATTAAGTGCCTTGTTCTGAAATTTATTCCTCTGGAAGAAAAGATGAGGATCCGCTCCTTATTTTTCCATTTGCCCTGAAGAAAAGAAAACATTAGATCTTAACATTCTGTGCTGAATTTACTTAGTATGTTTCAAGCAGGATCCGGTATCATTGAAATGCCTCCGCAGAGTCCCAGCTAGGGAGGCTGAGGCAGGAGGAACGCTTAACCAGGAAACTGAGGCTACCCTGAGAACATAGACAACTGTCGGCAACAGAAAAACACTAAAACAAAACAACCACTTTTCAACTGGTTCACTACCATAAGGATCTTTTCTTAGCACCCTTTCATTTTTAACTCTTTATTCTCTCCATTACAGTACCTATGTTCATTTCCCGTTTTTTTTTGTTTTTGTTTTTTTGGATTTTTGAGACAGGGTTTCTCTGTGTAGCCCTGTATGTCATGGAACTCACACTGTAGACCAGGCTGGCCTCAAACTCAGAAATCCACCTGCCTCTGCTCTCAAGTGCTGGGATTAAAGGTGTGTGTCACCACTGCCTTGCTTACAGAAAGGCAAGAAGTCTTTCTAACTCTAATAATGCACGTACTTGAGTAAAGCTTCAAGCTCAACTGTGTAACACTAACCTTTACCAAATGTAAATCGGGCATATTTCCTTACCAACATTTCTTTCTCCTCTCTCCAGTCCTTCCATCTGTCTGCTACCTCATTTCAGTTCCCCATGCTCTGAAGACGCCTTTGCTTCTAGTTTCTTATAGAGACATCGTAAGCACTACTATCAGTACCTCCTTACAACAATTTATAACGCTTACAAATGTCCTCAAATCCTTATAACTGATTATCAGCTGCAAAGCTCTGCAATGTCTGGCTTGCCCAGACAGAATCACCGCTGAAAGCTAACTAGCACAATTTAGTCTTGGTTTCCAAACCTCAAAATTACAAATACCCTCTATGGCTGAACTCTAAACTACATTTTTCACTATTCACAACACCACTGACCCTGTCCATTCTCAGCTAACCAGCTGAGTTTAGATTTCTAAACCCCCATTCAATGCCTTTGATGAATTTTTTCCATGCCCCCTCTGTCTTTCTAAATACATAAATTTAAGCCTTTCTTTGAAATTCAGCTAAAAGCTACTATTAGGGTGTTTCCTTACCACCATCATAGTAGTAATTGTCTCATTAATTCCAACTCATGTGTCATAGTGTGATTCAGATTAGTTCCCTACATGTTTCTTGTCCAGCTCCTAAGAGGGAGCACAGTAACTTTTATTGAAAACCTTATGAGTCCAGCTTATTTTTCTCAAAAGTCACTTTTATCCTTTCAGACAAGGGTACAAGATTTAAATGCTGGTTAGAAGTGGGGTACAATGTACACATTTCCTTTCACTCAGTACTTGAGTGAGTACACTAAGCACAAGGGACAGACAAGTCTCGGGCAAGACTTCCTTTAGGAGTTTTCAGGTGACTGAAAGTAACTCCAGCAAGAACCTGCTGGCCTGCGTGAAGAAGCACACAGTTTTCTATGAAGCCTTCTTTCCTTCTACACTCCAATATTTCTGGAGGAACTCTTGTTCATCATCTCCTAGATGGGCCACAGAAGCTCATCTTGGTATAAGTGCATCGCACTGTTTAACACAGTAAAATTAGTGGTCTAGGTTTATTATTATTAGTATCCCTTGAATTAAAAGACCTAATCAAAGCCGGGCGTGGTGACGCATGCCTTTAATCCCAGCACTCCGGAGGCAGGGGCAGGCGGATTTCTGAGTTCGAGGCCAGCCTGGTCTACAAAGTGAGTTCCAGGACAGCCAGGGCTAAACAGAGAAACCCTGTCTCGAAAAAACAAACAAACAAACAAACAAAAAAAGACCTAATCAAACAAGTTAGAGTCACAGGACAGTAACTTTAAAGGCTTGGCAAATAAATACATACATACATTGGTAATCCTGTGTGATATGGACCAAAACGGAAGGAATTTATAGATACACCAAAAAGACTTTGAGAAAAAAAGAAAAAGGAACACCCTGGGGAGATGGGGGACCAGTAACTGGAAGACAGGATACTGGAACTAAATACCCATTAAATCAACTCCCTGTTAGCTGGCTTAGGGTCTACGAACTGCTGTCTCCAGGAAGAAGGCCATCTGCACGAAAGTTAGACATAAACATTGTCCAGACCCGTCCAGGGAACCCTAACCTCAAGATCCTGTCAAGTTTTGGCTGGAGCCACTTCGGTGTCCCTAAGGTGGGTCAGGGCGCCGACTCCAACTCCGGGAGTCGGGCCTCTTACCTTGCAAACGGGACCTGGAATACAATCTCTATTTTCCTCCTCCGCCTCTTTGGCCACATCAGCCTGCTTAGCTGGCTGCCCGGCATCTTTCCGGCTCCTTTTTGGCTTCTTCGCTTGAACCTCCAGGTCCCCACGCCGCTTTCTCTTGGTCGCCGCCATCTCGCCTCGCCGCGCGGGTCGCGTCCGCACTTCCAGTTCTGCCGCTCGCTCCGCCTTCCGATCTCTATGGTAGCCCACGCTAGGCTCTGAGTTAAGTCCTCCAGCTCTAAGGCGCCCGCTTCCGGTCTCGTGGTGGACTCTCTAGGCACGTGGCGGCTCTGTGGTGACGGTGGCCTAGGTGGCTGCGGGGCTGAACGGTGGCGGGAGTTTTTCGCCGGGCTTGCTCAGGGTGTTCTTGGGGCTGGGCTGGCAGGGGCTTTAAGGGGTCGGACGTCACCCACAGCCTGGCGCCCGGGGCTCCCCTTAGTGGCCGCTGTACGGCGAGCGGGCCGCAGTCGCATTCTCCCGCAGGCCAGGTTGGTGGCGCTCAGAGGTGCTAAACAGGACCGGCTACCCGCGCCATTTAGAGCTACCCTGTGAACTGCATTTTCCCCCAGTGTATGACAAGGGTACCGTAGTTTTTATCTATGAAGATAGAATGATCCTGATTTCGGCTCGGGTTGAGGTCGCCAGTCCTGTCTGCACTGATAGCGAGGTTTGTTGTCTCAGGTTTTCAGATATCTTCCCGAAGAGGAGCATCCTTCTCTCGGAGCCAACCGTACCGTGGACCACCCATGCCTCTGCTAACCCAGTACAATGAGGAGGAGTACGAACAGTACTGCTTAGTGGCCAGCCTCGACAACGTTAGGAATCTCTCCACTGTCTTGAAAGCCATTCATTTCAGAGATCACGCCACGTGTTTTGCTACCAAAAACGGAATCAAGGTTACAGTGGAGAATGCAAAGTGCGTGCAAGCAAATGCCTTTATTCAGGTATGGGTGAGTGGAGACATTTTTAAGCTTTCCATAATGATTGAATTTGGAAGGACTTATTCAACAAAACTCAAGTTAGAAAACTTTTTTTCTTGCCTGCCAACAAATACTTTCCCCATCTTGTCTCACACAGATAACGATTCCTAGTGATAGTTTATTAATGACTCTTCTCACCGTTTTCCTCTTTGAATCTTCACACATATAGACACTTTTTTTCTCGTTTGACATAGTGGCACCAGATTTAATTTTCAGTTGAATTAGGATGAGAACCCAGAATATTTACTCTCTACAGTATTATTGTCATGCACGTTTTAGTTTTTCCTCTTATTGGCTGTAATAGCATTTCCCACTGGAGATAGAGTCTAACATATAACCCTGGTTACCTGGAACTTGTTTATAGACCAGACTGGCTTCAAGTTCTTGAAGATCCACCTGCTTCTGCCTTGTACTTAAGTACTGGTATCAAAGCCCTGCACCATCACCCACAACAATAAACTATTCTTACAATGTAGCATTTGTNATGTAGCATTTGTATGAGTCAGGTTGGATCTCAACATTCAATTCATGTTTTTGAACACTTGAGTATAGTATGGCCTCACAATTATGGAGGAATTAAAAAAAAAAACATGGTTTCTGTCTTAAAAAGAAATTGGAAAGTATTATGCACACATTATTAAATTGTCCTATTCTTTTTTTTTTTTTTTTTTTTTTTTTTTTTTGAGACAGGGTTTTTCTGTGTAGCCCTGGCTGCCCTCACTCTGTAGACCAGGCTGGCCTCAAACTCAGAAATCCACTTGCCTCTGCCTCCCAAGTGCTGGAATTAAAGGCGTGCACCACCACTGCCTGACACTGAATTATCCTATCCTTAAGTGACTTTAGCTTTAGGGGATAGGCACAAGGGCAGAGTTAGGGTAAGTTCACATGGATGTTAGATTTAGATCCAGAAATGAAGATGAAGGGCCCTTACTAGGAGGTGGTAACTTTGTGGTGTTTGGCTTTTTAATGTTTTTTAAAAGATTTATGTATGTGAGTACACTGTCACTGTCTTCAGACACACCAGAAGAGGGCATCAGAACCCATTACACATAGTTGTGAGCCATCATGTGGTTGCTGGGAATTAACCTCTACCCCTGGAAGAGCAGTCAATGCTCTTAACCTCTGAGCCAACTCTCTAACTCCTGGCTTTTTAATTTCATGTATATGAGTGCTTTCCATGCCTGAATGTCTCCAAAAGGCGTGTACCTGGTTCCTGCCAAGTTCCTGCGAAGAGGGTGTTGGATTCCCTGAAAATGGTTACTAATGGATTTTAGTCACCATGTGGGTGCTGGAAATCAAACCTGTGTCTTCTAGAAGAATAGCAAGTATTCTTAACTGATGAACCGTCTCTCCGACTCTCTTTTAATTTAAAAAAAAAAAAATCATACAATATATTTTCATCATATTCTACCAACTACTCCCTTTAAGAGCTTCTAAATGGGGCCTAACTTAGTGTTCCACCTTTAATGATTAAACCATTCAGTAGTAGTCAAGTGGCAAAAGGTTGAAAACTTATTATGTCTTAGTTGGGAATGAGGAATATTCTCATGGAGTTGGCAGAGTATTGTTACTTTTTAAGCATAAAGTGAAATATAGACTCTTACGTGTGAATTTTTACTCTTTAATATAATCCACTTTCATTTTTCATGTTTGCTTTCTTATAGGCTGATGTGTTTCAGGAATTTGTCATTCAGGAAGAATCTGTTACTTTTCGAATTAACTTAACTATCCTTTTAGACTGTTTATCTATTTTTGGATCAAGTCCTACACCAGGTAAACTATTTTACTACTGCTGCTGCTGCTGCTGCTGCTGCTGCTATTGTTGTGGCATAAAAGTATTTATTATGGTTAAAAAAAATAGAAAATACATACAGGAAGATTTCTAGAATATAAGCTTCTTTGTTTTTTTTTTTATCTTTTGGGGGGCAGTGGGGGGGCACAGTCTTATGTATCCTAGACTGGCCTTGAGCTCACTGTGTAGCTGAGGGTAACCTTGAATTTATCTTCCTGCCCTTGCCTCAAGTGATGACATTATAGAGGTAGGCAACCACCCATAGTTTTATTTGCTGTTGGGGATTGAAACTGGCCCTTCATACTTGTTAGCCAAGCACACTACTACAGCTGAACTACGGCCCCAAGCCCACCAGTATTTTGTTAGAAAACTGATTTCTCAGGGAAGGACTAGTGAGGGCCCCACCCCTTGTGGAGATGCTTTTGGCAGCTGATAGCAGCTAGGGGAGGGAAAAGTCATTTCTTTGGAACAGGTTGAGGAGTCCTAGGGAGTGAAGTCTTAGGCCCTAATAATTAGGGGGTGCATTTGTATGTATGAATTAAATTTTTAAAGAATAATGGGAAACTGATTTCCAATTCATTTTCCTCCTAGTTGTTATAATCATAGGACATAAACAAATTACCTGTTGAATGTTGTTTTGGTTCTTTACATATTTGTGAAGGTATTCATCTTAGATCATCCTAATATGCAAGGTATGTTATTACCTTCCTTTTTGCTGGGAAAAGAATGACTGACAAAGCAGTTTTAGGGTTTATTAGGCTCACGGTTAGGTTATTAGGAGTGTGTAGTCCATGTGGCAAGGACAGGCCTGGAAACAAAGCAACAGCATGAGGCGGCTAGAGGTATTGTGTCCACGGGCAGGAAGCAGAGAAGAGTTTAGGTGGCTGTCTTCTTTTTATCCAGTCTAACACAGAAGCTCTTAAAATGGTGCTACCTGCATTTAGGGTGGGGCTCCTACCACCTCATCCTGACCATCAGCCCCTATCACGGACATGCCTAGGGGCTTGTCTCCTAGGTGATGCTAGAGCCTGTCAAGTTGACAATATTCATCATCACACAAGGCTCCAAGATTGTAAGTTTAAGATCAAAAGACTTTAACATCATGAAATACCTTTAACATTGTGAAATACGTTTTAATTATATATGTATTCTGACTTACTCAGAACTAACATCTACTTAGAAGCAGGAGAAGCCAATTTTGCTCACTCCCAGTTGACCATTAATTAGGAAATTCGGTTGCCCTGTATATGAGACTAGAAGAATCCAAGAATTATTCTATTTCATAGGGAAGTAACTCATGACTTTGCACTGGCAGGTCCTTAATTGAGTTTTGGTTTTTGTTGACAGGGCCTTGAGTGTAACTCAGGTTGGCCTTAAACTTGAGATACTCCTGTCTTAACTTTTGAGTGTTAGTATTACAGGGTACTCTGCCATACCATGTACACTAGATGGCCTGAAACTTGCTGTGACCCTCCTGCCTTTTCCTTCACCATCCTAGGATTGTAAATCTGAGGCATGATCGGTAGCTGGGTCTAATTACGCACTTTGAGCAGATGAGATAGATTCCGTGAGTAAAGTACTCAGCCAAGGAGCCTGACAACCTGAGTGAGTCCCAGGTCCTGAGGTAGAAAGAGAAAACCAACTCCCAATGGATGTTTTTCTATGAGATCCATGGGCACGCATAGCATGTGTACATTCATACCCATAACCATCAAACACATACTGTACTACATATGTTAATTATGCATTCACAAATGCAGTGTTTCCTGAGAACATTTGATTTCTCATATCCTTTACTGGCTCTCTAACCAGTAGGAAGGAGCGGAGATATTTTATATTCCTCCTCTGTAGGGATTGAGGTGTTAAATTATATCACCAGTGGCTACCCTCTATTGCTACCAATTTCATTTAAAATAATACTGTCTCTCAATAGGAGACATTGCATATAAGGAGTGGGAAAATCAGTTCAGCGAGATAGAATTGATTTTCTCCTATGTTCCAGTTTTTTTGCCATTATTGGAATCAGGTGTCTCTAAGAGGAGACATGCATGCTAGAAGGTTGGCAGATAAATTATTCTTGAGGCAATGTGTGTGTCATTTGGAGGGAACGCTAACCCCAGAGCCATAGAGCTAAGCCCCATATTCCTTAACTCACTGCAGGGACTTTAACTGCACTTCGGATGTGTTACCAAGGTTATGGTCACCCACTGATGCTATTTCTAGAAGAAGGAGGAGTGGTGACGGTCTGCAAAATTACCACTCAGGAGCCTGAGGAGACACTGGATTTTGATTTCTGCAGCACCAATGTTATGAATAAAATTATCCTGCAGTCAGAGGGGCTCCGGGAAGCCTTTTCTGAGTTGGACATGACAGGTGATGTCCTACAGATCACTGTGTCTCCTGACAAGCCCTATTTCAGGTACGTCAGTGCAATTACCCTTAACATGGTCTGGTGTGGATCCAACTCTTCACACAACATTTGCTTGAGTTGCAGGATTTTTTTTTAACCCATCCTAGAGTTTTCAGAAGCATTTGATTATTCCATAATTTTCCAACTTCGAGATAGGAAACTTAAGACATTCGAAGGGTAACCCACAAAGCACTTTATAGTAGGAAGCCGATTTTCATAATCTACAGACTAGTGGTATTTTAAGTGCTGACTGATGTAGATGAGGTTACATCTTGAGGAAAATTGGATTTCAACATTTAAGCAGCTTGTTTGTATTACATGGTATCCGTTTTTCCTTTACGTTAGTTCAGGATACAGAAGGAAGTAGGTATTGCTGATAGCTTTTTTTTTTTTAACTTAGTAGCTGTTGGTGATCTAAGGCACATGTCCACCTTAGACTGGTCAGGGAAAATGTGACTCAGCAGAGAGAGAACACAATGGCAAACCAGTAAGAATGAGGAGAACACTCATAGGTTCTTGGGAAACAGTTCTCGAGGACTTAGAGTATTGGACAAGGTGGACCTCACTGGGTCAGGCATTTTTCAGCAAAAATACATTGTCAAACTGTTTTGATAGAATATTTTTGTCCCAACAAAATTTCTGAGGTATTTGTTTGTTTGTTTTTCAAAACCAGAATAATTTTATAGAACTTAAAATTTTTTTTTGTTGTTTTTTGTTTTTTGGTTTTTTTTGTTTTTCGAGATAGGGTTTTTCTGTATAGTCCTGGCTGTCCTGGAACTCACTTTGTAGACCAGGCTGGCCTCGAACTCAGAAATCCGCCTGCCTCTGCCTCCCGAGTGCTGGGATTAAAGGCGTGCGCCACCACGCCCGGCTAAAATATATTCTTTTCTTTTTTTTTTTTGGTTTTTCGAGACAGGGTTTCTCTGTATAGCCCTGGCTGTCCTGGAACTCACTCTGTAGACCAGGCTGGCCTTGAACTCAGAAATCTGCCTGCCTCTGCCTCCCAAGTGCTGGGATTAAAGGCGTGCGCCACCACGCCCGCAGAATTTAAAAATTTTTGAAGAAGTGCAGAGAATATAATTTTTGTTTTGTTTTCTTTTGTTTTTGACTTAGGAACAATTACAGGAAGCTCTTTCTTGTGATTAGTCAGATAAGATTTTCACTTATACCAAAAATTAACCAAAATGTAAACCACTAACACCCCAGTTAATCCTTTAAAACAAGTTACCTAGATGTGTCTTGTATCCCATTTCTAGAATGGGAAACAATTTGATGTGTGAAGTGGTTGTGAATTATTTTTCTGGATATGTTAAAATTTAAAGTTCATAAGGCACTGGTGGAATGGTTACATATGTGGATGTGGAACTGAGGAAATCAGCCTAGACTAAAACTGGAGGTCTGAGGACAATCATCCCTTCATGATACGGGAGCATAAGGAACTCAGAAGTTACATTAGAGAAGGGAATATAGACTGACAGGGAACATGGAGAATAGACCCCTAGGCTCAGGAAGATCTACAGGATCTACAGATCTACAGGACTGATGACTGTGTTTGTCAGCATGCTTCTCCCATAGCAAATGCTTAGGCAGTTCTTAAGAGACTACACTCAGAATTGTATACATTTGCTGACAGTACAAAGTTGGAAAGACCATGAACCTTCTAAGATCAGCCTAACACAGAAACGCTGTAATAGTAAAATGTAATTTAAAGGCACAAATTGCATGTAAATGGTTCAGCTGTAGAAGCTAGAAATGGGACCCTTACAATTGATTTAAATCAAGGTCTTCCATTATGAACAGTTCTCTGAAATATATTTTTAGATTTTTTTTTTTTTTGGTTTTTTTTTTGTTTTTGTTTTTCAAGACAGGGTTTCTCTGTGTAGCCCTGTCTGTCCCGGAACTCACTTTGTAGACCAGGCTGGCCTCAAACTCAGAAATCCACCTGCCTCTGCCTCCCAAGTGCTGGGATTAAAGGCATGCACCACCATACCCGGCTTATTTTTAAATTTAAAGATAAGGAAAGTTAACTGTCATTATACA
>LR753077.1:24761-36409 GCA_902729485.2 Mus minutoides
TTTTTTTGTTTTTGTTTTTCAAGACAGGGTTTCTCTGTGTAGCCCTGTCTGTCCCGGAACTCACTTTGTAGACCAGGCTGGCCTCAAACTCAGAAATCCACCTGCCTCTGCCTCCCAAGTGCTGGGATTAAAGGCATGCACCACCATACCCGGCTTATTTTTAAATTTAAAGATAAGGAAAGTTAACTGTCATTATACAATTGTACAGAGTAATACTGTATACTTTGATGTGACGTTTTCTTTAAAGCTGTTTCTGGGCTGGAGAGATGTTTCAGTCAATTAAGAGCATGCTCTTTCAGAGGACCCAAGTTTGATTCCCACCACCATGTTAGGCAGCTCACAACTGCCTGTAACTCCACCTCCAAAGTGATGTTCCAGTACACCTGGATTCTCATACATAGACACACACACACACACACACAAAATAAAGGGAGAAAGTGTATATATATATATATATATATATATATATATATATATATATATATGTGTGTGTGTGTGTGTGTGTGTGTGTGTGTGTGTGTGTGTGTGTGTGTGTGTGTATATACATATATATATACACACACACACATATATAATTTTTTTTTGGTTTTTCTTTTTTTTTCCCCATTTTTATTAGATCTTTTCTTCATTTACATTTCAAATGTTATCCCAAAAGTCCCCTATATCCTCCCCCATCCCCCGCCCTGCTCCCCTACCCACCCACTCCTACATCTTGGCGCTGGCGTTCCCCTGTACTGGGGCATATAAAGTCTGCATGACCAAGGCTCTTCTCTTCCCAATGATGGCCAACTAGGCCATCTTCTTCTATATATGCAGCTAGAGACATGAGCTCTGGAGGTACTAGTTAGTTCCTGTTATTCTTCCACGTATAGGATTGAAGACCCCTTCAGCTCCTTGGGTACTTTCTCCAGCTCCTTCCTTGTGAGTCCTGAGTTCTATCTAATAGCTGATTGTGAGCGTCCACTTCCATGTTTACCAGGCATTGGTATAGCCTCTCACAGCTATATCAAGGCATTTCAGCACTATCTTGCTGGCATATGCAATCGTGTCTATGTTTGGTGGCTGATTATGGGATGGATCCCCGGCTGCTGCAGTCACTGGTTGGTTTTTTTTGGTTTTTCAAAACAGGGTTTCTCTGTGTAGCCCTGGCTGTCCTGGAACTCACTCTGTAGACCAGGCTGGCCTCAAACGCAGATAGCCGCCTGCCTCTGCCTCCCAAGTGCTGGGATCAAAGGCGTGCGCCACCACCACGCCCGGCTGTAAAAATATTATTTAAGCTTGTTACTTGTTACTCTTTGCTCCTGTAGCATTGTATGGAAAGCTTCATTATGATGCTTAATAAGGAGTATATTAATTGTGTGGTGCTACCAGCTTGAGCCTGTTACATGGTGACAATGTTGTGTGTGGTCTATGTGTAGGTAGTGCATTTACATGAGTGTGCAGGTGAATATGGCCTTACGTACACATTCTCGGCCAGAAAAAGACATGGGGGGGGGTCCTCTACTGCCTACACCTTATTGCCGTGAATAACAAGCTCCCCGTTTTGGGTAAGCAGCTGGCTACTGGGTTATGAGGACCTGCTATCTCCATACCTGAGTGATAGGGTTACTGGCATGCATGGTCAGACCTGGCCTTTCATGTGAGATCTAGGATTTGAACTCTGGTCCTGAGGCTTGCAGTGCAAATGCACTTACCTGCTGAACTATAACCCTATAACTAGGATTTTAATATGTCATTTCTTAAAGTAGTATGAATTCTAATATTGCTTATTATTGAACCTACTAATAAATGAGTTACTTACTTTCAACTATAGGTTGTCTACTTTTGGAAATGCAGGAAACTCCCATCTTGACTATCCCAAAGATTCTGACTTGGTAGAAGCATTTCACTGTAATAAGACCCAAGTCAACAGGTCAGTTCTCAATATGATGGTTACATTGCTGATAAAGATGAAGTACCAGATTTCCATATAAAAACAAAACAAGTAATTTTTAATCTGTTTTAAAAAGTATATCACATTAAAAAGAGTAGATGGTTGGGCACTAGATTTACTTGGGGATATTGGGTTGTTATCGCACCTCGGTTAAGTATTTGCTACTCAGTAGTTCCTGGCTAACTTCTGTCCTTCACTTGGTGTTGCATGCATTGCATTTAGTGGATCCAAACAACAGCTTTTCCTTTACTCTCCTACAGATACAAGCTATCTTTACTGAAGCCCTCTACAAAGGCACTAGCTTTATCCTGTAAAGTGTCTATCCGGACAGATAATCGAGGGTTCCTCTCCTTACAGTACATGATTAGAAATGAAGATGGGCAAATATGCTTTGTGGAATATTACTGCTGCCCTGATGAAGAAGTCCCTGAGTCCTAAATAATTCACTGAATATTTGTGTCTTTTTTTTGTTTGTGTTTTGTTTTGTTTTGTTTTTTCAAGACAGGGTTTCTCTGTGTTCCCTCGCTGTCCTGGAACTCACTCTGTAGACCAGGCTGGCCTCAAACTTAGAAATCCACCTGCCTCTGCCTCCCAAGTGCTGGGATTAAAGGCGTGCGTCACCACTGCCCAGCTGTATATTTGTGTTTTTACAGTTGGTGTTCTCACTCTGACTCTCTAACCTTGATGATTTCATTTTGGATTGTACAGAGAGATGCATGAAGAAAATAGGAGCAAGGTCTCATTCTGTAAATAGTTTTTATTTTGTCAATAAATTTTTCATATAGCCATAAATTATCTGGCTTATTGTACTGCCCTGTGACTTTTGTTCTTTTCTTTTTAAAAACTGTGTTCATTGCGTGTGTGCCTGTGTGCCTGTGCGTGTGTGTGTGTTTCCTCACCTTGGATGTATTTGCACCACATGTATGCCTGGTGCCTGCAGAGCTCAGAAGAGGGCATTTGATGCCCTAGAGCTAGAGTTACAGGTGGTTACAGTCCTCCATGTGGGTTCTGGGAACCAAACCCTAGTCCTCTGCAGTGACGGCTGAGCCATATCTCCAGCATTCTTTCCCCATGACTACCTTCCCAACTTGTGGGAATCAGTGAATCAAGATGAATACATGGTGGGTTTTCCACTTAGATATTTTTTTCTTTTTCGGATTTTCAAGACAGGGTTTCTCTGTGTAATGGCCTTGGCTGTCCTGGACTTGATTTCTAGACCAGGCTGGCATCAAACTCAGAGATCTTCTGCGTCTGGAATTTTAGGATTAAAGACATGCACCTAGCCTAACACAGACTATATTAAGACTATACAAAGTTGGATGGAGCCATATCTTAAATGTTCTTTTCTTTATGTGTTAGTATAAATTCCAGATACTAGATCTTAAAGCTGAGTGGCTCACTATCAAACCAATGTCAGAACTATCTAGAGACATGGTGGTTAGGACAGCAATGTTTATTTTCTCAAGCTTTCTCCAGAAAATTCTGATATTTGCCAAAGTGTGAAACAAACGGCTGAACCACTTTTGAGAGAATATTCTTGCTTTTGTTACATTCACCTGCATTGCTTCTCTCTTCTCCTCCCTCTCTCCCTCTCCCTCTCTCCCCTCCCCCTCCCCTCCTCCTCCCCTCTCCCTCCCCTCCCCCTCCCCTCTCCATCCCACTTTTTCCTTCANTCTCTGGTGTGTCTGAAGATAGCAACAGTGTACTCACATACATGCAAATAAATCTTTAAAAAAAAAAAAGAATATTGCCGGGCGTGGTGGCGCACGCCTTTAATCCCAGCACTCGGGAGGCAGAGGCAGGCGGATTTCTGAGTTCGAGGCCAGCCTGGTCTACAAAGTGAATTCCAGGACAGCCAGGGCTATACAGAGAAACCCTGTCTTGAAAAACCAAAAAAAAAAAAAAAAGAAAAGAAAATTTATGTATGCTCCCCTTGATTTAGGGATTGTTTTTTTAATGAGCTTACCTTTGTTTTACCTCCAGTGAGAGACCACCCAGAGGAGTCAGAGGAGTGCTTCCTCTGTCAGAGGAAGTTTATGAACTTGGGGTCCACTACATTTATATCACATATAGCTGATGGAAGAATACAGGTTGAGTTTTATAAGTTTTTAGTTTTGTGATTTTTGAAGTTTATATCATTTTCTCTTTGGAAAATCTTGCTTGCCATAAATAGGTAAACAGCCTTTTTCTTTTCTTTTTGTAACCTTGTTTATTCCCCCATTTTATATTTCTACCTAGAATTGATTTAACTACTCAAAATAAGAGACTAAATAATTTCTTAAATTACACTTTTATAAATCACAGAATTTTGGATGTAAAGTATTCCTGTAAAACATGGTTGCAGTTATCTGAAGGGGTAGGCTATGATGCTCTCAATGGTTTGGAGTGCACTCTTTGAGAACTCATTGGAGAGCAGGAGGTGGCTCAGTGGGTAAACATGGTACCTGTGCAAGTCTGAGGAGCTGCGTTGTCCTTCGGACTTGGACAGAAAGCTGGATGCAGTGGTGTGTAGCTGTTATCCCAGCACTCTAAGGCAAGATGGGAGGTGAACAGAATCAGCCCAAAGTTTGTGGTCCAGCTAGTCTGGAGCACACAGCACAACCAAAGAAAGACCTTCCTCAAAATGGGGCGGAGGGATAGCCCAAACCCTTGAAAGTCTGCAGGCCTTCACACTTGTACCAGCATTCAGTTTACTGCAGGTTTTTAAATGCACAGACCCTGTCCCTTCCTACCTTCACATTTCCTGTTCTTTGTCACCTGAAATAAAAATCAGGTGATTGAGCACATGTTGAGCATGTGCTGAGCCACTGAGCTTGATCTCACCTTCCAGTGATGCTTTTAAACATGTCAGGGTATATGCCCTTCAGTTATGGTCACTGATACTGCAACAGACATCCATCTCAGGGAAGAGGCAGGGCTGCCGTTAGGAACTCTAGTACTTGAATGTGCAAATCTGTTATGGATAGGAGTTTTGAAAACCTTTGCAATATATTTTTCTTGTGAAATTAATAGCTTATGGATTAGTATAAGATAGCTATAGATGTCCTTGGTAAATCTAAAGAAATTCAGGATGGTAAACTGACTAAATTAACTCAGAGAAGTGCCTTACCCTTTCACGAAAAAGACGAGTCCTGTTAAGGTTGTGGCCTGGCCCTCTAGGGATGGTATAGAAGTTTGGTTCCTAAATAGTCTTCTTTCCTACTCTTACTGTCTGAAAGGTTTTGCTTGCTGTTATTATCTGAGAGGTTTGGTTGCTGTTACTAACTAGGTTGGAACGGTATTGTCTGGTCTCTGATCAGGTGGAACTTTGATACGAAGGAGTGGATTGATGGCTCACACCATAGGTACAACTGAGCTGATGGATAGGTTGCAGAAACTTTGCTAAAACTGCTTAAACGTTTCCATATGACACGGTCTGATTTGAGCTTGGATTTCTTCTAACTCGATATGGAGATCATAAGAAAATAGCTTAACCTTATACACCCTAAAATGCCAGTGTCTATTAATTAATTCAAAAGAGTAGTCTAGTTCAGGCCCATTAGCAACTGTATGCATTTGTCTACAGCCATACCACCCCAAACACATATAGTTTAGTCTAGCCTTGGAAAGTAGGCAGAGTTAGCCCTGGTTAGCCTTTGGATGGGAAAACATCAAGAGTTTGATTGGGTGGTTCCACTTGCTGGCTCCCAACTGATTGAATTTAGAAAGCAGCTTGGTACTTACCTAGATCTCCAAAGGAGTGCAATTTCAAAATTAGGTTACGTTATACTCAGCATTTCTACTGTTTCTTTGAGTTCACAAAGCAATAAGATTTTAAGTTGGTGAAACTACTCTTACCTGTAAACATACAGTTACCACAGTGGTTTGTGTCTATATCTTTCCCAAATCCACAAACCTCTATGGGGAAGTGGAGGCAACTCTTCCGATGCTACTTGAGGCAATCAGAACTTCTGGATGCGAGCAGAAGTTCTATCTTCAGGTTGGGACTAAAGTTAACAATGACAGGCCAAGTAACCAGTAAACAATCAATGACAAAAAAAAAAAAAAGCAGAGTCAGGGCTGCACGTGGGGACTTTGATTCTGACTGCCAGACTAAAGCATTCTGGGAAAAAGATGGCAGCAGCCCCAGAGAAAACCGACCAGTCTGTGGGCTAGCCTTGAGATGAAATGGTACATGTGTGCTCTGGCCACAGCTGAACACTGCTCACCACTTCCTATCACTTGGAATTGTATGATTACTGGATTAAACAGGCTGAACAAGTTACTTCTTGAATAAAGAACCAAAATGTTCTGTAAGTACTAAGGAAGTAAGTACTAAGGATACTTAGTAATGAGACACTGAGTTTCCCAAAGACACTCTTTGAGTTCCATTAAGTTGATTCAGGTAACAAGCTGAAGGGGGGGGGGGGGAGGCTTTTTTTTTAAAGTTGTCTAAACTAATATGAAACTTCTCTCTTGCCTGTTTTTGCATACATGAAAAATGACATAATTTTGTTGCAGCAGCAATACTCCAGGCTAAGCTGGCCCGTCAGCTTTTACTCCCAGGAGATTCTCCTGTGTCTGCCTCTCATGTCTCCCTAGGAGTGCTGGGATTATGGATGCATGCCACCACATGCAGCCTTCTATTTTACATGGCTTAAGTGCTCAGATTTAGGTATACATGCTTACACAGCTAGCACTTTACCCCTTGAGCCATCTTCCCAGCCCTCCCCTTTCTAAAGTTTTTCAAATCTTTAGATTGGTGGAGGCAGTGTGAAAGGAATCCCACCTCTAACCTTAAACTAATCCCTTAATTTCTTTTCTCCTATCCACGGGTCATTTATAAAATAAGGTCCTTTCTGATTCTAACATACAATCAGATCAGGGCAGATGTCGCGGGAGACTCATACTCACAAAGCAGTTTCAGTAGCCGTAAACAGGCTGTGACTAAAACCACTTCCGGTCTATTAGGATGTTCCTTGATAAACTGCTCAGTAAGGTACTGAGACTGTGGTGCAGTTCTCCAGCCCTCTCTCAGCACGTGGTTGTGTTCAGCCCACAGTAGTTAGAAGAAGAAAGTCAAGACTTAACTGAGTTAGAAAAGAGCAATGGGAGGTGATAGGGACCCAGAGATGTGGAGTACTGCCTAAAGAAAGCATCACTAAAAGATTTCTTTACCAGGTTATTTTGTTAGAAACCAAGATCCTGGTTCCTAATAGCTCTTACATATCCTACCTGAAAGGCTGTGAAAATAGAAGTCTTTCCTCAAGAATCATTAGAATCCTTAGTTCAAAACAAGGGAGCTAGAGAGATGGCTCAGCAGTTAAGAGCACTGTCCGCCAGAGGTCCTGAGTTCAATTCCCAGCAACCACATGGTGGTTCACAACCATCTTGTAATGGGATCTGATGCCCCCCTTTTGGTATGTTTGAAAACAGCTACTCATATAAATATAATAAATATAATATAAATAAATCTATATATAAATAAATATAAATATAAATAAACCGTTTCCACTTTGGCTCTGTTGCTGCGCCCATGCTGATAAACATACTGTGTGCTCTCGGATTTTGGTTAGCAACAAGGTTGTCTTTATTGTTGTCTAGCTTATGTGGAGTTTCCAGTCCCTGATAACACTCTCCTGATCTAGAAAGGAAGAAAAAGGATTTTTATTTGTGTTGGTTCTGCTCTCCAATGGCAGACGCCCCTGCCCCAACACCACATCACTCACTGTCTTACCATTGCTGAAAGGTGTGCTCATTCTGAGGCTAGGACGCATCATATGACTTGACATTGCCATAGCTAACCATGTTGAATGAGTGTTTAAACAAGTTCAAAATAGGACTAGAGTCTTGGATTTGGCCCAAAAGATCAAAGCTCTTCTTCCCTGGACTTAAATGACAAACTCTGGGTATCATAACTACCTGGGTTGCATTTAACCTGCAGCTGAGGAAAACCTATCTAATTTATCCAATGTACTTCAGGATTTTCAAATAATTTCTGATGGGCACAGAGATTCAAACCTCAAGCTGTAAGCGGACCCACCTTGCCTGTTTCTTCCTACTAAGGCTATGCTCCTATCCCTTATACTGGAATTGCTGAACTGCTATTAGGATTGTAGGCCAAAATACTCATCCACGAAGTTTCTATGAAGAGTGCTTTTCAGACACTGTGCCTTCAGTCTAAAACAGGGCGATTTCATAGCCCTTAGAGGGATGGAGTAACTATATTTCACAGAAATCTGATACACAATTTACAAGGAGCTTGGGGTTTCAAATGTATAATTTCACTTAAGACTGTTTCGTGCTCTGACTACTCCCAGGCTACATAAGATACAGGAAATTACCTGTGGATTTAGTTACCTTGTCAGTAACAAGAGAGAACATTGGCAGAGGAAACAGGCACAGATTCAGTTCCACTCAAGGGTCCCACTAAATCAGAGGTGGGCAAAGATCTGAGGTCTGTGACTGCTAGGAGAGTGAGTCAGCCAGCTACCACACGGTGGCAGGATTCCCCTGTCCAAAATCCTATGTTGTCAAGAACACTGATATGCACTAAGTATAATCAGTCTCTTCTTTGTGTTTAAGTGTTCATTTCTAACTGTGTTTCCTTTTCTGTTTTCAGGGGTTCTAGATACCATTTGAAACGTTAACAAAAAATTTTCCCCATGAGATTAGCGTTAGCTTTCCCAAGCAGCCAGCCTCTGCCTCTGTTTGCTTCGAGCATCCATGCTCTACCAAAAGATCATGAAATCAAGATGATAAAAATGGCTGACAATCTAGTCCATGGTTACTATGGGTGAATGCTTTGTAAGCGCTCCATTTGTTTCTTACAGCAATCTTGACACAAGGATGGTACTCATCTTTATTTTATAGACAAGGGAAATGGGGTTAGATAGACCTAGAAAGTATCAGTGGTCCAGGGCTCCCTGTTCCCAGAGCTACACTGAAACTATAGCCCACTGTGTTGTCAACGGTGACCTCAACACTTAAGTGTTCTTCCCAAGTAGCTGAGACCATAGGCAGATGCCTCCATGTTTAGCATTTGAGCTGCTACTCTTAACTACGGTGAATCATAAGGGACAATTAGGTCACAGGGACATGTTCAAGTCAACTTTCTCTGATCAGGTAAATGGTTGATTGTTGATATAATTGTTATCCTAAGACTGCATCATGCCTTAAAGAAGAACCCAAATTCTTTATCAAACTACAGAAGGACTCTTGAACCCTCAGATTGGGCATGTCCTACACCCTTTGATTTGAACAACTGACTGTTGCAAAAAGAATTTAGGTTCTTAGAAATATAATAGCATTTAAAAATATTAATTTGCTCGACAGATGTAAGAAGCAGATCTAGTGAGTTCCCAGTCCTGTGGGTTACAGCACCCACATCACCTTGTTGGCTGCTGCTTGCTTTTTTTCCTAAGCTGATTTCAACCACAACTCTTTCCCCCTCCAGGTAGACTGTACATCTCTCGGCAGTCACCATTCCCTACTGGAGATGGGGGCAAGAGCTGTGCGATTGCTAGGTACTTACCATCCATCCCGGGCATCGTCCTCCTTCACTCCATTCTGTCTCTGCATGCACTTTTCTTCTTTCCTGGAGAGGCTACTTTTTTCCATCTGGATAAACTTGCCCTTTGGGAAACAGCTCAATGGTTACACCATGGAGGCTTTTCCAGGTCCTATAGCTACTGTCTCATTTTTATTCTCATTGCACAGTGGACTCTAATCTGGAATGCACACTCTGTATTTTACTGTTTCTTTGAGCTTCCTGTACCAAGGGCTGCCCCCTTACCGTGAATGACTGTGGTTTATTTACGATGGTTACCTCTGACATCCAGTGAATGTGTTTTATTTATGTTGCTTATCTGTGACATCTATTGCTGTACCGGTTATTTAGGAGTGTCTTATCAGATGTTGAAGGCATGAATAAGACAAGTAGACTCTTGATACAGGTCTCTCCAGAGGTAACTGCCCCAGGGCCCATTTCTACCTCTCTCAGCCTCCTAGCCCAGGAGTAGCTGCTCTATTGTGTTTCTGTGAACAAGAGGCCTTGAGGAAGGACTCAATGCAGGTAGTAGATACAAGCTATGAAACAGGATATAAAGGTGATGGTTTCTCTGGTTCTAATTATGTCATAGATTTTTTTTTTTTCCTTTCTGGGTGGTGAACAAGTCCACTAAAAGACATTTGCTAAAGAGTAAAATCCAACACGAAGCTCCACAGCTTCTGTTCTAACTATAGACGATTATTAAGATGTGGTGTTTGGGGGCTTGTTGTATAGTGTTGTTTTGTTTCATTTTGTTTTTTTCCTTACAAGGTTTCTTTTTATAATAAAGTTTTTTTTTTTTTTGGTTTGGTTTTGTTTTGTTTTTTAAGATGCTTGGGCCCTAACAGGTCAATGAACTTTGTGGTTTCTGGTTTTGTTCTCTTTTTGTAAATATTCTTTACCCCCTGTGTTGGAATGTGTAGCTTTAAAATCCATCCATCCAAAAAGCTCTATCAATACAAGTTCTCAGCTTGCAATTGTCCCAGAGAGATTGGCTGTGATGAAAATGAAGCTCCCTGCTTTCCTACTTAGCACCAGTAAGTCTGGCTTCTCAGGTACAGCCAGAATCTATCAGTCTCCCATGGCCTAGCACACGCTGGTGTGACGTGCGTAAGTACTCTCACTCTGCACTGTACAGTACAGAGACTGCTTGACTCCTCATATTTGTGGTAAAATTCTGGTTCTGTGAAGATTTCAAAGAAGAAGGAAAAAAAATTACAGCTCAAAAAGATGAATTGTTCCCACCCTTTAGTCACACACTACAACTACCCATCAGTGTGTCCCTAACCCCAGCCTGTGGGCTCACAGTCACTCTCTCCTATGCAGGTGCTGTTTGTTCATGGCTGATAAGCCAAGGCAACTACCGGGAAAATATGTTCCTTGAGATTTCTGAGTATCCTAGAATCAAAAGTGTAATTTTTTTACTTTTTGTTTCAAGTGTAATAAAACTATAGGAAAAGTGTCTACGAATAAAAAGAAGAAAAAAAAAAAGAAAGAAAGAAAGCCGAAATGTGGGGTAACTTGTACATGGAAAGTGTTGGAACAAGATTTAAACAACTTCATAACACTATGTTTAGTGTGTGCTCTACATTATTCTAGTTAGGACTCTCCTGTAACAGGGATGGGGCACTTTGCAAGGTAATGGTGACTTTCTGATTATGGAACATGTCTAGTCAGGTGTTGGCCCAAACATTAATCTCAAAAAGGTTTTCTACTAATGTTAGTAAATGGCGGTATCCTATTTGCCAGTAAAATGGCTTCTTTGTCACCATTCTCTCCACATCCGGAATCTTTGTCAGTCTTTGTCATCATCTCCAATCCTACACTCACCAGGCTAGATGGCTTTCCTAGCCGGCTTACTCACATTAACTCATTGACTTACAACAACCCTATGAGCTGAGCTTTCTATGTTATCCCTAGTTCATGGAGGAGTTGTCCAAGACCATATGCTAATACATAATAGAGCCAGGTTGTACCACAGCCACTGACTGAATCCCACTGCTACACTGAATTAGCTCTTGACACTGACACTTGAGCCACATACTTTAAATTTATTTTTCCATCATCACAAATAAGATGCATGTTATAAATTTTAAAATAACAGAGATATATAGCACAAAATCTCTACACACAAATGACCCAGAGATAATACTATTATCTTTAGTAATCACGTATTTTTAAAAACCG
>LR753074.1:13195-36738 GCA_902729485.2 Mus minutoides
TCACCTTTAACCCCGAAGTGTGCCTAATGTCCTGGGGTTTGGAGAGAGTGCTGGCGGCAGAGGGATGATGGCGGTCCGGCGGCGGGGGAGGTCCTGGCTGGCTGGGAGGGGTCCCAGCCTCTGGTTGGACTGAGGTCCTCTGTTCCAGCTGCTGCTGCAACTGGCCACTGGACCCTCTGCGATTTCAAGGCCCCTGGTGTGCTCCACTCACCTTTAACCCCAAAGTGTGCCTAATGTCCTGGGGTTTGGAGAGAGTGCTGGCAGCAGAGGGATGATGGCGGTCTGGCCGCGGGGGAGGTCCTGGCTGGCTGGGAGGGGTCCCAGCCTCTGGTTGGACTGAGGTCCTCTGTTCCAGCTGCTGCTGCAACTGGTTACTGGACCCTCTGCGATTTCAGGGCCCCTGGTGCGCTCCACTCACTTTTAACCCCGAAGTGTGCCTAATGTCCTGGGGTTTGGAGAGAGCGCTGGCGCCCTATCCTCTGCGTTCAGAGAGGGATGATGGCGGGCGGTGGGGGCTGTCTTTTCTGATATCATTGGGTTTGAAGTCAATTTTATTCGATATTCGAATGGCTACTCCAGCTTGTTTTTGCAGACCATTTGCTATCCTATGTTTTTATATTATTCCAGATGAATTTGCAAATTGACCTTTCTAACTCTGTGAAGAATTGAGTTGGAATTTTGATAGTGATTCCATTGAATCTGAAGATTGCTTTCAGCAAGATAGCCATTTTTACTATATTAATCCTGCCAATCCATGAGTATGGGAGTTCTTTCCATCTTGAGATATTCTTGGATTACTTTCTTCAGAGACTTGAAGTTCTTATCATACAAATCTTCCACTTGCTTAGTTAGAGTCACACCAAGGTATCTTATATTATTTGTGACTATTGTGAAGGGTGTTGTTTCCCTAATTTCTTTCTCAGCTTGTTTTTCCTTTGTGTAGAGAAATGCCACTGATTTGTTTGAGTTAATTTTATATCCAGCTACTGCACTGAAGCTGTTTACAGGTTTAGGTGATCTCTGGTGGAATTTTTAGGGTTTTATATATATATCACATCATATCATCTGCAAATAGTGACATTTTGACTTCTTCCTTTCCATTTTGTATCCCCTTGATGTCTCTTTGTTGTCTAATTGTTCTGGGTAGGACTTTAAGTACTATATTGAATAGATAGGGAGAAAATCAGTAGCCTTGTCTAGTTTCTGATTTTAGTGCAATTGTTTCAAAATTCTCTCCATTTAGTGTGATGTTTGCTACTGGTTGCTTTTACTATGTTGTTTTATTACATTTAGGTATGGACCTTAGGTATGGGTAAAATGTTCTGTATACATTTGTTAAATCCATTTGTTTTATAACTTCTGTTAGTTTCACTGTGTCCCTGTTTAGTTTCTGTTTCCAGGATCTGTCCATTGATGAGGATGAAATGCTAAAGTCTCCCATCCTAACACAAAAGTCTTTTTTGATTACTTTGGGTTGGAAGTCAATTTTCTTCGATATTAGAATGGCTACTCCAGCTTGTTTCTTTGAACTATTTTCTTGGAATATTGTTTTCCAGCCTTTTACTCTGAGGCAGTGACTGTCTTTGTCCCTGAGGTTGGTTTCTTGTATGCAGCAAAATGTTGGGTCCTATCTATGTAGCCAGTCTGTTAGTCTATGTCTTATTATTGGGGAACTGAGTCCATTGATATTAAGAGATATTAAGGAAAAGTAAAAAAAAGTAAAAGTAATTGTTGCTTCTTGTTATTTTTGTTGTGGCTATCTTCTTTTAGGTTTGTTGAAGAATTACTTTCTTTCTTTTTCTAAGGTGTCATTTCTCTCCTTGTGTTGTAGTTTTCCATTTATTATCCTTTGAAGAACTATATATGTGGAAAGAGATAGTGTGAATTTGGTTTTGTCATGGAATACTTTAGTTTCTCCATCTCTGGTAATTGAGAGCATTGCTGGGTCTAGTAGCCTGGGATGCCATTTGTTTTTTCTTAGGGTCTGCATAACATACTTCCAGGATCTTTTGGCTTTCAGAGTCTCTATTGATCAGCCTGGTATAATTCTGATAGGTCTGCCTTTATATGTTACTTGACTATTTTCTGTTACTGCTTTTAATATTTTATCCTTATTTAGTGTATTTGTTGCTCTGATTATTATGTGTCTGGAGGAATTTCTTTTCTGGTCCAGGCTTCTTTTATGTTCATTGGCATCTCTTTCTTTAGGTTAGGGAAGTTTTCTTTTATAATTTTGTTGAAGATATTTACTGGCTTTTTAAGTTGAAAGTCTTCATTCTCATCTATACCTATATCCTCATGTTTCATCTTCTCATTGTGTCCTGGATTTTCTGGATGTTTTGAGTTAGGATCTTTTTGCATTTTCCATTTTCTTTGATTGTTGGGTTTGTGTCATGTCCCTAACACCCTGTCAGGTTTGGATTTCTTCCTTTTCTCTGCTTCAGTTCCTTCTGCCTTTCCCACCTAGACAAGGCAGCCAGTCTTTCCTTACAAAGATAAGGAACTGTATTGTTTCCCTATTAAACATCAATTGGGCTCTCTCTCTCTCTCTCTCTCTCTTCCTCTCTCTCTCTCTCTCTTACACACACACACACACACACACACACACACACACACACACACAGGAAACATGAGAGATGCATCCTCCTTTGTGTCTAGACCCATCAGTCTTTTGGGGGAAGACCTATCTAGATTCCAATTCTGATTCTCTTTTATCTGCTGCCTTAGGGATAGACTGTTGGTAACTCATATTTCTGTTTCCTGATCTGCAAAATGTTATCCCTCAATGGATTAATATGCAAAAGAGTGACCTGTTAAGTCTAAAATCTCTGTAGTATATTCATGTAAAATAAGGTGTCTTAGTTACTTTTCTATTGCTGTGACAATTTATAAGAAGAGGCAACTTATAGGAAAAGGGTTTATTTGGGCGTTACAGAGCAGGGGAAAGGAGCCCATTACGATCACGGCAAGGATCATGGCCACAGGTAGGCTGGGTGCTAGAGCAGGGGCTGACATCCCATATCCCAGTCCAAAAATAGGAAGCAGAGCAAAAATACACTGTGAATGGACACTTGAAGCACTACCTCCTGCTTCTCCTCAGTACACACCTCCACCAACAA
Organism: Mus minutoides; assembly: GCA_902729485.2. Taxonomy (NCBI): domain Eukaryota; kingdom Metazoa; phylum Chordata; class Mammalia; order Rodentia; family Muridae; genus Mus; species Mus minutoides. The sequence goes on from LR753074.1 coordinate 16,315, forward strand.
AGCCCACACCTCAATCTTACTCAAACAATTCCATGACCTGGGATCAAGTACTCAAACATATGAATGACTTCATATGGGGCCATTCTCATTCAAAGCACTGCATAAGGGTTAGTAAATACTCTAGCCAGCCTACCAGTTCAATGTATATCTCTGCATTTTTTACAGATCAATAAACTCATGCATAATAAGACTCTGGGGCCACCTGTGCTCAGCTCTTATGCTCATAACACTCCCTGATCTGGTCTTACTCCCTTTCTTCTATAGTGCATACAGTAGGTGCCTTCTGCTATATAGCCCTGACTAACCCTCACCTCCTTCTGATGACTCCTGGTCAAACTCCAATTACACATATTTTAAGTTTCATTTGTTGTTTAACACCCAATGTATTATCATCTGTCTCCATTATAAATATGCTGTCTTTCCAGAGAGATGCAAAACTCCCAGCACTACATCTCCTGTCTACAATAGGTTCCCTGTAAGTGTTTGCTGATGGTAGTGGTGATGTTCAGGAGATAGTAAATCTGTTAAGCATGTTATTTGCTGCAGCCAATAAAAGAGCAATTCCTTATAATGGCTTTAATTTACTTGGGAGATGAACATGAGATAAGAGAAGGGAGTGTCCCACTATTCGAATAATATTTTACTTTAATGGGTAAATATTAACATTCTTCCTACCATCACTTATTGGACCTCTTCTGCTATTATTTGAAAGGAATAAATGCATCATTTAAATGTTATTACTTGAATGTTGCATTAATTGTTTATAGATAGTCACTACCTATACATTTAAATTTCAGTTCATTCCTTTTTCTCAGAGCAGATAATTTCTGTTAATATTGTGTAAAGCACTTACTACAGTTTTAAATCATATTCACAAAGCCCAAGGAATCCATGAAAAAATGAAAATAACTTAATAGAGGTGGCAAACAAATATACCATTGGTGAACAGTTGAAGAACTGTGCCGAGGTTTTACATTATTATCAACTCCCTTGACCTCCAACCTGCAGATGGAGTTGCCTTTCTTTCACAGGTGTCTGTGTCCCCTGATCTGCACATAGCACCTCACCCATGCTGGGGATCTGAGACAGTAGTCAATATTGGAACTCCACTCCACACATATAGTCAGACAGACAGCTCACTTTGAGGCCTTAAGAAATCTGTGCTTTGTCTAGACACTATGTATATTTGTTACAAATAAATGAATAAATGAAGAATGAATAAGTAGATACAGCTGCTTATCTAAACTATCTAATACCTAAACTAGATGTTGTGTCAGTCACAGTACATGCTGGGCATGGCAGCGTGTACCTGTAATCCTAAAGCCAGGGAGAGAGGCAAGAGGATCCCTGGGGCTCACTAGCCAGCCAGACCAGCCAAGTAAATGACCTCCAGACTTAGTGAGAAACTCTGCCTCAAAAATTAAGATGGAAAACAAATAAGGAAGCCATTAGTGTCAACTTCTGTCCTTTACATGCTTAGGCACACATATGGAAATGCACACAGACACAGACACAGGCACACACATATAGACACACACACATACACACACATGCACACATCCACAAACACACACACACACACACACACACACACACACACACACACACACACACCAAGACAACTTGATTTTTCTGCATTAGTTACTAAGAACCTGACTAATCATCTCCTTAAATACAAATAGAATTATTTTTTATTGTATAAAATATCAGGGAAACACTAATTGGAAGGGACAGCTTGGCCAGAGGGAGCAGAGGTAGGTAGAGAATAAAACTTTCCAGAGCATCCAAAGTAGCTTAAATATAAGAAATCAAATGTCATGATTTGCAATGAAGCAGCAAGCACAGCTCCCAGAGGACAAGACCCCACAACTACATTAGGAATATAAGCCTTCATGCTGTGAACAACTGAAAGGCACTGGAGGATATTAAAATGAAGCAATGAAATAATCAATAAAGTGTTTTTGGAAAGATATTTCTGGTTTGCAAAGAAAATATTGGGAAGAAAGTATAAGAGGAATGAATCCATTAACAACCACATTTCCTACCAACCGGGCAGTGTCTTAAAGAGTTGTTATAGTCTCAAGAAGCAGAAGTGAATATCCTTGCTCTCTTGTAGCTCTCTCACTGAAATCCAAGACAGGCAAAGAAATGAAATGGAATCTAGAGTGTGCCATATGTGAGAATTGTTATGGAAATAGAATATAAGGCAGAAATGGAAGAACCTAGACAAGGAAAAGGTGTGGGAAGTTTCCCTTGTTATAAAGAAGTCACAGGAATAATCCTTAGGAATATGACCTAGGAGAAAATGGCAAAAGAGGGGCGGGGTCAGCTATGCTGTAACTACAGATAGAACGTTCTATCAGAAGAGCCCTGAGTGTAAAAGTCCTGAGATCAGAACTTTCTGGCCTTCTAGGGCAGCAGCCCTAATTTTACATCACAAAATTAACATAGTGTTATACTCTCTCTCTATCTAATAATCTTTGGCCATTGGTTTGGGGGAAAGGTCTGTTCTGGGTTTGTTTACAGAACTGTGGATCAAATCTAGGACCTTGCATATGCTAAGTCAAGCCTTCTGCCACTGAGGTACATCCTCAGCCATCTTTTTATTTTGTAATATGTGGCAGGATATCATTAAGTTGCCCAGGCTAAGGGCTGAAAGGATGATTCAGTGATTAAGAGCACCTGTTCCTGTGGCAGAAAACCTAAGACCAGTTCCCAGCACCCACATTTGGTTCAGAATTACCCGTGACTCTTATCCTTGGAATCTAAAGTTCTCTTCTGGCATCTGTGAATAACCACACACATGCAAACACAAACATACACCACACACATGCAAACACAAACATACACAACAAGCGTGCACACACACACACACACACACACACACACACACACACACACATTTAAAATGAGCCTGTGATTTTTCTACATTGGCCTCCCAAGTAGCTTCAGGTCAACACCATGATTCTTTTAGGGACTTGAGACAGATGGAATAGGCAACTAATATTAACTCTTTAAATGTTTAAATAATGAAGTATAAAGATATACATAGCTAAAACTTGGTATTCTGAAGAATTTGTTTCAGAATCCCTCATGGATACCTAAATCTAAAGATGTTCAAGTCCACTATAGGAGATTACATAGGATTCACACAGCACCTCTACACACATACCTGTACACTTACAGTCATCTCTGTATTCCTTACCTACCTTATACAACATAAGTTCTGAGTTGCTATGCTATATGAAAGAATAAAACCAGGAAAAGGTTATGCATATGCTCAAGACGTACAATGCTATTTTCAAATATTTCTGACCTAATGTTAGTTGAACTCAAAGTTGCAGATCTACAGACAAAGACAGTTAACTCTCGTTCCTTCAGGAAAGGCAATGGCAGTTATAGTGAAGAAATCTTTTAAGGAGAAGAGAATAAATATTGACTCTATAATCTTCATGACCTCTTGCCTCTTTTCATGGCTATCCTTAGAGCATCTTTCAATTCTCTTTTCATATATCCCATCATTTTCCAGGCTACAGTCTAAGGCAGTGGTTCTCAACATTCCTAATGCTGTGACCCTGTAATATAGTTCCTCATATTGTGGTGACCCCCAATCATAAAATTATATTCATTGCTATTTCATAAGTTTTGATACTGTTTTTCATAATTTCAGTACTGTTATAAATCATAATACATATTTTTTCTGCACTCTCAACACACAGGTTGAGAACCCACAGGTCTATGGTATCTAAAGTTTGCCATCTTTCCCTGAAACAGATAATTTAGTCTCTCTGACCTACATTTTTCATGACTCCAGTACAGTTAGATAACAATATTGTTTTTTTTCCCCTCCTTTATGGAAGTATTTCCTTTAAAAAACTAAAAATGCACTCATTCCCTCAAACTCTAAGGTTCTGGTAGTGGTTTTTTTTAGAAGACAAACATGTGGCTTTATCATTACCCTCAGATTGTATTGCAGATTCATTTACTGCGCCCTCCCTTAGGAGCGACTTTTACCAAGAAAACAGCCACCTTGCCTTTCACCATCTGGTAATCTCTGGAGTTGGTTGTTATAGTTGTCTCTGGTTGGAGCTTGTTCCTCCTGTGCTTCTGTTGGCCTCTGTCAGCAGACCTGGGAGCCCAGATCTCTCCTGAATCTCAGTGGTCAGAGTAGTCTTAGCAGGCCAGCTCTCCTTTTGCAGGGAAGGTGCACAGAGTTTTGGTGTTGAGACCTGCCTCTTAGGTAAAGTTGAAGACCCTATATAAAGCCAGTCCTGAAGATGTGTTGCCTCTGTGGTCTGCACACTCACCTGCACAGACTGGTCTCTGTGCGAGCCTTTGTTGACCATGAGCTGACCTGAACAGACTGGTCTCTGAGTGACCTGGGACCCAATATGGGTCTCTCACAAGTTCCAGCAGGGAAGGCCCTCCCAGGCTAAGAACTCTCCTTAGGCGGGGAGGGAGCCTGTATGTCTAGAGCCCAAAGCTGGGTGTGTCCCAAAAGGTGCACTGTTCAGCCCTTTGCTCACTCACCCTTTGCAGTCAGTGAGCTGACCTGTGCAGACTGGGTCTGAGCGACCTGGAACCCAAGATGGCTCTCTCACAGGGAAAGCAGGGAAATCCCCAAAAGGTGCATTGTTCAGCTGTTTGCTCACTCACCCTTTGCAGTCCCTGAGCTGACCTGCACAGACTAGGTCTGAGCAACCTGGAACCCAAGATGTCTCTCTCACAGGGAGGGCAGGGAAAGCCCTTCCAGGCTGAGGACTGTCCTCAGGCAGGAAGGGTGCTGGGATGTCTAGAGCCCAGAGCTGGGTCTGTCCCAAAAGGTGCACTGCTCAGCCATTTGCTCACTCACCCTTTGCAATCTGTGAGCTGACCTGCGCAGACTGGGTCTGAGTGACCCTTTGCAGCCTGTGATCTGACCTGCATAAACTGGTCTCTGAGAGACCTAGGACCCAATATGGCTCTCTCACAAGTTCAGCCAGAGAAGGCCCTCCCAGGCGGAGAACTGTCTTCAAGTGGGGAGGGTGCCAGGATGTCTAGAGCCCAGAGCTGGTTGTATCCCAAAAGGTGCCCTGTTCAGCCCTTTGCTCACTCACCCTTTGCAGTCAGTGAGCTGACCTGTGCAGACTGGGTCTGAGCGACTCTTTGCAGTCTGGAGCCTGTTCTTCTTATATTCTCAGTTGATTCTGGACTCCTCTGAGTCCAGCTTATAGTGTGATCCTTTGATTGTGGGCTCCTGTGAAATGCTGGTCCCAAGATCATGTGGGGAGTCCTCTAGGGCTGGTTGGAGAGTGCACAGACTGTGAGCCCAAGGAAACAGGGCACTGGTGGAACCAAAAGGAACCTCTGCTCTTTGGCCACTCCTGTATTTCCCTAGTGCTGTCCCCGTTCCCACGCAACTAGATGGAACTGATGTTGTGCTCCACTCACTGCTGGATCCAAGATCGCCTGGGGTACAGAGCTAAACAAAGAATTCTCAACTGAGGAATTCTGAATGGCTGAGAAACACCTGAAAAAATGTTCAACATCCTTAATCATCAGGGAACCACTCTGGAAGTCAGTCTGGCGTTTTCTCAGAAAATTGGACATAGTACTACCAGAGGATCCAGCAATACGGCTCCTGTGCATATACCCAGAAGATGTCCCAACTGGTAAAAAGGACACATGCTCCACTATGTTCATAGCAGCCTTATTTATAATAGCTAGAAGCTGGAAAGAACCCAGATGTCCCTCAACAGAAGAATGGATACAGAAAATGTGGTACATTTACACAATGGAGTACTATTCTGCTATTAAAAAAATGAATTTATGAAATTCTTGGGCAAATGGATGTATCTGGAGGACATAATCCTTAGTGACCCAATCACAAAAGAAGTCACTGGATATGCGCTCACTGATAAATGGATATTAGCCCAGAAACTTAGAATACCCAAGATACAATCTGCAAAACACAAGAAAATCAAGAAGGAAGACCAGTGCGTGGATACTTCATTCTTCCTTTGAATAGGAAACAAAATACCCATGAAAGGAGTTACAGAGACAAAGTTTAGAGCTAAGATGAAAGGATGGACCATGCAGAGACTAACCCACCGGGGATCCATCCCATAATCAGTCACTAAACTCAGACACTATTGCATAGGACAGCAAGTGTTTACTGAAGGGACCCTGATATAGCTGTCTCCCCCAGAAATCGTGTCTCCATATGTAGCAGAAGATGGCCTATTCGGCCATCATTGGGAGGAGAGGCCCCTTGGTAATGCAATCTTTATATGCCCCAATACAGGGGAATGCCAGGACCAAGGAGTGGGAGTGGGTGGGCAGGGGAGCAGGGCGGTGGGAGGGGGGAGAGAACTTTTGGGATAGCATTTGAAATGTAAATTAAGAAAATATCTAATAAAAAATTGGAAAAAAAAACAGCCACCTTGGAGACACCATGACTAAAACATGACATAAGGAGGTCTCCCTGGGACCAAGCCTGATGATCAAGAAGGAGAGCTGTCACTGCAGTCTCTAGATGGTGCTCCATGCAGATACCTGTCAGGACAAAGAGCAGGAGGAAGTCACAGTGTCACAAAGCAGAATGACAATGGCATGGTGCCTGGTGGGACCAGAGCAGTGCCCCGAACTTACTGGATTCTGCCAGCAGCTAGGAAAGTCAGGCTGCAAAGAAAAGGCAGAAGCCTGGTCTCCACTGAGAACTGACAGATGCCAGATTCATAACTTGACTTGGAGGATGCATGCAGCCTTAGTAGTGAATGCTGGAGGGCACTTCAAAAAGTGATCCTCCCTAGAAAAATGACAGCGTGCTGATCCAGCCTGTGAGGATCTATTAGATGGTGTATGCAGTGTTATCTCACAGTAGCTGACAGAATCCTTGGGCATTACACAGTACCTGGCACACCTTATCTGTTACAAATAGTTGTGCTGATCAAACTTACCTTTAACTGGGACCCAAGCTCTTTTCAGAAAAGACAGGAGAGCGCTGGTGGGATTGGCTCAAAGTGTAAGTAAGGCACTTGCCATCAAGTTTGAGAACCTGAGTTCAATTCCCCATTCCAAGGTTAGAAGAAAGGGACCTAGCTCTGAGGGTCATCCTATGACCTCCACACCCTCACAAGGACATGTGGACATGCACAATAATAATAATAGTAATAATAATAGTAATTAATAATGATGATGATAACGAAGCAGAAGCAGAAAAGAGGAATAAGAATTTTTAAATCATTTTATTCACTTACATTTCAAATGATATCCCTCTTCCTGGTTACCCCTCCAAAACCCCTCCCATACTATACACCCTCTGCCCCATTCCCTTTGCCTCTATGAAGGTGCTCCTCCACCCATTGACCCACTCCCACCTTACCCCTCTAGTATCTTTGTATTCTGGGGCATCAAGTCTCCCTCCCCTCCCATTGGTGTCAAATAAGGCCATCCTCTGCTACATATGTATCTGAAGTCCTGACTCCCTCCATGTACACTCTTTGGTTGGTGGTTTAGTCCCTGGAAGCTCTGGGTAGTTCAGATAGTTAATAGTCTTATTCTTATGGGGTTGCAATCCCCTTCAGCTCCTTCAGCTCCTTCAGACCTCCCCCTAGCTATTCTATTGAGGTCCCCAGGCTTAGTCCAATGATTGGCTGTGAGGATCTCCATTTGTGTTGGTAAGGTGCTGGTAGAACCTTTCAGGGAACAGACATATTTAGCTCACATGCTCCACTATGTTTATAGCAGCCTTATTTTTAATAACCAGAAACTAGAAACAACCCAGATGTCCCTGTACAGAAGAATGGATACAGAAAATGTGGTACATTTACGCAATGGATTACTACTCAGCTATTAAAACAATGACTTCATGAAATTCATAGGCAAATGAATTGAACTAGAAAATGTCATCCTGACAGAGGTAACACAGACACAAAATAACACACATGCTATGTACTCACTGATAAGTGTATTTTAGCTTAGAAGCTTGGAATACCCACCATACAACTGACAAACCACATGCAGCTTAAGAAAAAGAAAGACCACAGTATAGATGCTTCAATCCTACATAGAATAGGGAACAAAATAATCACAGGGGTAAAGGGAGTGAGAGACCTGGGAGGGAGAGAGAAAGGGGAGGGAAAAAAGAGGGGCAGGAACAGGTATTGGAAGGGACTGGAGAGGCGTTCAGAGGATCAGGAAATTGAATAGAAATATGTAGCAGCAGCAGGAGATGGGGAACTGGGGGTAGCCACTAGAAACTCCCAGACTCCAGGGAAGCAAGAGGCTCCCAGGAGTTAATGGCAATGACTTTAGCTTAAATACCCAACAAAGAGGAGATATAACCTGTAGAGACCACTGCCAGTAGATCAGCATGTGCCCCTGGTTGAGGGATGAGGCCACCCATGCATCTCAAAAAATTTTTAACCCAGAACTGTTCCTATCTAAAAGAAAGACAAGGACAAAAATGGAACAGAAACAGAAGGCCACCTGGAGACTGTCCCACCTAGGGATCCATCCCATCTGCAGACACCAAACCCTCACATGATTGCTGATGCCAACAAGCGCTTGCTGACACGAATTTTTAAAGCCAAGAAATAGATTGCTTTATGCTGTTTTATGGACACTGTGTTCATGGGCACCTAATTAAACTTCCTCTTACTTTTTATATTTTTTTATTTTTCTTTTTTATCTGAATATAGTTTCTCCTCCCTCAACTTCTCCCAGTTGCTCCCCACCTCCTTCTCCATCTGGATCTACTCCCTTCTGTCTCTCACTAGAAAAAAATAAACTTGTAGGAGATAACAAGATGTAACAAAATAAAAATCTAATAAGATAAAATAAAAGCCATCATATCAAAGTTGTACAAGACAGCCAGCAGACTCACTCATTTACACATGCAGGAGTCCCATAAAAGTACTAAAGTGACAGCTATAGTATATATGCAGAGGACCTTGTGCAGACCTATGTAGGCCCTGTTCATGCTGCTTCAGTCTCTGATAGCTCATATGAGCTTTGCTCTGTTGTTTTAGAGGGCCTTGTTCTCCTGGTGTCCTCAGTCCCCTCTGTGTTCCCCCCGCTACTCTTTCCAGATCTTCTTCAGCAGGGTTCCCTGAGCTCTGAAAGGAGGGATTTGATGAATACATTTAGAACAGTGTGTGTTCCAACTTCTGTCTGTAGGTCTGTCTCTCTCTCTCTCTCCTCTCCCTCTCTCCCTCCCCTTACCCTTCCTCCCCCTCCCCCTCCCTCTCCCTCCCCTCTCCTCCCTCCCCCCATCTCTCACATCTTGTTGTATGGCTCTGTATTTGTTCCCACCTGCCGCAGGTAGAAGCATCTCTGATGATGGCTAAATAAGGCACTGATCTATTAGTATAATAGAATATCATTAGGAGGTATTTTATTGTTATAATATTTTTAGACCAGTAGCATTTGCTTTTACCATAGATCTCTGAGCTCTATAGCCTTATTCACCCAAGCACTGTCCAGCATGGGGTCCTATGTCATGGAATGGACCTTAAGTCAAATTGAGCATCAATTGGTTACTCCAACAAAGTTTGTGTTGCCATTGGCCTAGCATATTTTTCAGGCAGGAGAGTCAGTAGATCAAAGGGTTTGTATTTGGGTTGGTGTTTACTTTCCACTTTTGGTAATCTGCAGTGTACCTTTCCATGCCATAGACACTAGAACATGGGGGTGAAGGTTTTATTTAGGTAACAACTCTACCTGTCCATGTTCAATGAGTTTCGTAGGAGTTGTGTTCAGCTATGAGGTCTTACTATTAGTTTGTGGAGGACAACCTAATGTCTTGGCAACAGCCTGGGTTATTTGATGATTTTCATGGGACCCCTTTAGCCAACAACTCAATTGAATGAAATCCAATCCAGCACTAGAAGTTTTATTTGGTGACAAGAGATGAACAGTTAGGGGTTCTATCACCCTCATTATTTGGAGACTTCNTTAGGAGACCTCACATGCAAATATTTGCTCTAGGTTTCCATACCACCTCTCAAACACTCTTCAGTCCTAGCTGTCTCAGAAGTCTGCCTGCCTCTGCCTCCCAAGTGCTGGGATTAAAGGCATGCACCACCACTGCTTGGCAAAATTTTTTCTAGCTCCATCTATTTGCCAACAAATTTCATGATGTTATTTTTTTATCAGCTGAGTACTATTCCACTGTGTAAATATATCACATTTTCTTTATCCATTCTTCTGGTAGGGGACATCTAGGCTGTTTCCAATTTCTGCCTAGTATAAATAGTGAAGCAATGAACATAGTTGAGCATAGTTGGTCCCTGTGTTAGGCTAAAGCATTCCTTGGGTATGTGCCCAAGAATGCTATAGATGGATTTTGAGGTAGATGGAGTCCTATCTTTCTGAGGAACTGCCATACTGATTTCCACAGTGGCTGTACAAGTGTTTACTCACACCAACAATTCAGGATTGTTTGCCTTGCTCCACATCCTCACCAGCATGCACTTTCATTTCTATTATTGATCTTATCCATTCTGACAGGTTTAAGATAGAATCTCAATAGTTTTGATTTTCATTTCCCTCAGATGTTGAACATTTCTTTAAATATTTCTCAGCCATTTGAGACTCCTCTTTCAAGATTTCTCTGTTTAACTCATTTTATAATTGGATTGTTTGGGGTTTTTTGTTTTTGTTTTTGTTTGTTTCATATCTAGTTTCTTTAGTTCTTTAAATATTTCAGAAATTTCCCCTTTGTCAGATGCAGAGTCAGTAAGAAATATTTTCCCATTATCTAGGCTGCCACTTTGTCTGAATAATGGTGGTTTTTGACTTAATGAAGCTTTTCAGTTTCAGGAGGTCAAAGGTGAGAATTGTCCTTGGAAGATCTGTGTAGAATATGTTGGAATTTTGATAGGGATTGCATTTAATTTGTAGATTGCTTGTGATAGGATGGCCGCTTTTTCTATGGTAATCCTAACGATCCATGAGCATGGGAAACCTATCTTCTGATATCTTCTTCAATTTCTTTCTTCAAAGACTTGAAGTTTTTATTACACAAATATTTCACTTGCTTGGTTAAAGTTACCTCAAGATATTTTATATTATTTGAGTATTGTGAAAGATGTTTCCCAGATTTCTTTCTCAGACTGTCATTTGTATGTAGAAGGGTTACTGATTTTTGTGAGTTAATTTTGTATCGAGCTACATTGCTGAAGATGTTTCTCAGCTATAGAAGCTCCCCAAATTTTAGAAATTCTTTAATTTCATTTCTCTCTTGCCCCATTTTTTCATTAAATAGAGAGTTGTTCAGATTCCATGAGTTTGTAAGGTTCTGTTGTTTCTCTTACTGTTGATACCCAACTTTAATCCATGGTAGTCTGATAGGTTGCAGGGAGTTATTTCAATGTCTTTGTATCTTTGGAGACTTGCTTTGTGCTGGAGTATGTGGTCAGTTTTGGAGAAAGTTCCTTGAGGTGAAGAAAACAAGATATATTCTTTTGTGCTTGGTTGAAATGTTCTGTAAATATCTGTTAGATCTATTTGGCTTATAATGATGTCTGTTAGCTCCAGCATTTCTCTGTTTGGATTTGCTTGGATCACCTGTCTATAGGTGAGAATACAGTACTGAAGCCTCCCAATAACAGTGTGTGAGGATCAATATGCGATTTTGTGATTTAAGCTGTAGTAGTGTTTCTTTTACAAACTTGGTTGCCCTTGTCTTTAGGGATTACATGTTAAGAATTCACGAGCATGTGTGTGTGTGTGCGTGTATGTGTGTGTGTGTGTGTTTCCCTTCCTTTGATTTTGGTAGTCTAGAGTTATTTATCCCGTGTTTTTCATGGGTGTAGTTGAACTCCTTATGTTGGGGTTTGCCTTCTAGCACCCTCTGTAGGACTGGATTTGTAGACAAATATTTCTTAAATTTGGTTTTATCATAGCATGCTTTCTTTTCTCCATCTATGGCCATTGGGAGTTTTGCTGGGTATAAAAGTCTTTTCTGGCATCTGTTGTCTCTTAGAGTCTGTAGCACATCTGTCCAGGGCCTTTTTTCAGAGTATCCATTGAGAAGTCAGGTTTAATTTTAATAGTTACACCCTTATATGTTACATGGTCTTTCTCCCTTGCAGCTTTTAATTTCTTTCTTTGTTCCATATGTTTAGTGTTTTGGTTATTATGTGGTAAGAGGGATTTCTTTTATGATCTAACCTATTTGGTACTCTTTATGCTTCTTGTACCTTTTTAGGCATCACCTTCTTTAGGTTAGGAAATTTTTCTTCTAGAATTTTGTTGAAAGAATTTTCTGGACTTTTGAGCTGGGATTTTTCTCCTTCCTCTATTCCTACTATTTTTATGTTTGGTCTTTCCATGGTTTCACGGATTTCTTAGGTGTTTTATGTCAGGAGATTTTTAGATTTAACATTTTCTTTGACTGATGTATCCATTTCTTCTGTTTTACCTTCAATGCCTGAGATTGTCTCTTCCATCTCTTATATTCGTTACTTCCTGCTCAAACTCTTAAATTTTTCATTTTCAGAATTCTCTCAGTTTGGGTTTTCGTCATCAATTCCATTTTCATTTTCAGGTCTTGCACTGGTTCAAGTTTTATTCATTTTCTTCCATTGTTTGTCTTTTACGGAATTTCTTTAAAGGGTTTGGTTTTTCTTGTACTTCATTTATATTGGAATATTCAGAGACTGCTGTGGTAAAATAGCTGGACTATAGTAAAGAAAAGAAGTGTTGGCTGTTGAATTGTATTTTTAGAGGGGCATCTAGGGATCTAGAATTAGGATGATTATAGGTCTAGGTGCTGGTTTCTGGATTTGTCTTTGCTTAGTGTGTGTTTTGTTCCTTGGTTTTTGTTTCCTCTATGGATTTTCAGAGTGTATGATGGCTGTGTATTGTCTGGTAGGAAATCTTTGAACAGTTGTGGCCATTTGGGGGTGGGGGAGTCTAAGTAAAATGTGTTTCTGAGTACTGGTAGCTAACATCACTTAAGGGGCAGAGAAAAGAGGAGTGAAGTCAGTTCAAGGCCAGGACTGTCTATGTAGCAATACTGTGTCTCAAAACTCAAAACAGATATTAGAAATGAACAAAATAACGATTGCTTGAACAGTTGGAAATGTGGGATATTCAAAACCACATAATAAGAAGTCTCCTATGCTTTAGGCACATAAGGCCCTAGTTGGCACATTATTACAATAATACAGGCATTCTTTGATCTAGCTAAATTGCCTCATTTCATCAGTTTTTTCCTTAGTGAATTGCATACATCTCAAAGCTTTATTCCTGACATGAAACAACTAACCACATGATTTGCATAAAAAGTGAAAATGCTTTAATATGTATATAGATAGCCCAAAAGCATTGTAAGTGCATTTGAGGTGTGAGAAAATAGATGCCATATCTAAATGTATTTTCCTTAGGTCATTGAAATGGGAAACTTAAAAACATATTTATAATTTCTGACTTCCTAGAATCTGACAGACACAGATAATTATATAAACCTGAAACAAAAGGCAAGCAAGGGTTCTGTGGATCCATAAAGAAGCTGAGCATGCCTGTTGTCTTCTCTTCTGTGTTGCCTTCCTTCCAGATGAAAGGATGGAGTTTAATGTGAGAGATGGGGCTTGGGGGAATGGATGGTTGGCATGGGGATTGTAGGAGAGGATAGAACATTATACTTTGGACAATCAGCTGATTTTAAGGTTCAAAGTAGCTGTCCCTGCCATCATAGAACTCACATAGGCAACATGATATTGTAATGTCTGATTTTTTACTCCTTTTGATAACTAAGATCTAGGGGTGGAGGCAGGATTGTTGAAATACAATACGAAAACAAAGCTGGTCCACTGCATAAATATTATAGTACTGAGCATCTAACCCAGTCAAAAGTTCCATTAAACAGTTCCTAAAATTTTATAAACTTTAAAATTAAAATGAAATATCATTTTGCACTCCTTTAAAACCTCTTACCATATTTCCCTTCTCCCACACCCCTTTAATCCTTACATATTGAAAATATATAAATGTATGCCTACAATGTGATGGGTCTGTTCAGTGATGCTTACATGTGTATATTTTCAGGCCTGACCACTAGGTATGGGAAAGGCAGTTAGGGGGCTCAACTGTGGGGACAACTAAGTCTCTCTCTTAGCAGTGCTTAGTAACTTATAGTTCTTTATCTCGGGATAAGTCCCCTCTAGGTTTCCCCCACCCACACCACCATATTGGATGGTATTGTCCTTGTTTAGGCCTCCTTTAAGCAGCAATATTATTGTAGTTCCGTGGGTGCAGCTTCTATGTCATTTCTATGAGACACCCACCCTATCGTTATTAGGATATGGAGAATATAGTCAAGAATTACAGTGGTTTAGTTAAGTGTCAATAGTAGACTTTGTCATAATATCCATGACCTCAGTAGCCATGGGTAATTAGGGTTCTAGCAACAGGCAGGATTTCCCTGTTGAGCAAGCCATAATTTAAATCCAATGATATAGGTCATATATCTCCAGACGAGTACCACTGTTGCCCCCTTTGGGACACCCTATCATGTTGGTTCCTTGGTGGTTAATAGGCATCACAATTGATTGCATCCCTCTCAGGATTCTGAAAGCTAGTCCTCATGGAGGAGGTTTAAGTGTCACATCTATACCAAATTCTCTGAGTCCTATGTCCCAAATGCTTGGTATTTTCAGCAATAGGGTCTTACCTTCAATTCCTAGGAAGTGATTAAGGAAAGCATCCGTAATCTATATTTTTAGGGAGTCTCTTGGGTCCCCATGACCAGCAACTCAAAAGGAGGTTCCTCATGTCAGTGTCCTTGTGTTTGAGGGTCTATCTTGGGGACCTTTGGTTTCAGGAGACATCCTGTCTCCTTTGAGAACTTGGTTTGTTCTGGTTATACAGGGATGCGGTTTGATCCCTGACTCCTGAAGTTGATAATGTGTCATTGGCTGCTCTGAATTCATGTTCTGGCTGGGCTACTTCCCTATCAGACTTTTTCCTGGAGTTCTCACAATTAGGTTTCATCCAGGTGCCTTTGATTTTAGCCAGGGCTAAGGTTCACTTGTGGAGTTTCTCACCATTTTTCAATCCCCAAATCAATCTATCAATAGACAGAAAACAATATTAAAAAAAATTCATCAAGGAATGTGATGAACTTTGGGTGAGATGACTCTAATATTTTTAGGAATCATTCCCTCTCCCCATCCCTGGAAAGTCTGTTCTGTTTCTAACTCATTGAATTAACTGCTAATGCCCTTCCTTCTGATGCTGGTCCAAATACACTGAATTCAGATTCTGAAAGCCCCTGTCTGACAGGGATCAGCCAGGTATCTGCAGCTCAGACCTCCTTAGGATGTCACCTGAAAGTCTATGGAAAAGCCAGTGAAATATGTGATCATTGACCTTTCTTTTCATGCTGTCTGATGGATGCTCATGTCTCTGAAGGGAAAGGATGTATGGGGCCTGGATGGGAAGGAAAAGTCCTGTGACCATGGACACTCAACTGTAAGGAAGCAATATTTACCAGATCATGAAAAGCCATAAGATGATGTTCACTGAAACCCCACACAAAGGTCCTGGGGTTTTTAAACAATATAAATTGACAAACACCATGGAAATGGGACACAGAGATGTATGTAGATGGGGAGTGAACATGCCCAGGGAAAGCCCAGAGTTGCAAGACAGATGAATTATTCTATTTGAAGGAACATAGCACTTGGTCCCAAGGCAAAGATACAAACCATGGACCAAGTTACACTCACATACAGGATGAAGTGTGACCATACAAATAGGTGGCATGCACATGGAGATAGCATGTGAGAAAGAGATGTGCTAGCTATCCACACTTGCTGTTTGTAACCATCACAACCTGTTTTAAGAAGATCAGTTGAGGTTTGAAAACCATCATTTAGAAATACAGGGAAAGAGCCAAATATGCATTTCAAGAAAAGACATGGTTATATTTATTGAAAACTATATACACAATGCTAGGGCATGAAATGCCTGCTAAAGAATAATGTCAGACTAGAAGGCCTTGGTGTGGTCCTGGCTTCCTTGTAATGAGTATTGTCCAGGATGATAAAAAGGGTGCGGCCCACACACCCTTGAGTTTAAGCTGGACCCAGGGTACTCTGTAGTCAGGAAGCTGTGAGGATCCCACTGATGTNATGGAAAGGAAAAGGTTTGGAGGCATGGATGAAGGCATGTAGAGAAATAGGTGGGCCCCTTACTAATGCAGGATTAGCCACAGCTGTAATGCAGCTTGCAAAAGGAAAAGGAAATACTCCTGCTGCCACATGCTTCAAATGTGGGTGCCAAGGACACCTTAAAAGGCAATTTCCTGAAAGGGGAGGAGGGAGAAGGGCAGAAAGTGACCACCGCCCTTTCTTTTCCAGGCCACCAGTGTGGTGCCCCACATGTAGAAAAGGAAATCACTGGGTGAATGAGTGTAGATCAGTGAAGGATATCAATGGGCAGGCATTAAATGCTGGATATAGAGGAGCCAAGCCAAAAAACGGGATACGGGGCCATCGACCTCATGGCCCTCAAATATATGGGGCAGTAACCGAGAATTGGCCAAGCCTGAGGCCTCCAATGCAGTGGAGCCACCCTAAAGAGCAACAAAGGGAAGTACCCAAGATGGGTTCCACTACATCAAAAATGAAAATAAAATGTGCTCTTATGCAGCTACTTAAAAAAAGTGGAGTGAAGCTAGAAACCGAAACCCTCAATAGATTCCTGGAGACAGTGGAAAAAGAAATGGAGGTGATCATATTGCAGCACAGTGGACAGAGTGGCAAACAGAGAGGAAAAGAGTTTAAAAAGAGGGAAAGTGGAAAGGGTAGTTCAGATGAAACTCCAAATTCCTCTGACAGTGAAGAAAGGATAACTTCTAGAGTATCAAAAATGAGGCTAAGAAAAGACAGGCCTCCAGAGCCATCTGCTCCACCATTAACTTCAGATACACCATTAACAAATGAAGGACTTGCCACAGCTATCTTAGCAGGACAGAAAGGACAGAGGAATAGAACTGGCTCGAAGAGCATTAGTGGGAGATGTTTCTCCTGTGGCCAATCTGGGCATATTAGAAAGGATTGTCCTAATCGCTTTCACTTTGCTGCGGCCTCTTTGGCTAGGCAGCCTAAGATTTGCCCAAGATGCAGAAAAGGAAATCATTGGGCTAGAGAATGCCAGTCTAAATGGGATGTAGATGGCCACCATCTTGTGCCCATACAATCACATTCGAGGTCAAAAAGAATTATATTAACACCAGATATGGGTGTACAAGTTATTACCTCTGATTTTAAGGGACCCCTTCCTGACAATACTGTGGGCCTACTTTTGGGCCACAGTTCAGCTACCTTAAATAGTGCATCCAGGTGTGATTGATTCAAATTATGTAAGAGAGATAATAGGGAAGGTTATTCCCCTAAAATTTATCTTTTTCCACATGTATTAATTTAATAACTGCAATACAAAAGTGCATATGGGATCATAAGAACCCCTTTGCCTGGTGAGAAGGCTCGCAATGTCATTGGACATTGCTTAGAAGCTTGGGCTGTCTGGGGAAAGCCTCAGCAGCTAAAAACTGACAATGGACAAATGGATGTCATTTGCAGTCATGGACTGCCATATAATCCACAAGGCCAAGGCATTATGGAATGAACTCACTGCACTTTAAAGGAGTGCTTACAAAAACAAAAAGGGGGAATAGGCCAAGGCCGTACCCACAAAGAAATTTTCTGAATTTGGATATACATGGCCAATCAGCGGCTGACAGGCATAGTGCGGGGCATGCACCCCCTCTAGAACAAGTTAAATGGAAAGACATCTTAACGGGTCTGTGGCGAGGACCTGATCCCATGCTGACATGGGCACGAGGTGTTGTTTGTATTTTCCCACAGGACCAACAAGACCCGGTGTGGGTGCCTGAACGGCTGGTGAAGAAGGTGAAGAACGAATGGACTGTTAAGCCGGTTGAGCCTGTGACTCTATAATCGAGAAATCGTCAGCGCAGAGTCTACAAGCAGTGCCCCATATGGGAACTGGGTGGGCAAAAGGAGATTTAGCCTTAGGCCTGGTCCTGGTCTCCATCAGTTGCCTGTGGTGTCTCTGCAAAATGACCCAGGTTCATAGAAAAAGATCTTACTATGCTGACTGATGCCACTATTGCCATGGAGGTTGGCCAGTCCCCCCAAGTTTGGCTTGCTGCAATTAAGCAGTGATGTTTTCCTTGTGAGTGTGCTTTCTCCTATCAGCTACGATTGCTAAAGGTCCCAACGGATTAAGGCTCAGGCAGGCTGTCACCTAAAACAGAGGCCACGCCAACAGGGGATGCCAGCTTACCCTGGGCCTTAGTAGGCTTGTGCTGTGTGAGTACTCAGTGACGGGCTTGATGGCCTGGCCTAGAAACAATCTGACCTAAAGCATAATGATTTGGAGAGCTGGTTGCCACTTGTTCATATGAAATAAAAAAGGGGGAGATGTAGGGAGCCATTCAACCGCTCTTTAAAGATGGCATCGACCGATTCAGCTGTTCTGGCATAAACGACTCTTAAATTGGCATTAGGCAGTGTCAGCTGTTTGATCTTGAGCCTGAGAACACCTGGTGTAGTCACGCGAGAATACCTGGTGTAGTCACACGAGAGCCACGAGGCAGCTCGGTGATTGGCCAGGACAGGGTATAAATAGGCTGCTCGCGGTGGGGCCATTTGCCATTTGCCATCATGCTCTGCTAAGCTGTAAGTGCATCAAGTTCCTGAGTAAACCGTTGGGGGAAGAAACCTGTTTGTCTTGTGTCTTATTCCCGCTGGATGGGGACGGCGCACGACAATCCCTGACTCCTGAAATTGATAATGTGTCATTGGCTATTCTGAATTCATGTTCTGGCTGGGCTACTTTCCTATCACACTTTTTCCTGGAGCTCTCACAATTAGGTTTCATCCAGGCACCTTTGATTTTAGCCAGGGCTGCTTTTTGTTAGGTTATAGCCCGTGCAAAAACAAATAAACAAAACCCCACATATATAGTGGTAGGACCTTCATGTACACACACTAAAGTTCACTTTTTCAATTGCCAAATCAACCTATCAATATTGTTATTTAAAAAACAACATATCAATATTGTTATTTAAAAAAATCCATGAAGGAATGTGATGAACTTTGGGTGAGATGACTCAAATCATTTTAGGAATCATTTCCTCTCCCCATCCCTGGAAAGTCTGTTCTGTTTCTAACTCATTGAATTAACTGCTAATGCCCTTCCTTCTGATGCTGGCCCAAATACACTGCATTCAGATTCTGCAACCCCTCTCTAGGACTGTGATCAACCAGGTAACTGCAGCTCAGACCTCCTTAGGATGTCACCTGAAAGTCTATGGAAAAGCCAGTGAAATATGTGATCATTGACCTTTTTTTTCATGCTGTCTGATGGACAACGCTCATGTCTCTGAAAGGAAAGGAAGTATGGGGCCTGGATGGGAAGGAAAAGCCCTGTGACCATGGACACCCAACTGTAAGGAAGCAATATTTACCAGACCATGAAAAGCCAAATGATGACGTTCACTGAAACCCCACACAAATAAATTGACAAAGACCATGGGAATGGGACACAGAGATGTATGTAGATGGAGAGTGAACATGCCAGATCATCTATTTGAAGTTACATAACACATTTTACTGTTCACTGGGTGAGGGCTCCTGCTTACTTGGTCCCAAAGCAAAGAGACAAACCATGGACCAAGTTACACTCACATTCAGGATGAAGTCTGAGCATACACATATGTGCCATGCACATGGAGATAGCAGGTGAGAAAGAGATGTGCTAGCTATCCACACTTGCTGTTTGTAACCATCACAACCTGTTTTAAGAAGTTCCACTGAGGTTTGAAAACCATCATTAGGAAATACAGGGAAAGAGCC
This sequence comes from Mus minutoides, assembly GCA_902729485.2. NCBI lineage: Eukaryota > Metazoa > Chordata > Mammalia > Rodentia > Muridae > Mus > Mus minutoides. The sequence continues at coordinate 36,189 of LR753074.1, forward strand.
AAAATATGCATTTCAAGAAACGACATGGTAGCAGGGGAAAGTTATATTTATTGAAAACTATATACACAATGCTAGGGCATGAAATGCCTGCTAAAGAATAATGTCAGACTACAAGGCCTTGGTGTGGTCCTGTCTTCCTTGTTGAGTATTGTCCAGATGATAAAAAGAAAGGGTGCGGCCCACACACCCTTGAATTTAAGCTGGACCCAGGGTACTCTGTAGTCAGGAAGCTGCAAGGATCCCACTGATGTCACCTTATGGCCTTTACCATCATTGGACTCATCAGACCAGATCTCCTTGTGGTTAAGCTATGTCCAACATCCCTGGAGTAGTGGGTATGGCTCAGGTCAGACTTGAGGTCAGTTTCTCCTTGGTCTCTGAAGGTACTCATCTGAAAACTATATACACAATGCTAGGGCATGAAATGCCTGCTAAAGAATAATGTCAGACTCCAAGGCCTTGGTGTGGTCCTGTCTTCCTTGTTGAGTATTGTCCAGATGATAAAAAGAAAGGGTGCGGCCCACACACCCTTGAATTTAAGCTGGACCCA
>LR753075.1:0-23165 GCA_902729485.2 Mus minutoides
TAACACTTTGTCTATCACTATTTATCCTTCCCAGTTCTCTATATCCTTAATGTTTCTCTCCTCTTCATTTTATGAAATTTTTCTATTCCATAAGCTTCTATATTTGAGGCAAAACCTGTGATATTTTATTCAATAATTTTTAGTTTCTATTTTAAATGTCTGTGCTAGCTAGTCTTATGCCAAGTTATCACAAGCTAGAGTTATCCAAAATGAGAAGCCTAAACTGAGAAAATATGCCCACAAGATACAGCTATAAGACATTGTCTTAACTACTGATTCATGGGGGAGGGTTCAAATTATTGTGAATGTGGCCAACCTTGAGATGGTGATCCTGGGTTCTATAAGAAAGAAGGCTAAGCAAGCCATAGGCAGCAAGTATAACCCATCCATGGTCTCTGTATCGGCTCCTACATCCAGGTTCCTGCCCTGTTTGAATTCCTGTACTGACTACCTTTATGATGAAAATTGATATAAATCTTTTTCTCCCCAACTTGCGTTTTTGTTATGTCCTTTGTTGCAGCAAGAAAAACCTTAAGACAAGTTTTTAAACATGTTCTGCTAAATTTATACCTAAATACTTTATATTTTAAAGTTTTTGTAAATTGAAGTGTATTCTTGACTTTTGTTTTAGTTGATCAATGTTGATATACGTAAAAACACTATTTTGTGTGTTTATCATCTCTCTCTCTCTCTCTTTCCCTCTCTCCCTCTCTCTCTCTCTCTATATATATATATATATATACATATATATATATGTGTGTGTGTGTGTGTGTGTATCTGTGTCTATCTACATACCTATTTACCTCTATCTATCTATCTATCTATCTATCTATCTATCTATCTATCTAGATCAATCTATTATCATCTATTATTTGGTATAAAGTGAAATACTTCAGTTTAGCTACTTCCATATTTTATATGTCAAACAAACACAGTCTTTAATAGCCATATCAACAAGTTAGCACTTGAATGGAGATCATGTAGAGAGAATGGAAGAATTCAAGAAAATATTGTGACAATATTTAATATTTTTATTAAATAGAAAGACATATTAGAAAGATCGGATTTCCTTCTCTAGATTAAACTATCTCTGTGAACTATCAGTCTACATTTTGCACAGAGAGATTATCAGTTGAGACACTTGGAAACATTCAAGCCTGAGATAATATCTATTATTTGTAAATATGTGATGAATTTTTACATTTCTTATAGAAATCCAAGTGGTTCAACCACATGGTCTTCTTAATTGGTTTTGTTGTTTGGTTGGTTGGATTATTTCTTTTTTAGGGATTTCATCTACATTATGTTTCTTTGCTGGGTAAAATGGACAGTGGTGACTAGATTATGATTCCAAATTATCAGTGTTTTGCTTTTTAAAAAAATAAAAACAACAATGTTTTACATCTAAAAACAACTTAAAAACCACTAATGGTTACAGGGCATTATGTTAAAATAGTATAAACTGTCAACAGTCTTTACAAAAATCATCAAAGTTTCTTTAACCTTGCTGCATTCACAGATAAGGCTATGAATAGCTCTAGGTGAATGGATTAGGACTCAGAATCTCAGACCTGTGTTCTAATCTAACCTATGTTGAAAAAGTATGTATTTATTTGCTTCCCTACTTTGCCTCAATTAATTCTATAAAATGCCTTTACAATTCTTATTTCATAGATGCATTATGAATTAGAGATGTAGTAGTGTGTGGTTAAATGCTCAATACTGTTTTGTTCCTGCCACTTTAAAGTATCTTGTATCAAGCTAAAGAAATTCTAGGGATGAGATCCAGATATATCTAATCTCGAAATGAAAATTGCACAGAGTAAATCATCATGATTCCAAATTTCAAATCCACTCAATATGTGCAATAAGTATTAACATTACCCAAACCCACTGTAGTTTAAGTGTACTCATAGTTAGTAGAAGCTTTTCTATATCTAGTTTTTTCTTACTAGACATTTTTAAAATAATATTTCCTTGAAGGCATACAAATTTCAGACTAGACGTTGAAAAATTATATTGAGAAACCCATGATCACAGGTAGGGCTACAACATCTGCCCCAATACCTGTAATAACCAGGACCCCAGGGATTCAGGGATTTAGAGATTCAGAAATCCCTGACCAACGAGAGGCATGGGATCCTGGTTTCTTTGTACAAGTGCCCAGATCAGACCAAGGGTGTTGTTTCCCCACAAACTCCTACAACACCCAGAACAAATGCAACTCCCAGGAGTTCTGATACATCCAGGATCACAGGATCACAGAATCACAGGATCCCAGAATCACAAGATTACAGAATCACAAGATCACAGAGACAGCTTGAGTCCCAGGACTTCTGACACAACAAGGCTAACAGGAAAAACAGGATCCAGTCAGAGACAGCAAAGGGCAGTTATAACTAGAGATAAATAGATGTAAAGAGGCAAGTACAAGACCATAAGCAACAAAAAAACCAATGCTACTTTAAAATATCAGAAACCAACCCTCATACAACACCAAGCCCTAGATACATCAACACACCTAAAAAAGCAAGATTTACCTCTAAAATCCCATTTTGTGATGATGATAGTGGAATTTAAGAAGGGCATAAATAACTTCTTTAAAGAAATGCAGAAAAACACAGGTAAACATGTAGAAGCCCTGAAATAGGAAACACATAAATCTCTTAAAGAAATAAAGGAAAACAAAATCAATCAGGTGAAGGAATTGAATAAAAGCATCCAGGATCTAAAAATGGAAATAAAAACATTACAGAAAACACAGAGGGAAACATCCCTGGAGATGGAAAACCTAAGGAAAAAAAAAATCTCGAATCACAGATGTGAGTATCAACAACAGAATACAAGAAATAGAAGAGAGAACCTCAGGCATAGAAGATACCATAGAAGACTCTAACAGAATAGTCAAAGAAAATACAAAAAGCTAAAAGCTCCTAACTCAAAACATTCAAGAAATCCAGGACAAAATGAAAATAGCAAACCTAAGAACAATAGGTATAGAAGAGAGTGGAGACTCCCAGATCACAGAGCAGAATACATCTTCAACAAAATCATAGAAGAAAACTTCCCCAATCTAAAGAAAGAGATGGCCATAAATGTACAAAAAACCTAAAGAACATCAAATAGATTGGACTAGAAAAGAAAATCTTCCCATCACATAGTATTCAAAACAACAAATGCACAGAGCAAACAAAGAATATTAAAAGCTATAAGGGAAAAAGGTCAAGTAACATATAAAGCAAGACCTAACAAAATGGCATCAGACTTATCAACAGAGATTCTAAAACCAGAAGATTTTGGCCAGAAGTCATAAAGACCCTCAGAGAACAAAAAATGCCAGCCATATTACTATGCCCCGCCAAACTCTCAGTTACCATAGAGGGAGAAACTATGATATTCTGAGAAAGAACAAAATGTAAACAATATCTTACCACCAATCCTGACCTACAGAGGAAAATAGGAAAAAAAAAATCAAACACAAGGAGTGAAACTGCATGCAAGAAAAAACAAGAAACCAATGTTCTCCCAACAAACCCAAAAGAAGAGAACCACACAAACATAATTCTACCTCTAACAAAAAAAGTAACAGGAAACTACAACCATTGGTCCTTAATATCTCTCAATATCAATGGACTCAATTCCCCAATGAAAAGACACAGAGTAACAGTCTTGATATGTAAACTGAACCCAACATTTTGTTGTATACTGAAAAATTCCTAATGACAAAGAGAGCAACTACTTCAAACTAAAATGCTGAAACAAAAGTTCCAAGAAAATGGTCCCAAGACACAAGCAGAAGTAACAATTCTAGTATCCAATAAAATAGACTTTCAACCAAAAGTTATGAAAAGAGATGGGGAAGGACACTATGTACTCATCATAGGAAAAATACACCAAGAGGAACTCTCAATTCTGAACATCTATGTCCCAAATGCAAGGGCACCCACATTTGTAAAAGTAACATTACTAGAGCTCAAAGCACACACTGAAACTCACACAATAATAATAAGAGACTTTAACACCCCACTCTCGCAAACAGACAAATCAGTGAAAAAGAAACTAAACAGAGACACAATGAAACTAATAGAAGTTAGGAACCAAATGGATTTAATAGATATCTACCGAACATAAACCCTAAAACAAAAGAAAATACCTATTTCTCAGCACCTAATTTTACATTCTACAAAATTGACCAAATAATTCTTCACAAAACAAGCCTGATACATGAAGATTCAAATAATCCTATGCATCCTATCAGATATTTACAGACTAAGACTGGTCTTTAACAACAATAAAAACAACAGAAAGTCCACATACATATGACAGCTCAACAACTCTCTACTCTATGATAACCTGATCAGGGAAGAAATAAAGAAATTAAAGACTTTTTTAGAATTTAACAAAAATGAAGTTACAACATACCCAAATTTATGGGACACAATGAAAGTAGTGCTAAGAAGGAAAAGCATAGCTCTGAGAGCATCCACAAAGAAATTGGAGAGAACATATACATGATAGACTAACATCATATATGAAAGTGCTAGAACAGAAATAAGCAAATACACCCAATAGAAGTAGACAGCAGGAAATAATCAAACTCAGGGCTGAAATCAACCAAGTAGAAACAAAGAGAACTATCAAAGAATCACCAAAAGCAGGAGCTTGTTCTTTGAGAAAACCAACATGATAGATACTCTTAGCCAGACCAATAAGAGGACACAGAGACAGTATCCAAATTAACAAAATCAGGAATGAAAAGGGAGACATAACAACAGAAAATGAAATTCAAAATATCATCAGATCCTACTACAAAAGCCTATACTCAGCAAAACTGGAAAATCTGGATGAAATGGAAATTTCTCTAAACAGATATATGGTACCAAAATTAAATAAGGATCAAATAAACCACCTAAAACATTGTATAACCCTAATGAAATTCAAGCACTCATTAAAAGTCTCTCAACACCCCCTGAAAAAGCCCAGAATTAGATGGTTTTAGTGCAGAAATTTACCAGACCTTCAACAAAGACCTAATACCAATACATCTAAAACTATTCCATTAAATAGAAACAGAAGAAATGCTACCCAAAGTACATTACACTGATAACCAAACCATCAAAAGACCCAACAAAGAAAAAGAACTTCAGACCAAGTTCCCTTATAATTATTGATGCAAAAATACTCAATAAAATTTTTGTTATCCAAATAATCAAAGAACACATCAAAATAATCATCTACCCTAATCAAGTACGCTTTATCCTAGGGATGCAGGGAAGTTTCAATATATGGAAATCCATCAATGTAATATGCTATATAAACAAACTCAAAGAAAAAAATTGACATGATCATCATTAGATGCTGAAAAACAATTTTACAAAATACAGCACCTCTTTATGTTATAAGTATTAGAGATCATAAATTTAAGTTTCATACCTAAACATAGCAAAAGCAATATGCAACAAATCAATATCAACATCAAACTAAATGGAGAGAAATTTGAAGCAATCCTACTAAAACCAGTGACCAGACAAGACTGCCAAATCTCACCCTATCTATTCAATATAGTACTCAAAGTTTGAGCCAGAATAATTAGACAGCAAAAGGAGATCAATGGGATACAAATTGGAAAGGAAGAAGTGAAGATATCAATATTTGCAGATGGTATGATATTATATATACGTGACCCAAAGAAATCCAGGAGAAAACTCCTACAGCTGATATCAACTTCAGCAAAGTAGCTGGATATAAAATAATATACTCAAAGGATAAACTGGCTGAGAAATAAATTAGGCAAATAACACCCTTCACAACAGTCACAAGTAATATAAAATATGTTGGTGTGACTCTAAACAAGCAAGTGAAAGATTTGTATGGTAAGAACTTCAAGTCCCTGAAGAAAGAAATAGAAGATCTCAGAAGATGGAACAATATCCCATGCTCATGGATTGGCAGGAATAACATAGTTAAAATGGCCATTTTTCAAGAATCAAACTACAAATTCAATGCAATCCCCATCAAAATTCCAACTCAATTCTTCACAGAGATAGAAACAGAAATTCTCAAATATATCTGGAATAACCAAAAATCCAGGATAGCCAAAACATTCTCAACAATAAAAGAACTTCTGGGGGAATCACCATCCCTGACCTCAAGCTATATTACAGAGCAATAGTGATAAAAACTGCATGACATTGGTATAGAGACAGGCAGGTAGATCAATAGAATAGAATTAAAGACCCAGAAATAAACCCACACACCTATGGTCACTTGATGTTTGAAAAATAAGCCAAAACCATCCAGTAAAAACAAGATCACATTTTTAAAAAATGGTACTGGTTCAATCAGTGGTCAGCAAATAATAAAATGCAAATTAATCCATTCTTATTTTCTTGTACAAATCTCAAGTCCAAGTGGATCAAGGACCTCCACATTAATTCAGAAATAATGAATCTAATAAAAAAGAAAGTTAAAAAGAACCTCAAACACATAGGCACAGTGAAAAAATTTCAGAAGAGAACACCAATGGCTTATACTCTAAGATCAGCAATTGAATAATAATGGGACATCATAAAATTGAAAAGCTTCTGTAAGGTAAAAATCATTGTCATAATGGCAAACAACAAATTGGGAAAAGATCTTTACCAACCCCATATCTGGTACAGCGCTAACATCTAAAATATACAAAGAACTCAAGAAGTTAGATGCCAGAGAACCAAAAAATCCTATTAAAAATGGGGTACAGGACCCATGGTATATACTCACTTATAAGGAGGCCTTATCTAAAAAAGTAAAAAAAAAGAAAAAAAAAAAAGCTTGGAATTATCCACAATACAACTCACAGACCATATAAAACCCAAGTATAAGGAAGACCACACTAAAATGTTGATGCTACATTACTACTCAGAAGGGGGAAGAATATAATCTCAAGAGGTAGAGGAAGAGAGGTATCTGTGAGTGAGAAAAGAGGGGGAAGAAAAACGGGGTTGGTTCAGATATGGGAGGAGTTGGGGGAGAATTTCAGAGGATCAGAAATTTGAAAGGAACTGTTTTGCAGTAGTAGAGGGGAACTGGGTGTAACCACTATAAAGTCCCAGATGCCAGGGACCCAACAGTAAGAACATTAGACAAAATATCAAACAATGGTGAGGTAGAAACTGTAAAGATATGCTTACCTAGTGGATAAGCATGGTCCCTGGTTGAAGGTTCAGGTTACCCACTGACCTCAAAAATAGTAATCCAGAATTCCTCCTGTAAAAGAAAATTCAGGAATAAAGAATGAAGCAGAGTCTGAAAGAAAGGCCATCCAGAGACTGCCCTACCTAGGAATCCATCTCTTCTTAAGACACCAAACCCAGACACTACTGTTGATGCCAAAAGGAGCTTGCTGACAGGAGCCTAGTATAGCTTTCCCCTAAGAGACTCTGCCAGAGCTTGACCAATACAAATGTGGATGCATGCAGCCAAACATTGTACTGATCATGGGGTTCCCCCAATGGAGGAGTTAGGGCAAGAATTGAAGGAGCTGAAGTGGTTTTTCAACCCCATAGGATGGACAATATCAGCCAACCAGCCCCCTCAAAGCCCCTAGAGATTAAACCACGAACCACAGAGTGGACATGGGGGAACCAATGGCTCCAGCTGGATATGTAGCAAATTCTTGCCTTTTCTGGCATCAATGGGAGTGGAGCCCCTTGTTACTGTGGAGGCTTGATGAATCAGCATAGGGCAATTGGAGGGCACTGATGTGGGAGTTGGTTAGTGGGTAGGGGAGCACCCTCATTAAGGCAGTAGTGGGGTAAGAGGATAGAGGATTTATGGAGGGAGAAATGGGAAGGGGAATAACATTTGAAATGTACATAAATAAAACCACCAAAAAAGTAAAAAAAATGAAAATTATTTTGATTTTAATTGAAAATGAAACTTGACATCTCACTATGCTTATCTAGATTCTTGATAGGAAAAGGGGTTCTATGCTACCTTGAGTTGGAGCCTGACATCTGAGAGATTTTGCAAGAGGCAGTGATAGATTTTCAAAAACTTAATTCCTCAGGAGTAGGCTGTAGGTGAGACTTAACAAAATAAGACAATGCGTGGTTGTTAGGATGAAAGAGTTGGAGAAGATAGGACAGAGTTTGAGGAGTGTCAAGGGGTGAAAGTGGGGATGTGGGTCACAGTGTAAGAATGTCCTGGGAACGGTGAGACAAGTCTAGGATCCTAAGGGCCACAGCTAGATGCCTCATCAGCTTGGTTGTTTCTCTTGGAGACAATAGAGTCATCTTTCTGTTGGAATCTACAGTGGATAATCCCAATAGCTGTGGGAATATGGGAGGCCTTTAGTATGACCATAATTTGGTTTGCATTAGTTACTGATGGGTAGGAAAAGGGGTACTATGCTACCTTGAGTTGGAGTCCTTTAGTCATAAGTAACCCACACTTCTAGATAATGATGTGAACAGGAATATATAGAAAGCATATTTGGAATTTGTGTAGATGTGGTGGATTCTCCCTGTGCCAGGTGAAAGACACAGGTAAAGTCTATTAGTTCAGCCTATTGATTGGTGGTATGTGCCTCTGCAACCTCTCCTGAGGCATGTGCTCTTCTGTATGTGAGAAGGATGAGGTAAAAGTTTATCTAAAGTTTTAGTGCAGGAGTGAGATATGGAGTGGTTTGTATTTGGTTGAAGAGGAAAATTGGAAATATTCAGAAGCAAGCATGATTGAAAGGTGAGTGTAGAGTCTTCTATTAGTGCTAACTGAAGAGAAAGGACCCTGGAGGGAGATAGAGTTTGTAAGCCTTTGTAAGTTTGGAGCTATGACAGGTTGTGAGAAGAGAAGATAGTTCTAGGTGACCCCAAGGTTTGTTTTTTTGAATCTCCAGTAAGGAGTCCAGTGGCTACTAATATATGAATACAAGGTGCCCATCCCTGGATGGTTAGATCTAGTATTTTTGACAAGTATACTATAGGTGCAAAAGAGTTACACCAGTTGGTGATGTAAGATTCCAAGGGTAAATCCTTCTTTTTCACTTATGTAGAGGGAAAAATGACAAGTCAGGTCAGGGAGATGTAAGGTTTGGGCCTTAAGAAGAGCCTGTTGGAGCCTTTGAAAGGGCTTGGTGACAGGTTTGAGAAGAGGTTGTTGGGCGGGGCCTAACTCTGTTTCATATAAGGAGTGACAAAGGAGGGAAAAGGAAGGAACCCAGGAACATATAGAAAGTTATTCCTAGGAATGATAAAATCTCTTCCTTTTGTCATCGATGTAATGTACAATCATAGATTTAGGGAGAGAGACAGTAAGTCAGAATCCAGGGCCTGGCCAAATAGATGTGGGCTATCCTGGAATCCCTGAGGTAGAAAAGTCCAGATAAGTTGGGTAGAGAAGTATGTGACAGGATCTATCCAGGTAAAAGCAAATATGTTCTGTGACTGAGCATCTAGAGTGATAAATAAAAATGCATTCTTGAGATCTAGGACTGAGATATGGGAAGTCCCTAATGGGATAGTTGGAAGAAGTGTGTAAGTGTTAGCCACAAGAGGATAGAAGCGGAACCACACCAGAATTAATGTGCCTGAGGTCTTGAACCAGGCAATAGGTTCTGTTAGGTTTCTTAACTGGTAGTATAGGTGTTAAAGAGGGAAGAGGTGTGGTGAAGTTTTTTTGTTTTTTTGTTTTTTTTTCTTAAGAAACCTATCAGAAATGATAGTTGTTTAAGTCCCCTGAGGTCCTGGAGAGAGATGAGCTTATGTACCTTATAGAATCCAGTAATTAGTTGACAACAGGAGAATGATGTTTAGCAACAGAGTAGTCCTGGACATCCTAGACTCAGGGGTCTACTTGAGAGGCTGGAAAAGGAAATAATATTTTAGTGTTAGTAGGTTGACTGGCTAGAAAAAGGAGCAGGGGAGCTGCTGGCAAGCTTGGGTTTAGACAAATGGGGAGAGCAAAGGAAATAGAGTCTCCCAACTTAGCTAGAAATCTCTTCCCAATAAGGGGACAGGACATGTCAGCACTACCAAAAACAAATGGTGAGAGGTATACTCATAGAAATGCCAGTAAGCGGTGGGGTTTGTTGAGGAAGGTAAAGTTGTCCTCCTACCCCAATGATAAGAAAACGAGAAGGGAAAGTGGGTACCCAAAACTCTGTCAGAACCTAGTAATTGTCTCCAGTGTCCAAGAGGAAGAAGCTAGTTCGCTCATATACGATGATAGCTACCTGGAGATCCCTGCTAGTTATGTCTGAGATTGAGTCTAGGGAGCTTGGGCCTCTTTTTTTGTTTTGGCCATAGCCAAGTCTAGGAGATTGGCTAGAGTGTTAACTGCGTCCTGATGGGTCCTAGGACATGGTCACTTCAGCTTGCAGGGATTAGAGAAAGCCCTCACACAGTGACCTGGATGACCAAATCTGTAGCAGAAGCCTGGTGATCTCTGAGTCTTAGATGACCAGGAGTTCAGGGTAGTGGCTTGGGCTGGTCTCACAGCCTTTGCCAACATATGGTATTTTTGTCTGTGGGCCTTTTCATCTCTCTCGAGGTACACTTTGAAGGCCAACACCAAAACTTCTGCCTGTGGAGTTAGGGGACCCTTCTCCAACTGCCTAAGTTTAGGTTTTATGTGGGGGTAGCTCTGGGAAAAGAGTAGGTCACTAAAAGTTGCTTTTCAGAGTCTAGATTAATATATTGCAATTAGGCCTTTGTGAGGCATTCTAAAAATTGAGATGCGTTTTCCTGTTAGTCCTGGATGACTTCTTGGAGTTTTTCAAAATTTATTGATTTTAAGGCTGCCCTTCAGAGACTGGCAAGGTGGCAGATTAGGAATCTATTTCTGGCTATTGTACCACCTGGAGAATTATAATTCTATCAAGGATCTTGGTCAGGTACTGCCTCAGATCCAACTGGATATGTTCTGTTTGATGATCTCATCTGCATGTATTTGTGCATGCTCCCAAACAAGCCTGCATTTGTCAGGAAGTAAATTATTAGTGAGGATCATATGTATGTCATGGAAAGTCAGACTATAAAATTGAGTAATGTACCAAAACTCTTTAATAAATGTGGAGGAGTTAGAGGTATAGGGACCCAGTCTGCTTTGTTTTTGAAAAAGTTCACTCAGTGAGAAAGGAACATGTACTCTGACAAGGCCATCTACCCCAGCAACTTCCTTTAAAGAAAGGGCCGATGCTGGGTCAGGTGTCCCTAGGCGAGAAGAACTTGGAGGTTTGTCTGTGACCTTGGAGCTGGTAATGGGAAGGGTGAATGAAGCTAGGTGCCTATGTAGGATGATTGGAGTGACCTGTGGCTGGCACAGGAGGAAGGGAGGGGTCTGGAGAGGTTGAGCAAAGAGTCTCTGGGGTAGCCTGGTGAGAAGGTGGTGGTTTGGGTTTTCAGAGACATGGAAACAGGTCTGAGGCAGAAAAAAGGAGGTTTGTTAGCTGGATTGAGGGTTGTAGCATCATCTGGTAGAAGTTTCATGACTAAGAGAAGTTTAGTTGGGGAAAAAAGGAATACAGGGAGGGGTTGGATCAAAGATACATAAATGTTTGGGCATAGGGAACCTCTTTCCATTTACCAGACTGCTGGCAGTATATATGAAGATCCCCTAGAATAATTGGATCCAATGTACCATTAAGTGGCCTTTTGGAGCCATTGTCTAATGGGTACTTATTTCAGACCTTACTGCAGAATTTTTGATGGCCTCAAGATAGGTGTTAACATCAGGGACTTGAGATTTTCCAGGAGACATCCCAGTGGGAAGCCTGGAGGTACATTCAAAGACAATGAAGCACCCACTGGGGGACAGGGATGTTATTGAACTATTTGTACCAGAATTCTTAGTTTAGTAATGAGTTACAAATGTACAACCAGGCTAGATGTCCAGGTTTTCACGTGTACATCTAGGGCCTAAGGCAAATCCCAGAAGTGTTTCAACCTAGGCCCAGGAATTTTTGAACTGCTGCAAGAGCCTGAGGGGTTAGGAACTGCTTTCAAGAAGGGAAGTCAATCAATGTTGTGTTTGAATCATGGCTCATGTCTGGACAGACCACACCAGGCCAATGCAGTTCCATGTGACAAAGTTTTATTGTGGGGGAAAGGGTCAAAGAGTGGCAGTGAAGAAAAGGGGAAAAGAGAGGGCAGAGGTCAGGAGGGTTTGCCTTTTATTTAGGTTGTGATGAAACCACTCACAGGTAAAGGTGGGAAGTAAGCCAAGTGGCAACAGATGTGCGGTTCCTTGTTGTCTATAGGTGATGTCACCTTCATCACTGGGTTCAGATGTGATCTGAATCAGTAAAGACAGTTCCTGATACCAACAATGGAGATGTAGATCATGCAAATAAGGAAACACATAAAAACAAAACCAGACTCATATAAAAAAAAAAAAAAAGACCTTGAACCCAGTACTAGATTAAAGATAAGAGATAGGGGTTATTTGCTCCAAGAGTATAGACGTGACTAACAATCCAACAAAAATAACTAAACTATAGGCCAACAGAGTTAGTTCATACCAAGACTACAAAACACTGTATGGGAATTCCATTTCAAATCAACGAAGTGTAAATAACCCTTTCCAAAGATGTGAAGTTTGTACTAGAAAACTAGAACCTAAAATGAATACTTCAAATAATTGTTCCCCAGGAGGTAGGAGAATGTTACATGACGTCTATTCATAAAATCATATTTATTACCTAAGACATAGCTGGAATTCATTCTAGACATATCTCATTCCAGGGAGTTATTAGCCCACAATAGACTCAGTTACCTCCCTAGGTATGTATTACTCTATCACACACACATACGCACATACAGAGTGTATAAAACATACCCCTACCTATTTACCTTTGATTTACTCTTTGTATCATTCAAACATTGACTCTGTCACAGTATTACATAAAAACAACAATAACAATAATAACAACAACAAAACCCCAAACAACCCATCTTGTCTGCAGATCACCAGTGACTTTTATGGCATTACATTAGATAATAGCTTCTTCATTTTCTTCATGTCTGTTTTCTCAATAGTATTTGGCAAAAAGATTAGTTTTGTTCTGCCCTGTTTTTCCCCCTTTGGCTTTATTCCTACTCTATGCTTCTTATAACAAAGCTTTCCCTTTGTTAACTACCTTTTCTGAACATACTTGGCTAGCTAATTTTCCCATACCTAATTTAGGCAAGAATAACCTAAAGTTCATCCTTCAACTTTATTTACACATCACCTTCCCATTATCCGCAGCATCAAATATATTAAATGTTAATATTGTCTACATTTTCTTAGATTGCCTTCTAACGTCTGTAACAGAGCCCCTTGTTTTTGGGGGATTTATTTTCTATGGTTTTAGTCCTACTTGGACAACTATTATAAGAAAAAGTAATGTGGAAAATTCCAGAAAGAAATCATGAGTTTAAAGTTCATACTGTTCTCAGTGCTGTGATAGAATCTGTGTCTTGCTCCATCCCACCCCCAATGTGAATCTTCCCTTTGTCCATCATTTCCATCCTATATATACTACATGCTCAACAGGCACTCAGCCCTTGATTTTTTATAATTGGATCCCATATTATAAAATCACAGCCCGTATGTTAGCACAAATCAATGTGGCTGTCATATGAATATGAAACTGTTAAGTTGAGACCATGTTTTCTGTTTATTTCTTTGCCCCTAGTTATAAGAGTGCTTGGTGCATAATAGATGTTCAATGAATACCTATATGAATTTTGTAATTAGCTGAATACATTAACTATTGGATAAAGTTATGTTCATCAACCTGATTCTCATATGTTGACGTGTCTCTCTGTGTGGTATATATGCATGTGTGTTCACAGGTTCGCAGGGCACATAGTGGTCTGAAGCTAGGCTGACATCATGTCATTTCTTGATTGCTGTCTGTGTTGATCATTGAGGCAAAGCATTGAAAGTGAACCCACATGTCATGAATAACACAAGCATAGCCTTGCTACAGAGATACCTTGTCTTTGATTTTGACACAAGAATCACAGAGTTGACCATCCATTAGCTATTTCCACAGCCACAATTTCCATTTTTAAAACCTTATTACTCAACTGTTGGCATATACTTTATACTTTTCTTTCAGAGCTTTTCATCAAGTGACAGTGGATAACTGAAGTTAACTTAATTAAACTTAATTTATTAAAGATTATTAAGACTAATCATAAGCCACCCTCACATTCAGAACAGAGGCAACAGAAGTTGGGTGTGGTGACAACTCTGGCTGGAGATAAAGGAGCTGAGAATCTTGAACAACCTTAATCTCCTCCTCACTTCATGGATCATAAGTTGTGGTGATATTTAAGTTGGTTAAAATAAATGTTTTAGCTAAGTTTCACTTTTATTTAATTGATTTACATTTTAATTTTTAGTTAACTTTATGGGTGCGGGTGTGTTTTTCTGTATTTATTACCATTTGCCTATCTGGTATTTGGGAGGATACACAAAAGTAGTAGATCTCCTGAAACTGGCATTCAAATGGTTGTGAACCTCCATGCAGGTGGCACAGTCAAACTTGGTCCTCCAGAAAAGAAGCCAGTGATCTTAACCACTGAGCAATGTCTCTAGACCATATAATTTCTTCATGTACAAAAGAACTTTATACATGAAGGAACTAATAATAACAAAATACTTCTCCAAATTCTCAGATTATATTATAGCCAAGGAAACATGTCATTGTAAAAATTGGCTTGAGGACCAAGAAGTGGGAGTAGGTGGGTAGGGGAGCAGGGCAGGGGGAAGGGTATAGGGGACTTTCGGGATAACATTTGAAATGTAAATGAAGAAAATATCTAATAAAAAATTGGAAATTATAAAAAAAATTGGTTTGTTCTTTCTCTAAGTTCTTTTTGTAAATGTCTTCAGAATTAAATATAGATCAAAATATATGATTTATGAAAATATCACTTTTATGGATTAGAAACAAATATAATACCTATTTTATTTATAAAAGAAAATATACTAAGTCTTCAATTTTGGGTTTAAATCAAACAAACAAACAAAGAAAGAAGCAAAATGGCTTAAAAATATATATACAAATTCTTAGAGAACCATGTCAAAGAGAATGATTTTCCTTTTATTATTTACTCTTAAAATACATCCTATATGACACAGCTAGACATTTCTACATCACATCTATTTGCTGGCAAATCCAAACAATGCTCACTAATAATATAAAGCAAAAAAAAAGTTACAATATTTAATGGAAGGGCATTGAACTAAAACATGATAGAAATAAGATTATCTTCATTCTTAAAATAGAAGAATCTGTCACCAGAGACACTTTCATCAGTTTTGAAACTTTTTGTTTCATTTTACCCTCTGCCTTGCACTGAATGCCTTACATTAATAAATTTATTTTGATCTCAGCTTATTACAAAAGTAAAAAGTCATGTCATTTATTGTTTAACCTATTTACAAGGGTCTTAGTGTTCTAACATGATGTTTTATTGATGAGTGATTAGTTTAAAAATATGAGTATTTTCTTCTTACATATCTCAATTGAATTTTATAATAGGAACACCTTATGAAAACTTTATTTAATTTCTATCTATGTTATCAGAAACATTTTGAGGAAATGCTTTTAACATAGAAATATTGTTAAATTAAAATAAAACATTTTTGAGGCTAGAGAGGTGACTCAGTAGCTAAAAGAATTTAGTACTCTTATAGAGGGCTGCAGTTCAGTATCCAGTACCCATGCTGAGCTCCTAATCCTCTGTAACACCAGTTCTAGAAAATCTATCATCTGCTTCTAGTATCTGCATCAATGTAAGATATCATTCCTATTCAAGTCAGGTAGTGATCAGAAAATCCATGTAAAGAAAGCTGTGGACACCTACCTTTCACAAATTTCACTATAAGTATTGAAAAAGTGAAACATAAAAACTAGGCCTTTAGGAATGTGACCTTTGTGACTCAATGCTCCAAGGCATGCTAACAGATAGAGACATTCCTCCACCCAAGTGCTTCCTGGGTTCAGAGAGTGTTCATTTAAAGAAAGTCACCCTGACCCACAGTGACCATTGCTGGAACCTGCTATGCAAATGTGTTATTGTTAGAAGCTCATAGAAAACTGTCTTGACTTTCCTCTTCCTTGTGCCTCTTAACTGGTATTTTTGGTATCTTCCAACAATGCCCTTCCCACACCCTTGAGTTGTGGTTTCTCTCTTTAAATACCCCCTACCCAGCTACTCAGGGCACCACGGACCTCTATAGACTGTGGGCCTGAGAGCCTCTTGAAATAAAAATCCTCTTGCTGTTTGCATCAAGACTGTTTCTCCTGAGTGATTTGGGATGTCGCCTCTCCTGAGTCAGAACGTGGGGAAGTCCTCACGTTGTGGCTCTTTCAGTATGAATTACTTAAAACAGCTCCATCTTGGATGGTCCTGGGTACAGAAGTTCAAAATGGAATCCTTTTGTTGTATGCCTTCTAAGTCATAAAATTAAGTAAAAACTATATGCAAGTGACAATGACAACTGTCATTTCCAAAATCAATGTAAGTTTTCATTTTCCCATAGTGAAACACACACACACACACACACACACACACACACACACACACACACACACGTGTATATATATGAGAGAGGAAGGAGATATTTATTGTTATTTTTATATGTATGATTGATTTGCTTATTTAGAGGGTTTGAGTTAGAAGAATCTTAGTCCAATAATTTCTTTTTATGCCTGTACTCTTTTTTTTTTTGTCATATGGCTATGAGTTTGAGTCCATCCTGTTCTACTAGGAGAGTTCAGGGCTGTTACAGAGAGAATCACTGCCTGGGGGCAGGGTGAGGGGGTTGAGAGGTAGAGAAGTGTCTTAGTCAGGGTTTCTATTCCTGCACAAACATCATGACCAAGAAGCAAGTTGGGGAGGAAAGGGTTTATTTGGCTTACACTTCCATACTGCTGTTCACCACCAAAGGAAGTCAGGACTGGAACTCAAGCAGATCAGAAAGCAGGAGCTGATACAGAAGCCATGGAGGGATGTTCTTTACTGGCTTGCTTCCCTNCTTGGCTTGCTCAGCCTGCTCTCTTATAGAACCCAAGACTGCCAGCCCAGAGATGGTCCCACCCACAAGGGGCCCTTGATCACTAATTGAGAAAATGCCTCACAGCTAGATCTCATGGAGGCATTTCCCCAACTGAAACTCCTTTTTCTGTGATAATTCCAGCTGTGTCAAGTTGACACAAACCTAGCCAGTACAAGAAGTATTCAGATTTAAAAGAGATGTTAAAGAGAATGTGGTGGCACCCTTCTCTGATCCAGCAAGCAGCTAAGAATGGAGGAGCACCACTTGCAGTGCACAGTGGGCTTTATACTTGTCTCAAAACGAAGAAATGACAGAAAAAAAAAGAATCAGAAATATAAAACACATTTGGCAAAATTAAGTATTTAACCATTGTGCTTGGGAGTCTTGACATGACTTTGTGGACATTGTTTCTGTGAATACATTTGTTAGTGTGGAATTTGGGGGGTGAGGCACTGGGATGGTGTAATTAGGTAAATGATTTAACTAACTGGAACATTATAGGGAGAAAAGCCAAAGACTTTATAACACCAGTGGCTTTGCTATAGCTTGGAAATAAATAACATTTCCCCAAAGTCCCAGATACTTGGGATGTTTTTAATTGGATATTTTCTTTATTTATATCTCAAATGTTACTCAACTTCCCAGTTTCCAGAACCAGAAAACACCCTACCACCCCAACCCCCTACCCTGCTTCCATAGGGAAGTTCATCCACCTATCCACCCACTCCTGCTTCCCTGCCTTGGCATTAATCTACACTGGAGAATCTAGCCTTCACAGGACAAAGGGCTTCTCCTCCCATTGATGCACAAGGCCATCCTCTGCTACATATGTAGATGGAGCAATGTGTCCTCTTTGATTGGTGGCTCAATCCCTGGGAGCTCTGGGGGATGGGGGCCTCTGGTTGGTTGATATTGTTGTTCTTCCTGTGGGATTAAAAACCTGTCAGCTCCTTCAGTCCTTTCTCTAACTCCTCCATTGGGTACCCCATGCTCAGTCAAATGGTTGGGTGTAAGCATCTGCCTCTGTATTTGATAGGCTCTGGCAAAGCATCTCAGGAGACAGCTATATCAGGTTCCTGACAGCAAGCCCTTCTTGGCATCCACATTTGTGTCTGGGTTTTGTGACTGTATATGGATGGGATGGATCCCCAGGTGGGGCAGTCTATGGATGGCATTTCCTTCAATCTCTGTTCCACACTTTGTCTCCATATTTCCTCCTGTGAGTATTTTGTTCCCCTTTCTAAGAAGGACCACATTTTGGTCTTCCTTTTCCTTGAGCTTCATGTGTCTGTGAATTGTGTCTTGGGTATTCTGAACTTTTGGGCTAATATCCACTTAACAATGAGTACATACTATTTGTGTTCTTTTGTGACTGGGTTACCTCACTCAGTATGTTATTTTCTGTTTTCATCAATTTGCATGTAAATTTCATAAAATCATTGTTTTTAATAGCTGGTCAGTACTTCATCGTGTAAATGTATCATATTTTGTGTATCAATTCATCTGTTGAAGGACATCTGGCTTCTTTCCAGCTTCTGGCTATTTTAAATGAGGCTGCTATGAAAATAGTCGAACATGTTATATGTTCGAACATCTTTTGGGTATATGCCCAGGAGTGTTATAGCTGGGTCCTCAGGTAATACTATGTCCAATTTTCTGAGAAACTGCCAAACTGATTTCCAGAGTGGTTGTAATCCCACCAACAATGGAGGAGTGTTCATCTCTCTTCACATCCTCAACAGCATCTTTTGTCACCTGAGGATTTGATCTTAGTCATTCTAACTGGTATGAGGTCAGGGCTCTTTTGATTTGCATTTCCCTGATGACTGAAAATGTTGAAAAAATTTTAGGTGCTTCTCAACCATCCCATATACCCCAGTTGAGAATTCTTTGTTTAGCTCTGCATCCATTTTTTTTTTAATAGGGTTATTTGTTTCAGTGGGGTCTAACTTCTAGAGTTCTTTAGATATATTGGACATTAGCCCAGTATCAAATGCAGGATTGGTAAAGATCTTTTCCCAATCTGTTGGTTGCTGTTTTGTCCAATTTACAGTGTCCTTTGCCTTACAAAAGCTTTGCAATTTTATGAAATCCTGTTTGTCTATTGTAGACCTGAGAGCACAAGACTTCAGTTCAGGAAAACCCCCCTGTGCCCAAGTACTCAAGGTTCTTCCCCACTTTCTCTCTAACAGTTTCAGTGAATCTTAGTTTATGTGGAGCTTCTTGGTCTACTTGAACTTGAGCTTTATACAAGGAGATAAGAATGGATCAATTTGCATTCTTCTACATGCTGACCACCAGATGAACCAGCCCCTTTTGTTGAAAATGCTGTCTTTCCCCCCTCCCCCACTGGATGCTTTTATCTCCTTTGTCAAAGATCAAGTGACAAGGGGTGTGTGAGTTCATTGCCGGGTCTTTAATACTATTCAATTGATCTACCTGTCTGTCACTGTTCCATTACCATACAGTTTTTTATTACTATTGTTCTATAATACTACCTGAGGTCAGGGATGGTGAATCCCAAAGAAGTTCTAATAGTTTTGCTATTCCTGTTTTTTTTTTTTTTTTCATTCTAAATGAATTTGCAATTACTCTTTCTAACTCTATGAAATATTGAGATGGAATTTTGTTGGGTGATGCATTGAATCTGTAGGTTGCTTTTGGCAAGATGGCTATTTTCACTGTACTAATCCTGCCAATACATGAGCAAGTGAGATCTTTTCATCTGCTGAGATCTTTGATTTCTGTCTTCAGAGATTTGAAGTTCTTGTCGTACAGATCTTTCACTTGCTTGGTTAGAGTCACAACAAGGTATTTTATTTTATTTGTGACTATTGTTAAGGTTGTCATTTCTCTAACTTCTTTCTCATCCTGTTTACCCTTTGAGTAGAAGAAGGCAACTGACATACATTAGTTAATTTTATACCTACCCACTTTGCTGAAGTTGTTTATCAGGTTTAGGACTTCTCTGGTGGACATTTGGGGGGGGGGGTCACTTAAATATACTATCATATCATCTGCAAATAGTGACATTTTTCTTCTTCCTTTCCAGGTTGTATTCCTTTTACCTCCTTTTTGTCTAATTGCTCTGGCTAGGACTTGGAGTACTCCATTGAATAGGTAGAGAGAGTAGGAAGCCTTGTCTTTTTTGTTGTTGTTGTTTATAAGGCAGGTTTTCTCTGTATAGCCCTGGCTGTCCTGAAACTCACTTTGTAGACCAGGCTGGCCTCGAACTCAGAAATCTGCCTGCCTCTGCCTCCTGAGTGCTGGGATTAAAGACATGCACCACTACACCTTTCAGGAAGCCTTGTCTTGTCCATGATTTTAGTGGGATTGCTTCAAGTTTCTCTACATTTAGTTTGTTGCTGCCTACTGGTTTCTTGTGTATTGCTTTAACTATGGTTAGGTATAGGCCCTGAATTTCTCATCTTTCTAAGACTTCTACTTGTCAAATGTTTTCTAAGCATCTAATGAGATGTTTGTTGTTTTTTTTGTTTCATTTTGTTTCTATAGTGGTTTAAGTTGAAGGATTTCCATATGTTGAACCAACCCTGCATCCTTGGAATGAAGACTACTTGATCATGATGGATGATTGTTTTGATGTGTTCTTGGATTCTGTTTGCAAGAATTTTATTAAGTACTGTTCCATTGATAATCATAAGGGAAATTGGTCTGAACTTCTTTTTCTTAATTGGGCCTTTGTGTGTTTTAGGTATAAGTACAATTGTGGCATCATAAAATCAGTTGTGTAGTATAGCCTCCCCTGGCCTTGAGCAGGCTGGCTCAGACCTGTTCTGCCTCTGAGAGCAATCCCACCTAGGGTAGGGTCTTCCAACCTAGATAGATCTATTGTTCTGCCAGCTCTGTGGTTTTCTCCAAGAAACCACTACCTGAGAGTCTGAACCTGTCTTCCTGAGAGGATCCTGAATAAGCAACAGGCCAGTGACAGAGTGAAAAGAGCCTGGTAACAAAGCAAGGAGAGCCTGGCATGGGGGTGGGGGAATGAGCCTTCACCCTTTATAAGCTCAGACTCTTAAGTAAACTTTGAGCCTTGATCAGTATCTTTGTATTGGTTTCATATTTCCTCTCCTTGTCTCTTTCCATACAGCCCCAGCTTCCCTTTCAGGAACCTGGTTCAAGTAGATGCAGGCAGCTACAGGGTAGTGTTTCTTCTGTCTTTATTTTGCGGAAAAGTTTGAAGAGTATTGGTATTAGGTCTTCTTTGAAGGTTTGATAGAATTCTGCACTAAAACCTTCTGGTCCTTGGCTTTAATTGGTTGTGAGACTTTTAGTGACTCCTTTTATTTTATTTATTTCTTCTTTTATTCTTTTAGTATATGGTATCTGCTTAGAAAATTGTCCATCTAATCCACACTTTCCAGTTGTGTTGAATATAAGGTTTTGTAGTAGGATCTGATGATATTTTTAATTTCCTCAGCTTCTGCTGTTATAGCTTCCTTTTCATTTCTGATTCTTTTTGATGTGGATACTGTCTCTGTGCCCTCTAGTTAGTCTGGCTAAGGGTTTATATATCTTGTTAGTTTTCTGAAAGAACTAGCTCCTGCTTTTGTTGATTCTTTGTACAGTTCTTTTTGTTTCTACATGGTTGATTTCAGCCCTGAGTTTGATTATTTCCTGCCTCCTACTCCTCGTGGTATATTTGCTTCATTTTGTTCTAGAGCTTTTAGGTGTACTATCAAGCTGGTAGTGTATGCTCACTCCAGTTTCTTTTTGGAGGCACTTAGAAATGTGAATTTTTCTCTTGGCACTGCTTTCACTGTGTCCCATAAGTTTTAGTATATTATACCTTCATTTTCATTAAATTCTAAAAAGTCTTCCATTTTTTTCTTTCTTTTTTTCCAGGAGCAAGTTATCACTGTGTAGAACATTTTTCAGCTTCCATTTGTATGTGGGCATTCTGTTATTTATGTTGTTATTGAAGACCAGCCTTAGTCAGTGGAGATCTGATAGGATGCATGGGATAATTTCAATATTTTTGTATCTGTGGAGGCCTGTTTTGTGACCAATTATATGGCCTGTTTTGAAGAATGTACCATGAGGTGTTGAGAAGAAGGTATATTCTTTTGTTTTAGGATGAAATGTTCTATAGATATCTATTAAATCCTACTGGTCCATAACTTCTGTTAGTTTCACAGCATATCTGTTTAGTTTCTGTCTCCATGATCTGTGCATTGTTCAGAGTGGGTTATTGAAGTCTCCCACTGTTATTATGTAAGGTGTAATGTGTGCTTTGAGTTTTAGTAAAGTTTCTTTTATGAATGTGGGTGCCCTTGCATTTGGAGCATAGATGTTCAGAATTTAGAGTTCATCTTGGTAGGTTTTCCCTTTGACATGTATGAAGTATCCTTCCTTATGTTTTAGATAACTTTTGGTTGAAAGTTCATTTTATTTGATATTAAAATTGCTACTTCCGCTTGTTATGGGGGACCATTTGCTTGGAAAACTTTTCCCATCCTTTTACCCTAGGTAGTGTCTGTCTTTCCTGTATGCAGAAAAATCCTGGGTCCTGTTTACCCACCCAGACTCTTAGTCCAAGTTCTTTTATTGGGCAATTGAGTCCATTGATATTAAGAGCTATAAAGGAATAGTGATTGTTGCTTCCTGTTATTTTTTTTATTTATATATTTTTTTTCTCTTTATTAGATATTTTCTTCATTTACATTTCACCTGTTATCCAGAAATTTTCCCTTACCCTCCCACGTCCCGCCCTGCTCCCCTACCCAACCCCTCCCACATAATGGCCCTGGCATTCTCCTGTACTGGGGCATATAGAGCCTGTATGACCAAAGGCCTCTCCTCCCAATGATAGCCAACTAGGCCATCTTCTTCCATATATGCAGCTAGAGACATGAGAGCAGGGGGAAGTAGTTAGTTCATGTTATTCTTCTACCTAGAGGGTTGAAGACCGCTTCCGCTCCTTGGGTACTTTCTCTAGCTCCTACCTTGGGAGTCCTGTGTTCCAACTAATAGCTGACTGTGAGCATCCACTTCTGTGTTTACCAGGCACTGGTATAGCCTCCCACAAGACAGCTATATCAGGTCCCTTTCAGCATTATCTTGCTGGCATATGCTATAGTGTTTATTTTGGTGGCTGATTATGGGAGGGA
>LR755261.1:0-68601 GCA_902729485.2 Mus minutoides
GGGAAACTGCAGGGCACAGTGAGGAAACCTGGACCATGACCAGCTGGATAGAGAAAAGACACTGGCTAAGGCCTCAAGATCCTTGCAGGTGGTAGATGAAGAGACTGTCCCAAGAAGAAAGGTTCAAGGCTCTATCAGGAGGCATGTAACAAATCAGAATGTTGTAAATGTAATTGGTGTGGTCGATAATGCCATCGATCCATCCCCATAAATGAGGGCTAAGGCACACCTCCCAAGAAAGCTTCTGGTCCTTGCTTACCATTAGAAGTGATAAATCCCACAGGGAAATGGGAGCTGCTGGAGTCACCTTACATTCAAACCACAGTGGGCTCCTTCATCCAAATCAAACCCTGCCAGGCTCTGTTCCTTTTGAAATTCACTTTTTAACTGTAACTGATGTTTGTCAAGAGTGAAACAAGAGCATAATGCATGTGTGTGTGTGTGTGTGTGTGTGTGTGTGTGTGTGAGAGAGAGAGAGAGAGAGAGAGAGAGAACAAGAAAGGAAGGAAGGAAGGAAGGAAGGAAGGAAGAAAGAAAGAAAGAAAGAAAGAAAGAAAGAAAGAAAGAAAGAAAGAAAGAAAGAAAGAAAGAAAGAAAGAAAGAGGGAAGGGGAGGGAGGGAGGTAGGGAAGGAAGGAAGGAAGGAAGGAAGGAAGGAAGGAAGGAAGGAAGGAAGGAAGGAGACAAATCTAGAAACATAAAACAATATCAATATTCACACCAAAAAAAAGCCACCCTGCCTCACTGCCTCTCAACCAAGACTTTCCTTAGAAATAAACACAATAAATTTCTTGTGTTTCCTTGCAGGTAAAAGACACATATTCATATGCCCACCTCACTTTAAAACAAACATAAGCAAGCTATAGACTATACCATGGGTTTCCTTTTTCCTTGTTTATATCAGGCCATGGCAATCAGGCTTTATCATTAGAATTCCATTTTCTTCTTTCCTTTTGACAGCTACATACTATTCCATTTTGTGGCTATGGTGTAACAGATTTAACTGTTTTCAAATTACAGACATTGTAATCTTTTATTCTTGTGATATGTCAATAAGTAAAGTTTGGGGCTCTGTTTCTCTTCTCTTTCAACTAGTCATTTTGAAAATTAATTTCTCCACCTTCCCTACCTAGGTTCAAGAACCTACCCTGAGAGGAAGAACAAATATCTTTGCTTAACCATGACTCTTAAGAAAATGAAGTAAAATCAAGGTGTCCCTAGCCAGGCCCATCTGGAGGGACTTGAATGAGCAAAACTTATGAGGATAATAAATCTCTCCTGACACGGAGCTGGGGGAGAGAGCCCAGCTGCAGCCACAGGCTTCTCGGTTTGAGATGTACACAGGTTATGCTGAAACCAGAAAATGGAACCACATAAATGTCTTCTGTATGCCCCGTTTTCATAGGCTGAGCCCTGTCTGCTCGTAGCTGGTTTGATTACCTGCTTATGGCTCTATTCCTCATGGCATCTCCTGCCCTATGCTCCGGGTACTCAGAGCTGGGTGGTGTGAGCCATTTTAAAGGGGAATTAAACTAGGCCCATTGTGGAAGCATGATTTCTTCTCTTGAATCCAACTGCTGTGGACTTTATCACCCCTCTTCAGGGGCAAATATCACTGCCTGTGAGGGCATATATTGTTTCAAAAAAAAAAGAAAAAGAAAAAGAAAAAAAAACCTGCCACCTGCTGTTCTGATCTCCTAAGAGCAGTGGATGCTTGAGGCTGTCCGGCTAAACTCCCAGCCAAGCTCAGTGTTCTCATCAGTGCAAACTCACTCACCAGTGAGTCCTCATGCCAGGTCCTTGACGTATGTCTCCTGACCAGAAAGAAGGAAAAGACTCGTTTTCACTCACCATGACTCACTCATTACAGTCTCACAGCAAACCAAAGGCCAAAGACAGTTAAAGTTAGGTTAGCAGTACTACCCACTTCAGGCATGTTCATCATTCAAAACAAAACAAAAAAAAGCACTACTATCTCCACCCGCAACAGGAGCCCCATCAGTTAGGACAGTGGGTCAGAAAAATCAGCAGTAACAGTGGCATTTAGCATTTAGCAATGAACAATGAACCAGTGTGTGCTGGATCCTCCCTCGGTCCAGTGTAGCCACTTCAAACACTACCCCTTCAGTGATACCTGAAGTAAGGTTGTCAAACTTAGACTGAAAGCCAGTGTGAGAAGCTATCCTCCTATTACTGGTCTGAAATAAATAACTGGCTGAGTTGGCCACTGCTTAAGGAACCAGTAGGAACTTGGCTACTCCGATAGCTTGTGTACCGATAAGCATTTATGATCTACCCGCGAGTCCCGCAGAGCCAGCCGACAGTCCTGGTGAAGCAGGATGGTTAGAGGCCATCAGTGGGGCTTTGCAGAAGATGGATCGGGCAGTGTTGCTCTGGGACAGCAGATGGTTCAAGGTGGTTCCTTAAATTGGCTTTGCAATGTTTCTCAGACCAATCTTAAGGCCAAAATCAAGCACTAGACACCCAGGCAGGACCTACCTGCTCCTGCTCCTGATCCAGACACTAAAAGTCAGCAGAGCCAGTGTCCCTGGAAGGAAGGCTGTCTCTGGTCACAAATGCCTTTGCAGTGTGTGCTCTGCTCCTGAGCCTGAAGCAGGCCTCCAGCCCCTCTAGGATTCAACGTTCCCGCTTGTTTATATATTAGCATCTCAACCCCTATATCGATGTGATAAAGGAAGACTTTTATCCCATTTTTGCCTCCCCATTGATTAGAATAGAACTTGACAGACAGGAACTGTATAAACATATGCTAAATGAATGAATAAATGAGGGGAAACACAGGAGGTACTAATTCATTGCTAATTAGGATTCCCTGAAGAACAACAGCGATTTCAAATCAGCTTCAGAGATAACTCCCTCCTGCACACACTCCAATCTGAGTGCTCACTAACACTCCACCCAAGCAAATAGACCTCACCAAAGAGGGTCCTTTTAAACCAGTCCAGTTAAATCCCAAGCTCACACACACTGCACACTGCACAGCCATGCTCTCAGTAAGAGCAGTGTATACATGCCCTATTAGAATGCACGTCATTTCGTCATCAGCATCTCAGCCAGCGCCAGAGGCATTCCTGGTCACTGACCTAGAGAACCTCCCCCTGAAGTGGAGGAAGCAGGGGATGCTGCAAGGGCGGGTTCTGCTGACTAACAAATATCACTCAGCTTTAAGACACAGATACATCATGGAGACCCAGGAATCTGCATCCCAGAAAGAGAGCACATTTTTTTTTTCAACACAGTCAACATCAGTTCCAAAATGAGCGGCCAAGCTTTGTTAGTCTAAGCAAAAGAAAAGAAGCTTGGGACAAGATCAAAGAAATGATCAGAGCTCGATCTGTGGGCTGGGAAAGAAGGCTTCTCTTGGGGTGGTGCTGCAATGATTGGTCCCGAGGAGGAAACGCAAGCACAAGGTGAGCCCCCCTCCCATCCCTGGTCATAGATGCTTGCAAGGAGGGGGCCTGACATCTCTGCCATGTGGTAGGAACCTGGAAACCACTCTGCCTCTGAACTTGAAAGAGAGTCCAGGATTTATTGCTGTGACATAGAGGATACACCCTGTAGGTGCATCTCCTTCAACAAAATCGGGAAAAGATTTTGTCACAAAACCCATCTTGAGAGTTCCAGTTTACAGGGCCTTGGATATATCTAAGAGACACTGTCATTGTCTATCTCTGGAGCAATTTCTCAACCTTGCCACTACTGACATCTAGGAGCAGGCAGCCTTGTGCTCTGGGTGGCTGTCCTGTCAGACTCTACCCTCATCAGATGGCAGGAACAGCCTCCACAGCAACTGAAAATGCAAAGACTTTGCCAAACACCCTTAAGGGACAAAAGCAACCACCCCCTCCCCCTTGAGAATCACTGCCTGGAACCTCCCAGATGAACTCTAAGGACCCCAGTTCTTTGAGATGTGAATAGTTGTTCCCTGGAGGAAAGTAGGAGACTGCTTAGGGGTGTGGGAGAGCCTGGGTTAAAAAAAAACCAAGTAGGTCTCATCCCTGATGGATGTGTCAGAGCCTGACATGGACTGGAATTCACTGAGAGCCTCTGGGTGGATAACATCATAGCCAACACGCTCCCAAAGGCTCTAGCGGCACAATCCCTTTACTGTGGAGCACTGGAGCACTTAAGATTAGCATTGGAAGGATTTACTTCTGGAGTAGCTTTAGAAAGCAAACAGTAGCTACAATGCCAAAGCAAATAGGCCCTGAGGACTAGCAGCAGCAGAAGGATGTCAGGTTCTGGCCCTACCTACACAACACCCTGCAATGTACCGACACAGAGCCCAGACCTTTACTGTTAGAGATTCATTTAACTGAGGACAGGTCCAGACTTTGGGGCTTTAAATGTCCCAAATATTTTGGAAGATATTAAAACTCTTAATCTCCCCCAACAGCTAACTCTTCACCCAGAGTGAGGCTATGAGATCATTTCTCCGGTCAGGCCTGGTGAATTACTGGTAATGGAAAATGGCACAGACACATAGAGGGTCTCCCAACATGCAGAGACCATCACACACAGACCCAATGCCAATGGTATCCCCCAAACTCATCTCTGCTCCCCACCTTCAGGGAGGTCTATGGCTAAATGATGTAAGTAGATTAAGAAAGACCCAGAGGTCGTCAGGACAGATGAACAAGAAGATCCGCTGTCACACCAAATAGCAGGACCTCCGTCAGGGATGAGTGCAACCAGGTGATAGCCAGGAGAAATGGGGGCACTAGGGTGGACATTATAATTTACTGTCGCGCCTGCAATAAGAAGAGGACACCTGATCTTTGGCAATTCGTCAGGAACAGACCATGACTAAACATTTGTTCTGTTCTGTTCTGTTCTGTTCTGTTCTGTTTTGTTCTGTTTTGTTCTGTTCTGTTCTGTTCTGTTCTGCTCTGCTCTGCTTTGCTTGCACCTTTCTGTTCATGCTTGTCCTGTGGCTTTAGTTCTTTGCTTCTTCGTGTGTATCAGAATCCTGTGTTTTCTCAAGGAGCACTGGACTGCCCTCCTAACACATCAGCTGGTGCATAACTATCACCCGTGTCCTTCATGAGCCCTCTTCTTTCCACTCTCCCTCCCTGTGCCAATCAAAGAAGCGGCCTGGTGTGAAAGGGCTTTGACAACACAGCCATGGAGACACATACAAAAAAAGGCATCTGTAAGTCCTTCTGTGCAGGGGAAGCTGGGGGTGGCTAGGACAGGGCCTGGTCCTGATTAGCATGACAAAGAGTTCAAGCCATAGGACACATGCAAGCTACTTAACTTCTCTGAGCTTCCGATGAGTCACAGTGGGCTGCTGTGAAGATCCAGTGAGACGCACAGGTAAGATCTGAGCCACCACATGTGCTGCAGACATTAGAAGGCAACACCACTCTTGTGCCTGCCACCAAGGTCTTCCACCATCTGTCATCTCCAGTGACGCATCCCTACTAGAGCAGTGCTTTGCACACGCTGCCTTTAGGAGCCAATAAAGGACTATAATGCATGCATAACAATCACTCTTTGCTACTACAAACTATTGTTCCTAGCAGTGTCTATTACATTAATACTCTATTACTAACACCTGCGTGTTATCAGTCTTTGCCTGACACAGCAGGATCCTGAAGAGATATCTTATATGATACTTCTGTTCCCTCCATGCCCCACAAGATGAAGGACATCTATCAGGCACTCAACAACAGTTTGACGATTGACCAGACACAGGTAACTGTCCAGTGATGCACAGCTCTAGTCTGATTCCATCCCAAACACAATTTGTTTCAGAGCTCTGGGTCAGCATATCTCGGCAGAAACAGTCCTGGTTTTTTTATCCCTCACAGAGATCTTGTTTCCAGCCTTAGAACCTCACTAAAAGCAGACTATATTTTGGGATCATAGGTCCTGCTGGATCCAACCAAGGACACGAATTAGAACTGGCCTTCCTCTAACAAACACTCAGTGTGGAAGTCAGTGCAGCCACCCCCAGGTTACTAATACTAAACCAGATGGCTCCTGGGTCATCAAAGCTGGGTCTGTGGGAATGGAAAAAAAAAAATGGCTCCACGTTGGGAAGGGAAGAGAACTTGGGGAGATGCTGTGAGCAAGGTTTATTAATAGCTTCCTTTCCACCCCCCTTTCTCCTCATTTTCCCATCTCAGGGTGACCTCCACAAGTCACACCAAGAGCGAACATTTATTATTATTATAATTATAGTGATCATATTGGGATGTGTGCTCACAGATGTCTCGGAACGTGTGACATGCTACTTCTGCCTTCCCGATTCACCGTGTCTTAGAGCCAAAAATATTCCGCTATCAAATTACTCTCAGTTATTTTCTTAATTTGTCTCCTTTCTCCTTTTTCTGGGTAACTCTTTCCGAGCTTCCACAATGCAGCCAGCTCTACTCCGTGGCCCCTGCCCTCGCCCCTGCCTCCACTTCCTCTGCGTGTCTGTGCTTCCTTCCACTTCCCTACAGGCAGAACAGGGAAGTACATAAGTTATTATGTATGTCAGGCCTCCCTGGGACAAATGACAAGTTAATGACATGCATGTCTCCTTGAGTAATTCAGACATCTAATAAGCTCACTACTCAGCGCTTTCAATGCAGCCCCGCATGGACAGTGGTGGGGCATGGTGGGGTGTGGTTGACAGAGATGACAGGAATGAGGTGGGACCTCGCCTGCCATTTTCTCTCATCAGTGTCACAGGGAGGCAAAAGCTGCTCCTGGGATGTGTCAACAGTGGCAGGAGTTTCCCATGTGGTGAAAGGAGAGGGCAGCAGAACAGAAAAACGGATCAGCACCCACGGGCCAGTGGATCACTGCACAAGAAAGAAGCCTTTGTTTGCAGGATAAGGAGATGTCTTTACAGGACATCCACTGAGACTTCAGGACAGTCAGCCTTCTCACATCTTCCTTATGCTGTTCTGCATAAAAGGTGCCAGGTGGAGAAGCTCTTTTATTAATTTTGTCAATATCAGACACCAAAACCAGGGCCTCGCTCACGCCAAGCAAGCAGTATCGCTGAGCTACACCTTTTGAGTTTTGTTTGTTTATTTCTAACACAAGGGTTTGGTCAACCACCCGATCGAGCATTGAGCTTACTCTGCAGCCCGGGATAGACTTGAATTCACCATCCTCCTGCCTCAACTTCTGAACTAGTTTTATTTTCAACTTGCTGTTTGTTTCCAGATGTGCATATGCTTCCACTGAGAGTTTGGATAGCAGCTCCAGATGTGTGTGTGTGCTTCCACCCAGGGATTGGACACCAGCTGTTTCCAGATGTGCTTGTGCTTCTACCCAGGGCTTGGACAGCAGCTGTTTCCAGATGTGTATGTGCTTCCACTGAGGGCTTAGACAGCAGCAATAATACCTTGTTTCCACTGTCTCTTGCCTAGCATTAAGAATCTGGCAACAGACGATCAGACTCTCTGGTTATGACACAGTCATTGTGAGCACACTAGTTTTCTACAACTCTTATAACAAATCGCTGCAACTTAGAGCTTGCAAACAGCACAAGTTTATTTCCTTCCAACTCTGGAAGTCACAAGTCAGAAGGGTCTTATAGAGATGGCTGAAGAAGACGCAGGTGAGCCGTGGAACTCCAGTGGAGACATCAGTCTCCCCATGTCTGCTCTTCGAGAGGCTGGATGTACCTTTGGCTAGTAACTCTTTTGTTAAGTCTCTCTGAATACTGGCTTCCTAACATCTGATCTCCTGTCTCCTTCTTACTATGACCATGGTGATTATACCACATCCACCTAAACAACCCAGAGTAATTGATACCTCAATATTCTTAGCTTGTTCATATCTGCAAAGTCCCCTTGGCCAAGTAGGGGACATATCTCCTGAAGACTCCAGGCCCTGGGATGCAGACATATCTCAGGGACAGGTATTTCATTTTGCCCCTACACAGAATGTGCTACAGTCCCAGTTCTAAAAGAGAGGTCACTGTGAAACTAAGAAGAAAAGACACTGCAGAGGCATTTCCCATGATGCCTGGCATCTAAGTGGCTGGTGAGTTAGGATGGTGATACCAAACACAGAAATGCATCTGACAGGGACAAATGCTTACTGCCGACCAGGAGCTGTGCCAGGAGCTTTGACATATGCAATCTCACCACATGCTCACAGCAGACCTTGAGGTAGATGTGACTGTCCCACTTTTCAGGACAAGACAATACAGACTAGAGTTGCACAAGGTCACACACATGCTAGATGGCAGAGCTGAGATTAAAATCCAAATTTGGGCAGGTAAATAAGGATGGTGCAGACACTATTGCTACTGAATCCACTGTTCACTAAAGCAGGTGCCGGGATTATCCTCAGAGAAGGCAAGCAGACTTACAAGCCAGCCTTGAGGGAGAGCTTATCCAAGACACACAGACTAGGTCCAGAGGAAACTGCTGTGGCTTACAGTTTGGTTCTATTCAGGTGCGGGAAGGGGGGTGCATGTGTGTATTTATATTTGTACATGTGTAGGTGAACACCTGTATGCAGATGTGCCTCTCTCTCTCTCTCATCTCTCTCTCTCTCTCTCTCTCTCTCTCTCTCTGTGTGTGTGTGTGTGTGTGTGTGTGTGTGTGTGTGTGTGTACACAGGGAGGCCAGAAGCCAACATCAGATGTCTTCCTAGATCACTCTCTACCTTATGGAGCTCTCTCTTGATTGCAGAGGTTATAATTTGGCTAGCCAGCTCCCTCTGAGGATCTCCAGTCTGTACCTCCTGGGGTTACAAATAAACTCCCACAGCTACAGAGAGCTGACATGTGTGCTGGTGTCTGAATCCAGTCCCTCAGCTCCTGTGACACATTAGCCACTGAGCCACCTCCTCAGCCCAAAATGGGCTCTTTCCAACAAGCTTGACAGATTATCCCAGAGGTAAGCCCACAGCCTTTACAAAACCAAAGCATAACCCAGCCCCAAATGGTACCAACACCCTCAGTGTTGGCGCCCTGAACCCCCATTCCTTTCAAATGCATGCCTTCCTTGCACACTACGCCAAAATGAGGCAGCAGCATTTCCAGCTTCCACCCTATTGAAATTTGGGGCAAAATGATTGTTGTGGGGTCCTGCATACAGCAAGATATGCCATGATATTATCTTTCTCTTCCTACTAGATGTTGGTCACACCACCTTCCCAGTTGTGACAAATGTCCCCAGACATATCCAAATGTCCCCAAGGAGACAAAGTTGCTCACACTTGAAAGCCACTGTGATGAGAGGCAAGAGAGAAAAGAGCTGCAAACAAAGTCACATTGCCCACAGAAGTCCCGTGTCCACTCAGATCACACCTGTCACTGAGTTACAGCGAGCAGGAACAGGCAGGAGAGGTGCACAGTTCCATTCATTCTTGGCTACAACTCAGTGCGAGGCTGGGTAGCTATTCTCTGGGATCAATACATACACCCCCACCCCCGTGTCCCATGCACCTGTCAGGGCAAGAATAGCTACCAAGTTTCCTTATTCATAAATTATAAAGCTAAACAAGAGTATTTGGGGAGTGCTTCCTGAGTTCTGAGTTTCCCCAGCTAAGTCTTGACTATGAGGATGTGAAGTCATAAGGAGACTTGAATAGTCATTCAAGGATACCTGCAATACAAGGTACAGTGTAACCTGCACACATGGATAGCCCACTGAGACCTCCAGCCTTTCCACCCAGTTTCCTTTCCCTCACCCCAGGAGACTGCTGGCTGCCCTCCCTCGACCCCTCTGGTAACTCAGCCAGGCTTTGTGAAATACCACTTATCTCCTCCCTGATGAAGCGTTTGTATTCTCACTAAGGTGATAATGTCCCTCTGAATCCTGGAACATAAAATTACTATCGTTTCCCCCTGACCGAGGTTCTTAGGGAATACAACCTCCTTTAGTGGTCTTCAGTGCCCAAGGAAAAGTTGTGGGTGGCTCTCAGAAGACATTTGGATTCAGGATTGTCCTTCAAAGGAGATACAAAGACACCTTTCACTGCAAATCATGTTTGACGTGATTATTTGGCAAAGATGTACTGCATGGGACAGATGCTTAATTCACTTTAAATTAATTGTATTCCACAAGCATAGTGCGACCTGGAGGGAAAAAAAAGTTCAAAAAGACCTGTGGTAGTATGAGTAAGAATGGCCTCCATGGGCATATACTTGCAAGTGCTTGGTCTTTGGAGTGGGATAATCGACAGGGATTAGGAGATGTAATCTTGTTGAAGTAGGTTTGGCCTCAGTTGGAGGAATCATGTCACTGGGGGTGGACTTTGAGGTTTCAGAAGCTCAAGCCAAGTCCAGTGTCTCTCTCTTCCTGAATCTGCTGCCTGCCGATTCAGATGTAGAACTTTCAGTTCCTTCTCTAGTACCATGTCTGCCTGCACACCACAATGCTTCCCATCATGGCAATAATGAACTAAACCTCGGAACCTATGAGCCAGCCCCACTTAAATGTCTTCCTTTATAAGAGTTCCTTAGATCATGGTGTCTCTTCACAGCAATAGAACCTTGACTAAGACAAAACCTCACAACAAAAATGCCCAAATATTATGAACACTAAGCACAAACATCTTGTCCTGCTTTCAAAGGGCAAATGTAACTGACTTACAGAGGAGGGCTCCTGTCAACTTTGACTACCCTTGGCAATGTCCAGCAAGATGGGAGCTAGCCAAGCAGAAAGAAATCAAAATACAGAGCACACCTAAAACTCCCTAGTCCTTGAGAGTGATATAAAACAGGTGAGCTGTCTGAGGGACAGTAACAACGCAGGGCTCACAGTCCACAGAAAACCCACCTAAGACACCCCATCACTTCCACACACCACTTCTTTGTGTACCTTCTTTCAATCACACTTCTCCCTGGCATCCAGGCAGACCCTCTCACCCAAGCTTCCTCTACCCAACGCCCACACTCAGACCCAGAAACTCAAGCACCTCACTTTGCTGAGAACGCGTATCTACAAATTTCACTCCTCAGTACAACTGGAATCTTTCAGATGTAAGTGCCAGCTTCACTCAGACGAAGACTGTATTTCACAACAAAGAAATAGAGGATGGAGAGAGAGAGAGAGAGAGAGAGAGAGAGAGAGAGAGAGAGAGAGAGAGAGAGCCTGTCCTTTCCCTCCCAGGGATAACCTCTGTGTCTACCTGCCTACTGTCTGAGGGAGCTCACTATGCCCCAGCAAATCAATCCCTCACATTGGCAGCTGATTCTTCTCATGTATTGACTCTCTGCCCCATGGTGCTAGTCCTGCACAAGAAACAAGAGTACCAGTGATGTTCTGCAGGAAGATCTCAAGGATGGTGCAGCCAATAGGGAGATGGTTTAAACACCACTCCAAAGCCACAAGCAGACAGTGCAATCTGTCTTTCTTTAACAGAACCAGCCCCAGATGCGTGCCGTTTCTGTTACTGACATCTCCAACACAGACTGGGGAGTCTGGGGGGCTTCATCAGCAGGGGTCCGGAAGTCAAGTCTCTAGATAACCCCACATGTTTGCACTCTTAACAACTGAACCCAGGCTTGGCCCCTGCGATAAGAAAAGCACCAACAGGTGCCGAAACCATGACCCTGCAGCCACATGCCCGAAAACAAAATCAAATGTTTGAAATTTCTTGAGATTTTTGTAACTCAGCTGTGTGCCACTTGAACTCTGTAGACTTTGTGAATGACGATGTCCAGTCTCAATGTGTGAAAGGTTTGCTGTGTCTGCTACTAACAGCCACTGAACATTGGCATGTCTGAGGAGCTGTGGTAGGTGCTGTGTTCACCTTCTCCCATTTGCTCCTCAGTGAGGAAGGGACTCTCTGAATCTCCATTTTATAAGTGACACCTTGGGAGCTTGGCTCACTATGATCCCAAGGTCACAGCTAACAAGTAGCCAACCTTAAATGGAGGCAGAGTGTCCCTTCTCATCCTCCCGGAGCTTCCAGGACGCCATGCTTCATCCTCAGAGTGAACAATTCCTAAGTGCGGGTTGGATTAAACCAAATTCCCACAAGGACGCTCAGACGGAATGCACACATCCAACACCAGGCCCCTCATAGCTTACTTTCTCCTTGCTAAAAATTATTCTAGGCTAACAAGAAATAATTAGAGTCCCTGGAGTACAGTCTACAGGAAATATGTCCTTGGGAATTAGAATATAAAACAAGCCTAAGTAGGAATGTCTTTGCTTGCTACTTAGTCTTTGGGGGAAGTTCATAAAACCACAGAATCTCAGAGCTGAGGGGAGCTCTGGAGATCGACTGCTCAAGTCCCATCTCTGTACAGAGACCTAAACAAAGGTAGAGACTGAAAATAACCCGTTCAAGGTTACACACATGACAGCCCAGGATCCCTGTTGCCATCTTTTTATTTTAGATCCCAGTTCCTTACTTCCACTAGCCTTTGGAAACAAGGTTCAAAGAGAACCTCTTGGGCACATCTTAGTTTTTGTTTTGTTTTTTCCTTGTCAGGAACTTGCAACTCATGGCCACAGACAGAAAGAAGCTGCCACTTCATCTCAGCATTTAATCACCCGCAAAAGCCATTTCCCGCCTCGTTTGCTCCTCCGCCAGAAATATTATCCTTAAATAATCAACACACCACAAACGCCCTGCAAGGGATAACATGGGCTTTCCTTTTCCAGGGAAATGGCAGTCTCAGCCCAGGCTGTGCAGGGCATAGGGTCTGCTGCCAGACTGCATGCGCTCAGAGGCACAGTGGTTAATAACGCGGGCTGGCGGAGTGGAACCTTAAACAGGGAACCTCCTGGAATCAAGAGGGTTGCCTTCTGCTGCCCTGAGAGTTTATCCAGCTAGAAGAAAAGGCTGTTCTGGGAGGCTGTGAGGACCGACAAAGGGACATAAGGCGGTGGGGGGGGGGGGCTTCAGGAAGGAGGGAAGGTGGCTTGTACAGTTAAATGGAGACAACATCATCATCTATAAGGCAAAGTTTAAAAACTGTAGGTCAAAAGCTTCTTTAGAAAGGCAGGATGGAGAATGTCAGTTCTTAAGGTTCTGGGGGGTGGAGTAACCTTGTCTGGTCTGTTTAGCCCGACCTGGGGCTTTGAGTTGGAACACATTTTGCCACTCACTTTCTGTGTCCATTCTTTCAGCTCTGTCTAGAAATCCCATTTGACACTTAAGAGAAACAAAGGCCAGACATGCTAATTAATTTGACCAGTAACATAACCCTCCCAGTAACATCTGCCCCCCCCCCATTCTGAGGCACCTCCCTCCCCACACTATTTCTCTATATCCCCAGCATCCTGGCAGCTGACGCCTGGGCTACTGAACGGCTAAATCCCAGTTCCCTGACAGAAAGAATGTTCAAATTTAAAGTGTTCATCAACTTCCATAGTGTAAATATTCTCAACATAGCTGATTTCCATCAACCAATAGATGTTAACCTGCTCAAAAAACAGTTCCCAAAAACCCCACTCTCCGAGCAGAAATGCACCAACCTGCTTGAGTGAGCCCCTGAGCCTTCAATGAACTCAGAGACTAAAAGGACAAAAGCAGATTAATTAATATAAGCCAAGAAAACAGCATATGGCCCTAAAGCTTCCCGGGATTGCATGCCTGTCCCCTCTCAACCTCACTGGCCTCCTCATTCTGCAAGGCCACACATGCACTGTTTGCATAGCCATCCTTTATAGCTCAGCTGAGAGCTCCTCCAAGATGCCTTTCCTCAGGGCAGAGCCCCCTGGAAGATACTCCCCTAGAACTCAGAGCTATTTATAGTACATTCACGTTTCCAATTAACTTAATAAGTAAAGGTAATGGCTTCCTGGAAATCTGTCTTCTTCCTCAGAGGAAGAGGAAGAGGTCATGCCCATCTGTGTCACCTGTGTCCCCAATGGCTCCAGGGGGTCAGGATATATGTTAATAGGTGGGTTGTTTGTGTTTGTTTGTTTGTTTGTTTGTTTTTGACTTATTGACTGATTACATGGTACCACAGAAGTCTGGTATAAAGAAGATTTGACAGTCCGGAAATGTCAATAAAGGCTTCCAGAAAGAGAAGAAAATAGACCTGAGCTCTCAACTCCTAGGACAATTGGAAGAAATGGGGTAAGAGGGCCTTCCCAGCAAGGGGTAAAGGCATGAGGATGTATTGACAAAAACATGGGAAGAGTGCCTGGGAATGGGAAAGTAACATGATATGGGGCAAGAAGAGAAGCAGAAATGGGGAGAAAGAAGAGGCTTGCGGAGGGAGGGCTGAGGAAAGCCATGTCCTCAAAGGGCCAACAGACCTGCAGTCACAGTCGCATAAGGAATAACATGATAACAGCTGGGTTTCAGCTCCAGGCAATCGGGTAAAATTACTCAGGCTCCTTCCCTGAACTTAATCACCAGAGAGGCAGAAAGGAAGCTGGATCCTATGACTAATGTCACAACGTGACACAAAAGGGCTTCTGTGTAGGATGGTGATATGCTGAGAGTGAAGGATGGTAGACAGGTGGGGCCAAACAGGAGTCCACACGTCCCTGTCACATGGCAGATATGACATCAACCCCCTCCCCAATATAGCAAGAGAGGTATTAAGAGTTACAAATTGATATAAGGCTCTAGCGCAGAAATCCTCAACCTGTGGGTCATGACCCCTTTGGGGATCAAATGACCTTTTCATAGGGATTTCCCAAGACCATTAGAAACACAGATATTTATATTACAATTCTTAAAAGTAACAAAATTACAGTTATGAATTAGCAATAAAAATAATTTTATGGTTAGGGGATAGTCACCACAACGTGAGAAACTGTATTAAAGGGTCACAGAATTAGGAAGGTTGAGTAGCGCTATTCTAGAGAATAGATATGACATGCATCGAATGTGGGTGTCCAGACCTCAGTGTGAAGATGCCTGCATTATCAGCATCACTGTACAGAAACTTCACCTGAGATATAGGCCTTAGTCTGGAGGTGCTGGGCCCTTTCCCAGCCCAGACACATCCTCTCAGTCCAGAGAAGGAAGGAATCTGAGCTGTTCTAGGAAGGACAACAGAAAGCAATAGTTAGGACGTGTGGCCCAGAAGAAGCTGCTGAGTGAGGCTCTCTACAGAGAAGAGAACCACCTCAGGGATCAGTCTCCATAGGTCAGCTACCTCTCTTCCCACAGAGCTCTCCTCATCCACCACAGAGACCAAGGTGCTTCAGACGGAATCAGGTCACATGTATAAAGTCCCTGTGGGGTACTGGTTCATCCCTGTATCTCTTTATAACCTGGCTTTTGTACCTGTCCTCTGACTCCTCCGTGTACGAGAAATCATGGGATTTTACACCCAGAGAGCATGAAGAACAGAGAAGGAAGCCAACAGACAGCATCTTATCCTTTGCTGGGCCTGGCTCTTTCTGGGCAGCAGCCTGTAGCCACAGAATCCTCAGGACATTGAAGACCATAGATCGACCCTGGCCAAGATTCAAATTGCAACATTCATTACAGAACGATGTGCCCATCCTCTGCCCAGCATCCCACAGTCCCTTTACAGAGTCAGAGGCCAATCATCTATTCCATGAGCCAAGTTCTTTTTTATTATACTTTCCTACATGGGGCCCCTTATGGTTAACTGCATTCACACAGAACTTGAGCATGGGAAAACCTTACAATAGAAAGATGGAGCATCTAATCCAATAGGGCTCCATTTTAACATGTGCAACCCCCCTGGGATAGGGCTAAAATGCAAAACAGGAGTCTAAGGTAGAGCTTGGCAGAGCTTCTAACCCTCCTCAGCACTGATGCAGCTGGGTTTCAGACAGCACATTAAGTAAGTCATACATACCTCACAGCTTTCCACTACCCAGAATGGTACCCACTAGCCATTGAAACCGTGTGCTTAGTCATAACTGAGCAAGCCAGGTGACGTGTGCCACAAGTGTAAAATAGATGTGCCAGAGTGTGGATACACGTGGTGGGGGGAATCTAAATATTACATGGATAACTTTACATTGGTTACATACATGTTGAAATAATATTTGGTATATTCTGATACACCGATTTTTTTTTTAATTTCAGCTGTTTTCCTTTTACTTTTTTTTAACACAGTGACTAAAAGATGCCAAAGTTCACGCAGGGCTTGCATCGTGCTCAGATTGGAAAGAGCTCACACTCATGTTCCTCCAAGTTAAAGCCAACCCCAGAGAAGCACATCCCTACAGAGTTCCACAGAACTGCTACTGTGCCCTTCTACACAAGAGGCCCTCCCCTTGGGCATCATGAAGCCCCACACTCAACTTGGGGAATACTGAGTCAGTCACAACTGAATAGACCTGCTCTCCTGACAGGTTAACAGCCCTTTTCTCTGGTTCTTGTGCCTTGTGACCATTCAACGGGGGTGATGGTTTTCATGACTGTACCTGAGAAGTTTGCTGATCTCTCTATACCATCACATACACCCAGACTGGTTCAGGCAAATTCATAGCTTCCTATCCACACCTGACAAATCAGTCTCTGCAGCTCTGCAGAGGTCTGGGAACTTAATTTTTAAATTACCTAATGGTTCTGGTAAAATCACCCAGGAACTATTTATATGTTTTTGTCTCCCAAGGATTCTTGATTCTCCCTAGTGAAATAGCTCACGATGTCATGTCATGCTGACTGTCATTGGACAGGATATACTGTCAATATTCCACATGACACCCATCTCCCCCCGAAAAAGAGCACAGCCACCAGATCCTTCCTCTGACAGATGGGGAGCCAAGGCCTCTACATAATCATTCCTGAAGCCACAGGAGACCTAAGACTATGTCAGTGTTCATCCCTGCCACCCCCTGCACAGCAATACAGCCCCTGGCTGTGACTGGAGCCCCAGACCTCCCCGAACCAGGACATCAATGCTCGCAAGCCTCATCCAGCTCTGACAGGTTATATTGAAGACTGCCCTACCTCTGGGTGTTAGAATGGGAGGTCACTGTGACTGCTTCCATCTCAGCCCTACACTTGGACTGTCAGCTGCTCAGCAGGCACCAGCCCACACCCACCTACACTTCCCAGTGGCAGACAGGGCCACCAGGGTGCTCCAAATAGCATCTCAGTTACTTAGTTCTGAAACTACCACCGAAAATAGAAACATCTGTCAGCACCCCTGTGAACCAAGCACCTGGGGATGGCAGTTCTGGAACCTTCCCTGAGCACCGACTTCCTGCTGGCTTTCTCCTGCCCTTGGGCTTGCAGAAACCCAAAAAGCAGCTCATGTGGTTCAAATCTCAACTGCCGCTGCTCATCCCTGTGTAGATTTGTGGTTTTTAAAACCTACAGTCAGGGGACTCTACCATCCCTGGGAAAGCCACGGGATGGCCCACACTGTCTTAGAGATACTTTCTTAAGGACAAAAAGTTTGAAAGCACTGTGCCCCTCTGTGCTGTTGCTCCTGATGTCTGGAAAATGGAACAGTTGGAGAGAGGAGACACAAAAGCAAGGCAAGATGAGGAGACGATGCTGATGCCATATTCTGCACACCGGGCAGGGTGGCAGGAGCCAGAGTGGCTCTGTGAGGCCTTTTAGATTCTGTTTGCATAGCCTGCACCACATGCTGCCCTGATCCTTGCACCTCCCCTGGTGCCTGGGCCTTTGCACACTTGTCCACTGTGTGCGTCCCCTCACTGTGCCTCCGTGTCAGGTCAGCCTGACAGCGGGCAGAGAGGAAGAACACCTCCAATTAGCAGAGCAAGCAGATGCTTCTGGCATAGGAAATTGCATTGGCAGGAGCAAGGGGCGACCCTGATCGTGAAGCTCCTGAATAGCAAATGATGCATCAGCAGAAGCTGGTCAAACAGGGGCTGAAAAGAAGTTCTGACTGTGTGTGAAACATTGCCACCCTCCTCCAGAGTCCCAGTGGGTGACTAGAGGGACGGCGCCTGTACCCATGAGTACCACATGCAGGGGAAGAAGTAATACTACAGATATATAGAAGAAATTGAGTTTTCTCTCACCTCCTCCTATGGTCTAGTCTCACCTCAGATACAACTTTTCAAAAATATACCTTGCATTATAAAATGTAATCTGTATACCACTCATGTTTTGTTTTGTTTTTTTTTTTAACATAACCAACTCCCTGATTTCTCATAAGCTGTCGATTCTCCATCTCCTACCAACTAAAACTTGTTACTAACAGACCCACCGATGCCAGCACTGCAGCCGCCGCAGAAGCCAGACTGCTCTGAGTCTCTATGTGAATCTGCAGAGTGGGTTGGAGTCACCAGTTCACCCAATAGAGTAGCAGCCAGTGACAGAGTGCAGGTCCATAACACCTTCCCGACAGGCAAGGTCTTCTCTGTCCCAAGACAGGTCTGGGATAGAGCTGGTCATGATGGTAGTGGTTGTTGTTGTTGTTGTTGTTGTTTTT
Source organism: Mus minutoides (assembly GCA_902729485.2). Lineage (NCBI taxonomy): Eukaryota > Metazoa > Chordata > Mammalia > Rodentia > Muridae > Mus > Mus minutoides. Next base: position 18,289 of record LR755261.1, read on the forward strand.
GCTTTCAGAGAACATCTGGCTCTAGTACTAATTCCCTCGACCCATTAAAACCTCCCAGAACCCCAAGGAGGATATAGGAGTGAACCGATTCAGACAGCGACACCTACTGGCCATCTTTTGTGGCTACAGGAAAGCTCTATTGGGCTTGAATTCTGTTTTTTTTTTTTTTTTTTTTTTTTTAAGGAGGAGTGGCAGAAGGCAAAAGCAGAGTTGTAAAAAGAAGTGCTGAGAAACTTTAATCATTCAGTTCCTCTGCTGTGGCCATCACAGAAAGGCACTGTCCCTGCAGAATAGGAAGTTTCACCTCTGCATTAAGTCAGGGTTCTCTTGAGCAGGTAGAAGAGGCATCTCAAGGCTTCCGGGAGATTTCCGTTGACTGGTGATTGGGAAAGCAAACCTTACCACCTTCTGGGAAGGTCACTTTCTCCATTGCTCTGGATTCAATGTTCAAACATTCCACACTAACTCAGTAGAAATACTCAGCCCATTTCTCTATGTAAATCCTGCATGCAGTCTCAACATTTAGACTCTAGAATGCCTGAATAATTGGTTGACTGCTAGGTAAAACCTACCAGCTATCCACTCTCCAGGCCACACTGCCTACAGAATTTAGAAAGCCTCTATCTTCAAAGTGTGGGAAAACTACTTAGAGGTTTATTTCTATCATAGGACACAGAAACAAGTGTATAATAGATCCCCAGAGCCACCTACATCAATCTTAATTCGGTTTTCAGAAAAACACACACTCTCTTGCAATGGACTAAGATATGCCAAACAATTCACTAAGCTTTGAGAAGCTAACAACTCATTACATCCCTAACTTAACCATCTAGAATACTTCACGATTTAAAGATGACCACAGCTTGACCTGCACAGCAGGGCAATCTTCCCCAGGAAGGTAGGCATCCTGTAATGTGAAGAGATGCATGTTTCGTGGTTTGGAATGGCTCGCGGGTTTCCCATTGATGATTACCATTGCCAACAATCCCTTTGCAGATCTCATTCTGTTTCTTTTTCCTACATTTTCCCATCATCTAGATTTTGAGACCATTGCTACTCAGTGCTCAGTAACCCAGAAACAGTGACATAGCCTGATGCAGATTCTCAGACCCTACCCACCTCTAGCCTTTTAATCAGAGTTCCTTTCAGCAGGTGATTCATACATATACTGCCCTACTACAGGTAAAGGGAGAGTCATTCCGCTCTAGGGATGAGCTCCTGATAGGTGGCCCTAAACACATGTGTATATAAGCAACACTGAGAGAACTCAGCAGGCTGTGCTTTTGTGTCTCTATGTATGCATGTATGTATGTATGCATGCATGCATGTGCATATATTTGTAATGATTTATAAGATGCCATGAATTGAAGAAGAATAAACACAGGAAGAATTCAAGGGAGAGGAGGGAGGGGAAATTATGTAAATACAGTTTTTATCTATGAAATTTAAAACAGATATGGGGTGCTAGAGAGGTGGCTCAGCAGGTAGGGCCACTTGCTGTTCTTGCAGAGGACCCCAGTTTGGTTGCTAGTGTCCTCATGTTGTTTCACAGTTGTTTGCAACTCAGTTTTCAGGAAATCAATTCTAGGCACCAGGAATGCATGTGTTACACATTCACATATTAAGGCAAAATGATTACACATAAAATAAAAATAAACTTTAAGGGGATGTTGCTTTTTTTAAAAGAGATAAAGGATATTGAGGTTTTTATTTGCACTTTTTACACATTTATTGTTTTCCAAGTGTGCTTCATTCTCATCATTATGAATTGATTGTAAATTTTTGATAGCTGTCCTGTCAGGTTAGAGCAACAAACGCTATACAAATACTAACGACTAGGAAAAACTGTGAGAACTTTAGAGATTAACTGCTGAAAGTACATTCAGACAAGCCATAGATGTAGAAGAAAACCCCATGCCTGTTCTGTCCGGATCCAGTGGCCATGAGAAAGCAGACAGACTAGTAACGCTATCCCACATCGATCCATGAGTGTTCAATGAATGAATGAGTGAATACCATTATAACTTGTTTAAAGTCGGAGATATGTTCCCGCATAGTTGAATGAGCATAAAAAAAAACCTCTGAATATTTGTAAACCACATGATTCAATCTGCAAAAAAGAAATCTCTATTTTAAGGTACTCTGTACTAAATCCTCTCACAAAGAGGAAAAAATAGCTTGCTTCATGAAAATGTAGAGAGACTTTAATCAACAAGTGTTGATTGGGCACAGCTGTGTGCCTATAACTGTTTTTAGTTCTAATAAGTATTCAGAAGATATAAGAGTTGTTCTCAAATTCAGTGTGCATAAGACTCACCTGGAGGGCTTATTAAGCAATAGACTGCTGGTCTAACCTGCTCTTTTGAGTTCTTTGTCCTGTAGATTTTGATTTTGGCCAAAATTAGATTTTTACCCAGCCCCAGGAGGATTCTAATATTCTTAATCCAGGAAACACAGTCCACCAAATATTGAGTATCATCTCTGCTTTTAAGACACTGGCTTTCTCACCAGTCATGGTGGCGCATGCCTTTAATCCCAGCACTCAGGAGGCAGAGGCCGGCAGATTTCTGAGTTCGAGGCCAGCCTGGTCTACAAAGTGAGTTCCAGGATAGCCAGGGATATACAGAGAAAACCTATCTAGAAAAAAAAAAAAAAAAAAGACACTGGCTCTCCTCTTTACCACCCTCACCAGCCTGGACATTACATTCACCAAGGAAGTGTCTTAAAAATACTTCATACAATCCATGGAGTCAAAAATCTCGGTAGGAAGGTCAAATGCACTACTTGCAATCATGGGTTCCTCCCATGCACTGTGTCTCTAACATGAAGCCAGCATTGAGCTCTCCCTGTGGCTTGGATTTTAGCTGGGGAGTTAAGACATATATTCAAGAATTCCATGACAATACAGCATAGTGCTGCTGACAACGGGTACCAGGTGGAGAAAACCAATTGTGTGTATCGATTGCCAAATCTGCACCCAATGACATCATAATGTTAGTGAGAAATCAACCGCAGTAAGAATATTCATACTGCAGAAATGGGCAAAGGCCAGGAAGCGCACTTCTCCCTGTTCCCTCAAGCCAGAGAACCAGCCACTGAGCACTGACAGCAATCCACGAAACAGAAAACCTTCGAGACAAGCATAAAAAAATAACCAAGCAACAAGTGCCAGGAAAAGGGGAAGAAAGAAGAAACCCCATCAGCCCGGAGTGGCCAGCGAGTACTTCACCTAGGGGGACACAGCCGGGGACACAGCCAGGGACACAGCCGGGGACAGCCTGAAGCAATGGATGAGCTCTATATAGAAAGGCCAGCTGCCTGGGAGAAAATGTGACTGCATGTGCAAAGGGATGGAGAGCCAGCTGCATGGAGCACAAGGAGGAGGGTGAACTCAATGCAGGGGAATCTTACTGTAGAGGCAAGTTTCAATGAAAACATAGTTTCTGCCATTTACAATACTGTGAAATGGGTCTCCATCGAGAAGCAGACATGGGAATAGGAATCCCAGCCCACATATTGGCCAAAATGATCTGTTGAGATCATGAATGGACAAAGGCAGGAAGGGAGAGGGGGAAATTACAACTTGATGGTCAGATAGTGTTCAGCCCCATCAGCACTCTGGGAGAATCTCCTGACTCTACAGAGGTAAAACAAAAAACAAACAAACAAACAAACACAAACGTTCAGGCAACACCTAAGAGATGCTCCAGGCCAGTCTACTTAATCCCCACTTCCACGCTTTGATTATGAGAATCTGTCTGAGCCCATCCACTGTCCTGGAAACCTTCAGAAGGGCAATCCACACCTCCAAAAGGCTATCCTAATTCCCAAAAGGAGAAAGAGAGGCATAGAAACACTATTGTGGTGCCAGACCCCCTGCAGGAAACAGGAGGAATCCAGGTTCCTGAAAGGGAGAAAAAAAAGTCCTCTGAGAGATGCTAAGAAAAAGAATTCAACCAGACCTAGGTGAGAGAGGATGGCAGAGCATTGCCCCGCTACTCTCCCAAAAGTCAAAGATGGACCATTCCTGCATGCTTCCAGAGTCAGAACTTCAGCCTGGACACTTTCTCCTTTCTGGTATCTGGAGTGAAACACAGCACAAAAAAAAAAAAAAAAAAAAAAAAAAAAAAAAAAAAAAAAAAAAAAAAAAAAAAAAAAAAAAAAAAAAAAAAAAAAAAAAAAAAAAAAAAAAAAAAAAAAAAAAAAAAAAAAAAAAAAAAAAAGAAAGAAGGAAAGAAAAAAGAAAAAAGAAGAAAGGAAAATGCCCATGAATATTTCATGTGGTGCCTCTGCTGACTTCTTAGTTCCCTGAACGCCCATTAAAATGCCACTGTAATAATGTCATTGTTTGCTTGTCATTTCCTACCTGGCTCTTAGGGAGGAGGGGAAAAAAAACCAGAAATAATCATGCCTCACTCTGATTGGGAGGTCACAGAGAATCATCTAGCACTTGTGTGGAGACTTTAGAGATCAGCGGGCTAAACAATCACACTCTCGTTTATTTGCCGCTACTCCAAGAGGCGGGAGAACCTTCCAGATACATGAGGCTTATCCTGGCTTTGTTTTTGAACTTTGAAAGCATTTCAAATGGAAATGATTCTAGAATAGTGTCTGCTTCCCCTTGTTCTTCGACAAAACAAACGGAACAAGATGTAAGCTCTCTCACGGTATTGTGGGATCCTCTCTGTAAGGAGCCTGTAGTTTTATCAGGATATAGTACAGGCTGTCTCAGGCTTTTTGTGATATTTAAGACTGCTTGTCTCTGAGCTAACAGCCTCATGTGAGCTCGCTCACTGAATTCTGGCCTTTGTGTTTTCCTCCTGCTGCTATCTACTTTTTTTTTTTTTAATCAGTCTGTCCACAAAGGAGTCAAACAAGTGTTACTTCTCTACCCCTCTTACTTGGCAACATAAACTTCTTGCCTTAATTTTGCTAAGGTATGAAAATTTTGCAACCAACGTGATTACTAATGGTATGCAAAGGAAGTGTACAGGCCTCAAACAAGGTCCAAAAGCAGTATTCTCTTAAAACAAAAACAAAAACCTTTTAGTCTGTCATCTCTGAACAGTGTTTATTTATGTATTACATCTTGATGCACCTTAAATAGCAGAGTTTGGCCAAGAAGCAACTCTTAGACACAGGATTGTCTCCGTTTAGTGATATCTAGCTCATATGTGCATATGTTTCCCTATGAGTTAAGCACCATGTGCTAAGTTATAAAATTCTTTCCACAATAATCCCACTGAGCACAAGAGCGCACGCAGCCTCTATGGCTATCCCTCTGCAGTTTCTTCACCGCAACCCTCCTCGGTTGCTTCGGCACCATCTCCTGCCACCCCAGCCTGACCCATATTGTTAGTGCTTTGGCTTTACCGTGCATTCTTTGCTGAGATTCTCCTCTTACTGGTCTGTGCATGGCTGGTATCTCATATCCTTTCAGCCTCCGATCCGGTTATAGCTGCTCTGAGAGTCTTTCTCGTCTCTGAGTGACCCAAGCTCCCGTTCTCCTAGACAACTTTGGTTTTTGTTACAGAGATTCCCATAATCTGACATTGCTGGATCCACTGCATGTGGGGGCATTGCGTACTTGCCCCCCACATACACACACACACATGTAGGGTGCAAGGGAGGACACTGGGGTGGCCTTCTCTCGAAAGCCAGGTCCAGACCAAGCACTCAGAAGAGTACTAGGCAGCATCTATTGAACCAACACTCTGCATAAAAACGTTAACATACCATGAGTAATAGAAAGGAAAGGCAAAACACAGCGACGCACACCTAGGTATGGAAAAAGATGTGCCAAGGGGGGTGAGGCCTGAGCTAGACCTAACCCCATGAGCACAGGGGCCAGACAGAGTGGTTCATATAAAAGACAATATCTAGGAAGTATAATGGGGAAAAAAAAGCTATCCCTGTCACCAAATCTTACCCAAATGCTTTAAATACTGTCTACTCCCTTAGGAGAATTTTTCTTATTGGGAGGGGGAGCACAAGCCGTAACCCATGTGTGAACATTGGGGGACAACGTGCTAAGGCCAGTGCTCCCCCTGGGCTTTGTGGACTGCAAAGATAAAACGCAAATCATCCGGCTCAGCAGCAAGCATCTTTATCCAGGGAGCCGTCTCACCTGCCCGTCTCTTTGTTGAGAGACTTTTGTGCTGATGGCCTTAAAATAGGCATTTCTTCTTACATGTTGAACCATATGACTTATGGATATCCAAAGAGCGAAGATGTAATGTCCATTCAGTTGGGAAGAAACACACCTTTTACATTAAACCAAAACCACATTCAGCCCGAGCATGTCTCTGTGCTGTTAGACTAGCAGGAAAGGGGGAGGGATAGACAGAGGGCAGATAAAGAGAGACAAAAGATAAACATGCGGACTGACAGACTGACAGACTGACAGACTGACAGAGAGAGAGAGAGAGAGAGAGAGAGAGAGAGAGAGAGAGAGATTGCTCTCTCTATTCCTGAGTACTCTATAATCCCTAGAAAATACCCTCAAATACTGTGTGTCAGGAGCCTTCTTTAGTTGGCTGAGACTGCTGTACCTGAGGACTACACATAATCCAAAAGGCTAAAACCACAGTTGTTGTACCACAGCTTTAGACCAGAGGTCCAGGATCCTAGGGTATACAGCTCTGCCTCTCTGAGGGCTGGGCTGAAGCGTCTCCCCCATGCCTCTTGCCAGTTGGTGGGGGCTTACTATCTGTAACAAGCTTTGGCTTGTAGGTCCACCACTTCAATTGCTGCTCAGGTGGTCTCCTTCATGTGTCTGACTCTGTCCTGATTTCTCCTTTTGATTGGGATCCATAGTCTACAGTCTCTGTCAGGGGCCAACTCTACTCTAGCATGACCTCAGCTCAACTGACCTTATCTGCAATGAACTGATTTTCAAATAATGTCTCATTCATTCTGGGATCCTGGCAGCTTAGACTTTAGGGATCTTAGAGGTTGCAACTGAAGCCATAAAAATTCAGAGTCTCATATTAGAAACTCATTTTTCTAGTAGAATGTGCTTCTGAAAGATGAGGATATGTGTGGGGTTTACTTGTAACTGTTACGGAAGCAGACTGTCAGGCCACGCAACGAAGCACCTTGCAATGGAAGAGGTTGAATTTAAAAGATAGCATGCCGGGAGCACTGGCAGAAAGACTAGATGTGGTTGCTCCTCCCAGAGGGCCCAAGGACCCCACAGCACCAGCAAGATCACATCATGGGGAAAGCAGCCCCACGAGGTCCAGCTGCCATTTTAAATCAGTAAGACACAGAGTGTCTAGGAAACTGATAGCTCACAGAATGCTCAAGATCTGGACCTTATATCAGTACTATATAAATGAGGAAATAGTGTCTGGGCTTCCCTCAGAAAGTCACAGCGTGTCCCCTACAGTGCCTGTCTGCCATCATGACGTATAGTTCTAGCCTGCGCTATACCTCACCCCTAGTAGTCACATAATCAACATGGGTCAAATAGCTGAATGAAGAGATTAAAGAAGGAGCCTTGTTGCTGTCTATTCCTCGAATGAAAAAAGGGGTGGGGCTGGGGACTGAGGAATGAGGGACAAATTCAAGTTAGAACTAGTTGCTCTCTGGAAGTAGTCCGGAAGTAGAACAGCCATTGCAACAGAGCAGTGGAAACACATCTGAGGCCTGATTAGGCATCAGCCTACATAGGCACACAAACGCTGCCAGGACTTTTCTTGCTCCACAACACAGAACTCAGACATTTAATCCCCCAGCACATCCTAGCCATTGCTTGGGACTTAGTCCAAAAGCCTTCCTCAGTATTGGGTTTCCCAAACAATCTACTACAAGAATCAATTATTTCTAGGGCTGAGAATTCTGTCTTCGAGTCCCAGACTGATGTAAGTTCCTTCTGCAAAGGGTTGAGAATCTACAGCAAAGAATGCAATCAAAGAGAAGAGTAACCTGTAATCTTAACTTTCCCTTTGTACTTCAGACAGCCGCCATCAGCATCAAGGGAGCGCACAAAGCTGCCGGTGGAGAATCCAGCACACACATACGCGTGAGACTGTCGCCTCCTTTGAATGCTGGGGTTTAAGAAGAGAAATTGCTCAGAGATGAGAACTCGAAAGAGGGACAAGAAAAGAGAAAGAGACCAAGAGAGAAAGTTCACGCCCCTCAAAACTGAATTTCAAACCTTATCACAAGCAATATCCAGCTAAGAAAAAGCCAGGGGAAAACCTATTCCCCTGATGATAAAGCCGAAGACCTCCAAGCGAACTGAAAGGCAGGCAGAGAGCAGCTCTCTGTGACTGCAGTACAAGTGAGATTGCGAAACTCACAGGATGTAACTAACACCTTTAAGGAGCAAAGGCACCGTGTGGTGTGGTCCTCCTGAGTCACCCGCTCCTGGACCAGCATGGACTAACATCCATAACTCTAGAATGAACAACTGGCAAATGAGATGAAAATCAGCCTATGGTGAGACTCTGGATGCTCCAAGGACAAGAGCTAATGGCAATTATTTAGTTTTAATAACTGGGTAATTGCTGACCAGACCATCAGAAGCCAAAAGGCCAATGACTTTGCTTTGCTAAGAAAACCAAAGGTTACGTGTTAACTGCATAAAATTAAGTGGGCTGCTGCTCCGGTCACTCCTAATTGGGCTGTGATACCACATGGCATGGGAGCAGTCCAATTTGGGTCAGAGAGGGTCTCTGGCAGGCTCACCTGGACAGATGAGTACAAACTTTTCTGAAATGTAATTGGCTAAAAAAAATAACCCCAAAATCTTTAACTTGGACAGCAGCAGCTGTTTGATGCTGGAGTAGGTCAGGAGTCCAAGGGTAACAGATGATCTTGTACACGGAAACAGACCTTCCGGCTTCAGGAGAAGCCAAAGAATGATCTCCAGGGGTCCAAGAAGCAGGTGGAACCGTTACAAGGCCAAGTCCTTAGTATTAAGCCCTGGAAATGGCTAATCTAAAAACCCATTCCGTTTCCTTGTGTGCCAGCACCACACATCAACAGTCCACATCCGGTCCAACGTGCTACCAGCCGCTTGCAAGAAAGGTGCTGAGCCCACAGAGGATCTATCTTGAAAGTATACTGCCCAAGGGTCAATCTACCCAATGGACAACCCCAGTTCCATAAACATCTACTCCAAATGCTCATGCCTGGCCAGGTTCCTCTGCCCCTGGTCTTTTTCACTCTTGCCATTTCTCTTCTCCTGTTTAAATCTGGCTGGTATTTCCAGAGCTTCGGTTTACCCTGCAGTTTTGGTTTGCTTTCTGTTGCTGTGATTACATACTGACTGTTGCCAAGTCAGAGAAGAAAGGGTTATTTGTCTTTTAATTCCATGTCACAGTCCATCCTTGAAGAAAGCCCAGGTAGGAACTCAAGGCAGGGACTGAACCAGAGACCACCGAGGTTCTCTACTTATTGGCTTGCTTTCAATTTCTTGTTCAGCTACCTGATACCTACCTACCTGCCTAGGGATGGCACTGTCTACAGTGGACTGGACCTAATCAAGAAAATGCACCACGGATACCTCCATAGACCAGTAGTTCCCAACCCCTTCCTAATGCTGAGAAGCCTTTAATACAGTTCCTCATGTTATGGTGACCCTCTAACCCATAAAATTATTTTCATTGTTGTTTCATAAGTGGTTATGAATCATAATCTGATATGCAGGATATCCAATAACTGACCTCTAAGGGGTCAGGACCCACAGGTAGAGAACCACTGCCACAGGCCAATCTGATGGAGGCAGTAGAGCCCACAGGTAGAGAACCACTGCCACAGGCCAATCTGATGGAGGCAGTAGAGCCCACAGGTAGAGAACCACTGCCACAGGCCAATCTGATGGAGGCAGTTACTCAATTTAAGGTTCCCTCTTCCCAGAGATGTGCAGGCTTGCATCATCACTGACAAAAGCTATAGCATCTACCTCATCCGAGGTATGTGTGACCTGCTTCTTACCATTATTGACCCCTGAACTATTTGAGTTCTTGATCAGTTTGAAGCTCAAAGGATGCTTAGAGGTCAGAGGTCATCTTTTCTAACTCCGCATTTCAGAAGTCAAAGCCCAGGCAAATTACTTGGACTGCGCAGGCGTCCTTTTGCTAACTCCTATTGTAAGGACGGGACCCTCCTCGTCTCTGATCTGTTGATTGCTTCTGAAGTATGAGGCTCCAGTATGATCCTATCGGCTAGTCTCTCATGCAGCCCACACACACAGATTTAACACTGAATCAGATGGTAGCTCCACTGCTGTCTGATTCTGCCTATCAGCTCTTAGTGTGGGTCCCTTCCTCAGGGGCCTACTGACGTCCTAATAATACCACCATGGGGCTTAGAGTGACCTCAGCCACACTGACAATGGCCACACAGCGACCTGGAATCTTATGGAAGAACAAACCAGGCCGGTGTCAGAGGTGTACCAACCAGGAAGCAGAGAAGGGCAGCAGGGCTGTCTTCACCCCTAGATCAGACACACCACTCTCATTCAGTTCTTGCACACGATGCAGTTATTTATCACAGTTACGTAAGTGATAGCTTGCAAAAGTCAAAAAATGGGAGCAGCAGACAAGAACAAGGAACGTTATGACTCTGACTTCTAAGTGTGATGATGGAGAATGGGCAAAAGGTATCATCCCGGACCATAAGATAAACTCTTTATCTCTCTGACTCATTCCTGGAATTCTCTGTGCACAGATACACACCTTGAATATTTGCGGAAGCCCCCAGAGCACACCTCAGCTTCAAGGCTTTGTTCACAGTGCTCTTCCCACCTGGAGGGGTCTCACTCCCATCAGACACTGAGTCCGAGGTGTCGAGGGGTATTCTCTTCCTCTGGATGCTCATACCTACTTTACTACTTTCTGCAGTATATATATATATATATATATATATATATATATATATATATATATATATATAGTCTCCTGTGTTTCCTGATCAAATCATAGGAAGCCTCAGCTCTGCTGTAACCTAACTGTTGCTCTGAAGTTTCAGTTCCTTCATGGTCAGTCTGTATTCTCTACAAAACTCAAACATGGGCAAGTCTCAGACATACAGTCAATGGTCAATACATGGATGGTCAGAGAATTCGGGGGCAGGGGGAGGAAGAGGGAGGGAGAAAGGTAGGTGATTCTGGTTTCAATTCTTTGTTAATAAACTCTAGACAAATTAATATTCTGTCCACCTCTCATCCTGCCTGTTACACAGTAACACACACACACACATACACACACAGGCATAGGCAAGACACTATTTTTAGCCAACCAGACTGAATTCACCTGAAATGCATTAGCCACACAGCCCTGCTGAGATTAGCCAGGTTATTCCAATAGCACCTTTTAAATTTAATTTAATTTTCCCTCTCACATCCTGCTTCAACCCATCCTGACTCCATCTGGATTATGTTAGCAATTGGAGAAAAGGAGCAAATGAGCTGGCAGGAATGGGATGTGATCCCACAATTCAAATTACTATCCTTTAATGTGTGGAATAAATCTTTATTGATGCTAATAAACAAGATGCCAATCAAAGAGGACAGAGGTCTGAGCCGAGCTAGGTAGAATCACATTGGGGACCAGTTTCTATAATCACCTTTAATTTCTCTCTGAATATCCCAAGATCCAAGCAGGCTGGATAAAAATCACTTCCTGAGAACGTTTTCATGTCTTCTAGATCAAGCAGAGAGGCTCTGGTCCCAAGCTTGCTTCCAGTTACAAAGCCTAAGGCAGTTCCTCAACCTTCCTACACTTCTCATGACTTCCACTTTATAATACCTATACTAGGAGCGCTGAAGGATAGCGGTTAACCCTACCCCACCCCATACACACACTGTTACAAACACTATCTTGAACTTTGCCTCTAACATTTGCAGACCCCTGCTGACACACAGCAGACAGCCTGCCCTCTACAGGATGACAGCTTAAGGCAGGCCATAAGACATAAATCAAATAGACAGAAAAGAGCCTGTGGTTCCCAAATCTGGCTGCACAATCAACCTGGTGAGTTGGCTAGCAGCTGGAGACTTCTGATCCAGTCTTAGGTGGGGCCTGACGGTCTAACCTTTAACCCAGGTCTAAGGGGATTCCAAAGTAGCATATCCACCAGACCCACGGGAGATATGCACTGCGGAGCACTGAGACAGGAAGAGCTTGTGTTTCAGAGGGGAAGAGCTGGGTTATTTACCATCTCTATTTGTTACTGTTCAACAAGCTCTTTAATCCTTGGGTATGAAGGACTTCTTTGGAGGGATTGTCATGAGGATTTAAGCACCTAACAGACCTAACAGTGCCTAGTACACCATAGAGTCTTTGTAAACAGAAGCTACCAGCAGTTTGAACCTGAATTCCTTCCTCCTGTGTTATTCTGCCTCACCCAAACTCCTCACTGAATACTACTGTGTTGTTTATAGTTCTCTCTCTCTCTCTCTCTCTCTCTCTCTCTCTCTCTCTCTCTCTCTCTCTCTCTGTGTGTGTGTGTGTGTGTGTGTGTGTGTGTGTGTGTAGGCCAGATGGATATTCCCAACAGTCACTCTCTACTTCAATTTTTTTTTTTTTTTTTGCAACAGGGAAGCCTTTAGCTTTTTGACTGGCCACAGAGCTTCCTGGATAGTCCTGACCCTACCTATCCAGTGCTGGGAAGACAGGCATGTGTAGCAGCACCCAGCTTTTGATGTGGTTGCTAGGAATCCAAACTCAAGTCCTCATGCTTATGCTGTGCACATATTACCAGGACAGTCATCCCCTCAGCAAGCCCCACACCAATGTGTATGTGTAGTCCAATCTCATAGGATAGAAGACGTTTCTGAAAATATGGCCACTAGAATGGTAACACAGAATTCTGTCTCATCTCTGTAGGTCAGCCTTGAACAGCGAGGCCATTGATCTCAGAAGCATCTCATGATAACACTGCCTCATCCATAATATGGTACCAAAATACAATCTTCAAGGACAGTGTCACACTAAAAGTTAAGAATGTGGATGAAGGAGTCCTTTGAAAAGACCCCTGAAAAATAATGCAAAGTTACTGAGCTCTCTTTGAAAAATGGATATGAAGGGAGCTGAGGAGAAACCATCAAGAAATCCATGATAGATTAATCCAGGCTAATCATTCATAGTGTGAGAAGATGGGCCTCTGACAGCTAAGGGTACTGACTATGAACTGTGTCTCTCTGTGGCCACATGTTACATTCAGTGCATCTTTCAGAAACCAACCACAGCAGAAGCTTCCTCCACTTGGAGCTTCAGTGTGTAACTTTTCCTCTTGACATCGCCTGGCCCAGTCGTTCTACATGAATTCAGGTCACTTTTCCCTTTACATTTCTTGGCAAGGAAAATTGCTGGTAAATATAATTTAACCTTTGTCAAACAGCAAAGGTGGCCCTGGTTCCATCTGTCAAATGGATTCCTCATTCTTAATTAGAGAAATTAAAAGGTGCCCTGAAATGTTCCTCCACCTCATGGAAAAAACTCAAGTAAATCTTATTTGGATAGATTCCCCACAGTTGTCCAAAGTCAATGCCAGATTCTTAAAAGATACCTAGCCAGGTACAGCATTTAATTAAAAGAAGTTCAGTCGACAGAGTGGACAGACTGCTACTTGACTGGTCAATCGCTAGAAAGAGTTTTATAAATTATTTTTGAAGCCCCAGTCTCAGCATCTATTAAACATTTTTGCTATCATGTCTTGTTTTTCCACAAACCCCTCACTGAATTTACTGGTACACTCTTTCCAAGTTGGCAGAATTACCCAAGACAAATGGCTATCTCCAAGCACTCGGCATACTAAGAAAATATGTTAACTCTAATTTTCAGTCCACCATTACTAATAGAACCCAAGCAGAGTCAGACTGCTCAATGATCTTTTAACAGGGAAATATTCAGAAGAGAGCAATTAATTCCATTGAAAGTGTTGACGGGAGGATATTATATTTCCATCACTGTGAACATCTAACAACCATAGTGAGACATGCCTAAACCTTCTAGGCTTTTCTTCAAGACCATAAAAGGGAAGTCGAATGCACAGCTATCCAAAAGCAACTGTGAACTGCGCAATTGAAGCCTTTCTACACTTTAGAAAGACTTTCAATAGTAATCACCCTCCACCATGTTTGACAACAGCAGCAACCTTTCTTAGCTTTGCAATCCAATCCCAATCTTCCCCAAACTCTGGAAAGGTTCTTTTTTCCTCCCCTCCCCCCACAAGGAGATGCTCAGTGAGCAAAGTGCTTATTCTGCAGAGACTAATGCTTGAGTGAGATCCCAGATGGGGAGAAAAGCATAAAGCCCTATGAGGATGCACTTGAAATCTTAGCTCTGGGAGACTAGAGCTAGGAAGATGTCTGAGGCTAATAGTGCAGCCAACATAGTTAATTAGTGAGTTCCATCCCCAGAAGAAACCCTATGTCAAAAAGCAAGGTGTAAGCCCGTGAAACAACTCAATGGGTTAGATATGTGCTGATGAGCTGAGTTCAATCCCAGGGACCCAGGGAGTAGAGAATAGTACCTGCAAGTTGTCCTCGGACTGTCACAAGTGCACAGTAGCACTCACGTCCACTGTAGGCATGTATGCGCATGTATATACATCGAGCGTTCTTTCCTTACCAGGTTTTCTTTTTCCACCCTGGACTAAGCTAGAACTTGGAGAGGTACCTGAACAGGAAAGCCAATTCCTTCCAGAGCTAAACCTTGATTTTCCATGTCTCCCTCCCATTAGCACCTGAACCTTAAGTGAGAAGATGAAGGCTTAACTAAATTGGATGAAACCAGAGTGATAAAATTCTAGTCCCTATTAAAGTCATGGTAGGATATCTCTGGGTAGAAGCCACCTCTGTTTCCTTCCTCATGTCACGCTATTTAGGTGAGCAGACACGTAGATATAAATAAATGTGCTTTGGGGAGGGAGGAATGAACTTATTATAGCCTGTTTCATCCCAGAATGGCATGCACGAAAGGAATCTGAGTCTAGCCTCTCACGACAGTTGAGAATGGTAAAGACTACAGCCAAATGTCCTAACATCATCAGCTACCCTTTGCAAGGTCTTTGGAGCAACAGCTCTCCTAGATTCTTAGTGTTGATTTATCACCCTTTTGTAGGGAGGAAGAACACACTGAGAATTAAACCCAGGGCCCTGTTCATGACAGACAAGCACTCATGCACAGAGATATATCTCCAATCCTTTCCTTCCTTTCTGTTTTGAGACAGGGTTTTACAAAGTTGTCTGGGATGTCCGTGCACTTGTTCTATATCCCAAGAAAGCCTTAAGTAATGCTCTTCATGTCCAACTTCCAAAGGAGTTGAAACTTACAGCCCTGTGCTCTCTCAACTCATATCCAGGTAGTGAAGACATTATATCATACCTGAAACATAGCCATTACATTATAACTAGTTCCCTGGTTCCAGACTAGCATACGCTCTTAAAAGAGGGCAAGAGTCATTGTTGTTCCTGAGTTCATAACACTGAGCCCTTCCACTGAAGGATACAGCAGTAAACAATAGAAACATCTTTGAGCCTACCTGGTCTTTCAGCCTAGAAAGTTCAGTATCATCCAGGAAAACTCATCTCATGACCAGGAACACCTTTCAAGAATTTTTAATTTATGTAGACCCTAAATATGTCTCTCTGTGAGTGCTGTATGTTAGTACCAGGTCTAAATCTTGGTTCAATATTAAGCAACTAGAATGCCTCTTGCATTTGACACACCTTCCTACATCTGAAGAGATACTATCCCTGACTCTTCCTTAACTTCTCTTTCTTAGCATATAATTCTCCTCTTGAACGCATTCCAAGATGCCATGCCTCGCTACATATCCACAAAAGCAAAAAGAAATTTCCATATCCACGTATTACAATATACTATTTTCATCTGAAAGTGCATAATACATTCTCATTCTAGGATGTGCATCCATTAGCATAGATTAAAGTTGCATGAGCTTTGCGTTTGTCACAGTTGACTCATAGTGAACCGTAAGCTTACTATTTCCCAAGCCTCTTAATAATACTTTCCTCGTGCTACTAATTCTCTGAAACATCTCCCTCATCCCATTTCATGCAGTTTAATTTTGGGATTTGTAGAACTTTCCATTTATCCCTGCTACATTTGTTCGCTTTCATTTGGCCCAGATCTCCAGTCTATAAATATCATTTTATATCCTGTTTCTATCTTAGTATTCACTGTCCCTCCTGTCTTTGTATTATTTGCACATCGGATGAATATGCCATCAATATCTTTCCCAATGTGCGGGAAGCAGTGTCTACATCTCTTAGCTAGACTGGCAGGCAGAACCAAAGACAGCGCCTTTAAGTAGGTCATCAGGAAGCATCCCCAGGTTAAAGTTGAACCACTGACTTGTAAATTATTTTTGAGATTATAATTTAATTACAACATTTCTCCCTTTCTTTTCCTCCATCCAAACCCTCCCGTATACCCCTCCCTATTCTCCTTCAAATGTATGACTTTTTTTTATTCATTGTTATTACATGCATATATGTATTACCAGATAGAACCTGTTTTAGTCCATATAAGTAACTGGCATCTGTTAAGTGTGATTGAACAATTATTAACTCCCCCAGTTTCCCTTAAATGTGCTTTTCCTGACTATAGTGAGATCACCAAGAAGTTCAGACACATTGTTGTTCTCTCTGCTTGTGCTTGATTGCTTCAGTTTTGGATTGAGTTGAGTTTGGTTTTTTTTTTTTTTTTTACACCTTTTAGGTTATTAATCCTTGAAAAGGAAGCACATTGTACCATCCCTTGCTGCATCTAATGCTAATCACGTCTTCATTACTTCAACATTCTCCAGCTTGCTCTGCTCTTCCCCGGGCCAGGGTTTCAGGGTCAGGTCATCTGTCCCCTGCCACCTCTTTGCTTCATGCTTGAAGATCCTTGGAGTCATTTGGTCATCTTGTACATATCAACCTTAGAGCTCTGACAACCTGGATTAATTTAGAGGAATATGATACCCTTCCAAAGTTATTTCACATACCTAAGTGGGTTATCTATTCTATCTACACTCATTTAAACATTATTTCCACTCTGTTAACCTGTGAGCATCTTTTTGATATACAAAATGAGAGTGGAGGCTGGAGTCCCCAGTATCCCTGTCACCTCTCCATCTGAAGAAACTTCTGTCATCTTCTCATTCTAAAAGTTACAAAAGCCCTAGTTTTGTCCTCAGGATTACCTTAAAAACTCTTCTAAGATCCTCCCTTCTGAGGGAAATCAGTGGCACCCACTCACTAGCTTAAATCATGGACACCTCTGAATGCATTTCCAAAAACTGTCGTTAACATTGTACCTGATGCTAATCATGGAAATCTAAAGTTGTATTGTCGGTTAATAATTTATATTCACCCTTCTTTGATTTTCATTTTTATTGTTTTATAAGAGATATACAATGAGAAAAAAACGTGAAAATATTTGCAGGCAAAAGGAATCAAAGGAAAACAATTTAAAATATTAAATGAAATATAAGCAAAATAACATACTAAAATACATAAAAACTGAAAGCTATAATATACAGTAGAAGGAAGTGTGGACTTTGGAATTTGCAAACTTGAGTTTAAATTCATTTAAATATGTTCAGTTCATACTAGATGTGGTTAATCTTGAAACAGTTACCTCCTTCTTCCCAAAGCCCTCTTCCTCTTCTGGGCGTGGTAAACGCCCTAACATGGATTATGGATAAAGGGGATCTGTGCAAGTAATTAGTTTGTACAGTTATTAGCATATAATAAACACTCATTAAATTTGACAGCATTTTATATACTTCTATTTAAAATATACTTTTATTTAAACACTTGAGCCAAAGATGCCCCAATTTTTAGGTTGCATGAAATATGAAGAAGATATAAATATTTTAGAAGAAAAGAAAGTAGGAAACAGCTGATGTGCAGAAGTGATAATCATGTCAAATTAATAAAGCCCTCGCTCAATCAACCTTCTGGCACACGTCCCCTAAACTCTTCACCCTTGTAACCACTAGGCCCACTCACACCTATCGCTCTGTCTTTTCCAGTGTACAGTGAGGACAGCAATGCTTCTTCAGAGGTGGGGAACAGAAAATTGGAAATCACAGTCCTCCAATCTCTACAGAAAGTAGCTGCAAGGCTGGGGAACTGCTTTAGTCAGTAAGCATGAAAACCCGAGTTCAGAACCCCGGCACCACATAAAAGCTGGATGTGATAGCACATAGCTGTGATGCTACAGCTTGAAAGGCAAGGAATAGGTGGGTCCCCTGAACTGGGACCTCACTTGCTAAATTGTGAGCTCCTGGCTCGGTGAGAAACACTTTCTCAAAAGAACAAGGTTAAGAGTGGCTAAGAGTGGCATTAGGTCAACCATGGGTCTCCACACACATGCACACACATGTACATATGCACACGCAAAATATACACCACATGTACAGAAAATTATAGGTTTTTTTTAAGTAATTATGGTAGATAGCATTAGTTTATGCCCAGGCTCCCAAACTTGTGTTTCTGCTTCCTGACTTTGCCCTTTCAGCCAAGGTAAACTGAATTAATGATGGACACCTGGCCACTGCTGAACAAACTAGATTCTATTTTGGGAAAAACATTAGGAAACTGGTACATTTTGGCGATCTTGAAGAAGCATCCAGACTGTTGTCCTGGATTTTTGCTGGCCTGTACCATGTTGTAACTTGGCTATCCTCTCTTCTCCTGCCTGAATGCCTACAGTAGCTACCCAACACATTTATTTTTCTTGGTCAGGTGTGTTTCGGTTGGTTCTCGTGGCTTTTAACTGAATAAAAAAGAAAAAGAACGAATAAATTGAAAAATAAAATGAAGCAAAATGCTTACGGTCAGCCTGGTTTGCCTGCATGTGTGTTGGCTGATACAAGCTAACACAAACTCTTAATAGTACAAATGGGATGGGACCCAGGCAAGTGCTTTAGTGAAAAGATTCAGGATCACCTCATCCAACTGTATTATCAAGACTATTTGAGAAAGGCTTTAGAATAAGTCAACATGAAATTGGAGGGAAGTCAGACATGGCTAAAAGGAATCCATCTCAAAGGTTAAGGCTTCCTTCATGCAAACAAAGCAGCAAAGTTGGCCGAGTGCTTACCACATGCTAGCTTTTCCTCAAGTTTTGGTGGGTGTTACCTTTCTTAATCTTCACCATGTAATGTGCTATGACCAAGGAGGCAGAGGCAGGCGGATTTCTGAGTTCGAGGCCAGCCTAGTCTACAAAGTGAGTTCCAGGACAGCCAGGGCTACACAGAGAAACCCTGTCTAGAAAAAAAACTAAATAAATAAATAAATAAATAAATAAATAAATAAATAAATAGATATTGTGAAACTCGGAGACTGGGGTTGTGGTTTTGGTTCACAAGCAGAAGATCTGGGCTCCCAACCTAAGCTCTTCATAATAAACAAATGGGGATCTGACAAGCGTACTGTGGTCCTCAGTGGCTGATGGACGCAGTGTGGAAGCACAAAAGCAGAGAGAGGAGATCATCTCGCAGCAATCAGTTTGCATACCCCATGCGTACTTGTTCATTTCATCACAATTTTTGAAGCTTCTTGGGTGCCAGGAACTGTAAAGGGTATAGAGCACAGTCCCAGAAGACTATCTCTTCAGAACATGAGTCCCCGGGAACTATACGACCTATACACCAAACAGGTATTCAATAATCATTAAGAATCAACCTGCATCCCACGTTCCTTCCATCTGTACCTTAGCAGCCTTCATCGACTCCCCAGGAGTCCTAGGCCTTGTTCACTAAAGATTTTTCACACTACATTGAATGCTTCTGAATGTCTACTCTATAGTCATAAACTATTTGCTCATGTGACTGCATAGTTCATCTACCGCACTAGATCTTAGAAGTATTTACTGACACAGATAGATGTTCTACAAATGTCTACTTAATACACTCTTGAATATGACCCACCATCTCTTCAGAAAAACAAACTCCCTAGCAGCATAAACTCTGTGGGCAACTGGTCCACTGGAAGAGTGGGGTTTGTCCTAAACTAGCTCTTCCCTTTGTTTCTGTCTTTTTATGACCGGCTCCATCCATCTGGGAAGTAGCCAGCCAATCTGTTTCAGACTGAGCTACAGGGCAATGGAACAAAGTGTCTGAACTCGCTCCATGAGTTTAAACCTTCATCACCTTTAGGGGGAGGCACAGCATTCTTACTGACCAAGCATGGACCTGAGATCTCAGGATGGAAGCTGACTATCTGCTCTGCGTCCAGGAGTTTTGTAATTTTGAAGACATGGTCTTTTCTGAATCAGGCTCTTCTTTTTTTACTTGCTTCGGGGTCATAAAGAAGATTACATTAGAATCAGATAAATGAATATGTGAGATCAGATGTGAGTGATTGTCAATAAAGATGAATACCCTGTGTATTGAATAATGCCCTTTAAAAGTATCTCTGGATCCTTTAGGCAACACTAACATCCATTAACAGATAAACTGGAAAGGAGAATAAATTGTGTACATATAGGACATAGTATTCTGTATTCTTTCTTTTAAAGAAAGAAGAAATATCTGCCATTTGCAACAATGTGCATGAGTCTGAAGGACATTATACAGAGTGAAATAAACCAGACACAGAGGATAAACAGTATAGACCTCACAGAATGAATATGAAACCATCAGAGAGTGAAATGCTAGTTGTCCTGGGCTGTGATGAAGGAGCATCCTAGAGGTGCCAATCAAAGGGTCTAACCTTCAGCTAGGCATGGTGGTTAGCTGCTGTTTGATACTTCCCTGTTAAGAGGGTAGGTTTCATGTTGAGCATTCATACCATAAACCAACAATAACAATAACCGAGGAGAGCAGGAAGAAATATTTGGGGTGTTGAACAGGACTGCAGCAGAGAGTGTGGCAGTGATTTACTGGCTGTATGGTTATCTCCAACCCTGTCATTAATTATGTGACACGTGTTGAATAGATGCGGCAAACACATGCAACGTTTTGGCGATGCATCAGTTAAGGGCTTCCTGCCGATCCTTTCAAACTCTTTAAGTCTACTTTTCTTCCTCTTCCATTTTCATCTTTTGAGCTGATCAGATTTTAATGAAGGTGTGATAGCAGAGAACAGCTGTGAGATGCAAATAATTAAGAAAGGGAAGCCACATCATTAATTGAGGATGATAGTCTCATTAACTCAGTGTTCTATCAAACCTCGAATGGGGAAATCCCCTCCTAAGCTCCCAACTCACAAAGACTCTAGGCTCTCACGCCACATTCACACACAAATGGAACATCGCTCCTCAAACCTCCACTAATTTTATGTTTAACTTTTTTAAACAAACCGTAACAAATACTAAGTGTAGCTAATCATCCCCTCATTCCTTTGGTATTCATTGTAATAGCACTAATTACGATAAACACATTCGGAATTAATGTGCATGTCTTACGCATATATCAATTCCGTTCTAATTTGCCATTGATTAACGCCCGGGATGTGAATAAGGAGTCTTCAGCTTTGATACACCGCTCACGTCCTGCGGCACAGCCTAACAGGTTCCAGGCATGTAATACCCAATCAGCAGCCTGCAGAGGCAAAAGGCCAGAGTGAGCTGTAGGAGATCGGTCTTTCCCCTCTCCGAATTCTGGTTGTGTTCTGAATGTGAATGAAGAGCCCAGATTTGGCAAACCTCCATTTTCTGTATAAATAAATGAGGTTTGGGGTTTAATGCTTGGACCTTAGCATGGGGAAGACCCACTTCCAAGTCCTAGCCCCAGCCCTTACTCGATGTAACTCAGAGATGCTAAGCCTCAGGCTTTACATCTGCAACAGTGGAGATGATCATGTTCCCCTAGGAGAGTTGTGAAGTTTGTAAAAGAAAAAGCAACCATTCCACTATTCTCGACAGATGGCTTACACTTTAATAAAAAACAGCATTACTATAATTAATAATAATCACCATCATTACACTGAGAAAATTGCTATCGTAAACTAGATATCTCATTCAACAGGGTGCTCTGGTGTAGGTATCACCCAAGCAGCTCCAGGATGAGATGACAGAGCTCAGAGTAGGGAGGGGAGCACAGCCCAACAGGGAGGGGAGCACAGCCCAACAGGGAGGGGAGCACAGCCCAACAGGGAGGGGAGCATAGACCAACAGGGAGGGGAGCACAGACCAACAGGGAGGGGAGCACAGACCAACAGGGAGGGGAGCACAGACCAACAGGGAGGGGAGCACAGACCAACAGGGGGATCTTCTGAT
The DNA here is from genome assembly GCA_902729485.2 of Mus minutoides. Taxonomy (NCBI): domain Eukaryota; kingdom Metazoa; phylum Chordata; class Mammalia; order Rodentia; family Muridae; genus Mus; species Mus minutoides. Next base: position 40,482 of record LR755261.1, read on the forward strand.
ACTCCATTCTCTTGAGCTCTTAGCTGTGCTGGAAACTGTGTTTGTTGTTTAAGAAACTGTTGTAAAAAGGCTGAGTTTACAGAGCAGAGTAAGGAGGGAGAGTGCAGAGGAGACCAGAATGAGAAAGCAGTGCTCTGTCTGTCACAGTGGATACAAAGCAGGTCATGCTAACACATGCTAACACACACGTCATCCCACCTACTTAGAAGAGTGACAAAGAAGATTGCAAGCATGAATCCAGGGCAAACCTGGGCTATTTTGCTGAATCCAGGGCAAACCTGGGCTATTGGCAAGACCCTGAAGAAGAAATAAAGAACTTGAAGAGAAGACTGCTTCATTCATTCACACTATGGATGTGAAACCTGGAGCTCAAGGCTGGGAGGATCAGGTGTGATGATGGACGGAGCCAAAGCAATGGTATCATCATCAGAGTTCATGATCATCGCTACTAGTACTCTCAGAACACTGTGGTCACTTGAACAAAAGGCTTGGGATGGGGTCTGTGGTCTGCTCAGTGATGGCAGAATAAATGGTCATTTCAGGTCTCCTGTTCATAATGTCTCTTTACGGGTCGATGTTCTCTCTGTAGAGTGTAGGCAGATTCTTGGGTTTGCAGACACAGTCTGGAATCAAAAACGGACATGCTCAATTTTACATTGGGGGGGGGGTGCTAAGAAAATAATCTGAGTGTACAAACTATCCTGGGAGTGGGTCAGTAACTACCAACACCAAAAGAGAACTTCTTGGGCACAATTTAAAGGTACATAGCAAATCACCTCCTTCTTTCCCACGAAAGAGGAATTCTTTCTGGATAAGAAACAAGATTAAGGGCTTCTCGTGGTACACCTCCCACATTCTGTTCTCTCATACCATGCCAAACTTAAATTTGAGATGCTGGAATGTGAAGTCCACTTGAAAAGGAAGATGCTCACATTCCCAACAGTTGTCTTGTAGTGGATGCTTCACATGTTTTCCAAGTGATTGACAATGACTTGCAAGAATGTCACTGTATTCTATAATACCTGCCTAACTGGGTTTAGCCTCATTCCCTTGTGACAAGGTGGGCTGTGGCTTAGAGATGCAAAGACTGAGAAATGAATCTGCAAGTGTTTTATAGAAGCTGCCTCAGCACACACAGGGAAGCACTTGACTCAAGAGTCTAAGGACCTTGTTTTAATCCTCACACCATGAAGTGTGCCATTTAATCTCTCTTTATCCTCAATAAATAGAATGACAATGGCACAAGTCCTATCTGCAGGGATTATTGTGAGAACTTAAGAATGTGGCATATGTACAAATTCTTTCCATTCTGCACAGATACCACTGAGAGGACTCAAGGACCTACGATACTCACTTATCTCTAAGCTTCTTGACCTCAGGGTATTCCTAGAACATAGCATTTTAAAGGAATAATGATTACTTTGTGGCTACTTCTTCCAAAGCCTCAGCCCTGAACCAATTCTGACAACACTGGAAGCTCAATCCCATCTGTTGCTAAAATTACATCTCCCTGGTGGTGGGAGAACATAAACCACATCCACCCCTCCTCCTCCCAAGGTCCCAAGAACAAACCAAGGCACAATTCCACCAAAGTTCACTCCAGAGAAATGATGAACTTATGTAAGTAAGGTATGCTCTCACTTCCAGAGCACAGACGGGGTGTTGCCTACAGAGCTGTTTGTGTGCTGCTCCTCCAAAAGGCAGCTTCCAAGCATCTTTAGCCAGCAGGAATGATGGCTTACCCACAGCTACATAGACAGAGCTCCATTCCCTCGTCTTCCTGGGACTATATACCAGAGCTCTTCTGAGAGGCCATGTGCAATTAAGGCAGAGCTACACAGAACACTTACATAGGAAGTGGCTGGGGGACACAGAGGTCAGGGCCTCAGGGAGATATAAACAGACAACAATCCTAGCTGGGACAGTCCTTTTGCAAAGGGCTCACTTTATCTCTTCAAGACAGTACTTGCTTGGATCTAATGATAGTCATGTCAACACCATACAATAGATTTTGTACTACAACCCTGAACCTTCGATGGCTGTCTTTCTGCTTACGGCACTACTCTTTCTATATCTGCCTAGTTCACCAGTCAGAAAGTGTCTCCCTGATTTGTAGAGTCTACATGGCTGACCACTAGGGTCCAGACAAGACCAAAATGCTAATATCTGAGGCCTGAGACCCAGCTTCCTCCAGCCAGGAGTTCTGGGTTGGACTAAGCTGAACTGACGTGTTCCATGGCTCTTTGAACCCTGTGACTCCAATGGGACTGCTCACTTCTTGGTGTGCTTTCTGGATACACATCTGGCTTCCCCTCAGCAGCTCATCAGGGAGGTGATCCCTTGTCACCCCGCACTGCATGGTTTCTAAGTGCAGAAGCATGTCATCTATGAAGGTGACAGGGAACAGCTCTCTGGGTGAACTGAGAGATGGAAGTCTGAGCATTCTGTGCACAGCACCACCCAGAAGAGAGAAGAGAGTTGCTCCCTTCAGAGTACCTACCTGGCCTTCCAGCTCATCTCTTCTGCCAACCCCCATCAGCAGGACATCAGTGGATGCCTGCTGATCCAGACAATGATGTCAAATGAAAAAGCTGAATAACATTTTACAGCTAATCTCCACTTCTAAGTGAATACATACCAGGTTTGTCTTTCTGGGTCTGGGTTACCTCACTCAGGATGATTTTTCTTTCTAGTTCCATCCATGTGCCTGCAAATTTCAGGATGCCATTGTTTTCCACAGCTTGGTACCATTTTGTAAATGTATATCTTCTTTATTCATGAGGGACATGTAGGTTATTTCAAGGATAACCATACTACAACCCACAGACCCAAAGAAGCTAATGAACAAGGAAGCTCAAGGTGTGTGTTGGGGAGGGGGGGATGAACCTTCCTGTGAAGGGGAAATAAAATAGACATCACAGGTGGATGGATGAATGGGATGTCTGGGGAGGGGATACAGGAATAGAGAGGAGCAGGTCAGGGGAGGATGAAGGGAAAGAGTACTAGAAGAGATCACTGAAATTGAGGGGTATCTCTGGGGTGAACTAGAAATCTATTGCAATGGAAATTCCCAGGAATCCACAAAGGTGACCCTCACTAAGATTCCTAGAAATGTGGGATAGAAGTTTGAACTGGCTATCTCCTTTAACCAGGCAAGACTTCCCATGGATGGACTGGGACACCAACTCAGCCACAAAACCTTTGATCTACAATTTATCCTGCCTACATGATGTACTGGGGGCAAAGGTAGTGCAGAAATTGTGGCAGTGGCCAATTAATGACAGGCCCAGCTTGAGAGCTACACTATGAGAGGGAGCCCATGCCTCACATTGTCTGGAGGTCCAGAAACCAGAGGCTGGATAGTCCAGAGGCCCAGGATAGAACCAAACATGACTGGTTAAAAAAAAAGTCAATAAAATGATTCCTAAAGATATTCTATTATTCTCGTAGATGGGTGCCTAGCCCAGTTGTCATCAGAGACCAATGGAAACAGCTGCAGAGACCCACAGCCAGACATTAAGCTGATCGCAGGGAATCCTTCAGAAGAGAACAGAGGGGGGAAAGATTATAGGAACCAGAGGGGTCAAGGACATCATAAGAAAACCCACAGGATCAACCAACCTGGACTCATACTAGCTCACAGAGACTGAACTGCCAAGTCGGGGGCCAGGACTGACCTAGGATCTCTAGAAATATATTACAGTTGTGTGGCCTGGTCTTCTTGTGGACTCCTAACAGTGAGAGCAGGGGCTGCCCCTGATTCTCTTACCTGCTTTAGGGACCCTTCTTCTACTGGGTTGCTTCCTCCAGCCCCAGTAGGAGAGGAGGGATAGGAAATTGCAAGTTGACATGCTGTGGTTCATTGACATCCATGGGAGGCCTGCCCTTTTCTTAAGAGAAATGGAGGGCAAAGGGGAGGCATGGGGGAAGAAATTGGGAGGAGAGGAGGGACAGTAAATTGTTGTCAGGTTATTTACAAAAAGAGGAAGAAAATAAATGTGTGTGTGTGTGTGTGTGTGTGTGTGTGTGTGTGTGTGTGTGTGTGAAATACCACCTTGAGTGAGAAGCAACCAGGCACACCAACACTGAAGTGACATGGTGGAATCACCTGACAAGGAGCTTAGAAATACTTTGCTGAGTGGATATGGACACAATGGAAAGACCCAAAAGAACAGAAACCTCAGCAAAGGAAGATAGAAAACAGAAGCCGGGTGGTGATTGACAAATTAACACAGTAACCGGAGGAGGTGAAAACCCAAAAGCCAGGGAGGACACGGGGAAAGATCAGAGGGAGAGGCAAAGCGATCTGAGCTCTAAGGTAGAAAAATAGAAATTATTTTTTATACAACAGGAAGAAAACAGGCCAGGGAATGCTGAGCAGAATAGGGCCTGTGGGACGGTGGGACTGTGGGACGGTGGGACTGTGGGACTTTGGACACAAAGGTCAGATGGTCAAACCTGGAGCTGGGGGCAGCTAGAAAGAATGTGGAGCTAAAAAATATGGCTGAAATTTCCTCAGATTTAATAAAAGGCAAAACCCTCAAGATTTAAAATAACTAGCCTAAAAAATAATAAATAAATAACTAGCCAATCACATACAGCAAACTCAAAGGAACCTAAGCCAAGATAAACCCCGAACGAAAACTGAAGATGCAGACAAGTTCTTGAAAACTGTGGAGTGAGCCTACCTTATGTATAAAGAAGACATGAAAACTGTGGAGTGAGCCCACCTTATGTATACAGAAGACATGAAAACTGTGGAGTGAGCCACCTTATGTATAAAGAAGACATGAAAACTGTGGAGTGAGCCACCTTATGTATACAGAAGACATGAAAACTGTGGAGTGAGCCACCTTATGTATACAGAAGACACAGCTTGATGATGGTTACTTTCTAATCATAAGTCAGGGAAGCAAAGAAAGGCACCCCCATTCAAGTGTGGAAAGGGAAAGAACTCTCGATTCCAAGTTTTATACTCAGCAGAAGGGTTCTTTCAAGGAGGAATGGATAAATCAAAAGTCTATATATAATGTATCTGTTCTATAATATATAATAAGTCTATAATACAATGCCTTATCTGTTCTAAAAATATGAGTATACTCAAAGAGGCCACAAGTGACCTTGTGACATTCACCTCTGCAGCTTCTGGCCTGAGTTCTGTATTCATTTCTGTTGGAGAGATAGAAATAAAGAGTTATCCACACGTTGGTCTTCCCTCTTCTTGATTTTCTTGTGTTTTGGATACTTCATTCCTCCTTAGAATAGGGAACAAAATACCCAAGGAAGGAGTTACAGAGACCAAGTTTGGAGATAAGATGAAAGGATGGACCATCCAGAGACTACCCCACCCGAGGATCCATTCTATAATCAGCCACCAAACCCCGGGGATCCATTCTATAATCAGCCACCAAACCCAGACACTATTGCATATGCCAGCAAGATTTTGCTGAAGGGACCCTGATATAGCTGTCTCATATGAAGCTATGCCAGTGCCTGGCAAATACAGAAGTGGATGCTCACAGTAATCTATAAAAAGGAACACAGGGCCCCAATGGAGAAGCTAGAGAAAGCACCCAAGGAGCTGAAGGGGTCTGCAACCCTATAGGTGGAACAACAATATGAACTAACCAGTACCCCCAGAGCTCTTGTCTCTAGCTGCATATGTAGCAGAAGACGGCCTAGTCGGGCATCACTGGGAAGAAAGGCCCCCATGGTATTGCAAACTTTATGCCCCAGTACAGGGGAACTTCAGGGCCAAGAAGTAGGAGTGGATGGGTAAGGGAGAAGGGTGGGGGAGACGGTATAGGGAACTTTCAGGATAGTATTTAAAATGTAAATAAAGAAAAAATCTAATAAATATCATTTAATAAGAAAAAGAAATAAGAGTTAGCTAAATGGTCTTTGCCTCTTTGTAAAGAATCTTTTAAAAGATTTTCTTGCTAAATCTTAAGGTGTTGGATTTTTTACATTTTAGAGGAAAACTATGAAGTTAATGTCAGTTCTGAACCATGCACCCAAATTTACAGAAAGTGGGGGTTTCCCTGCAAGGTACCCTGAAAGACACTTCATTTTCCCATGCTTCTAACGGTTGCTGTCTAACACACATGCACAATTGCATTTACCTCAGAGCCTTCCTTTGTGCCTGGCTCTTAGGAGAGAAAGGCAGCACAGATCCCAGGGAGACATGCCATCACCAACAAGTTATAGACACTTGTCACCGTAAGAGGACATGTGACCTATGTCCAGAAAGAAAAATGCAAGCAAACTGCTCCCTTGTGTTCTGCTCAGTTCTGATATTACCAGGTATTTCTAACGGGCTTCTGTGGAATGCTACGTCAAGATGAATCAAGACCCTGTATCTGCAAAGGGCTTGGGTGGGGTCAGTGTAAAATGTCACAGATGTGAGGGTGAAATGAGAACAAAAGAAAACCATCACATTCAAAATGTGAACCATCGAGCAGGAAAGACGACAAATGATCCAATCAAGTTTCCAATTGGAAAAAGTCAAAGGAAGTCTCAGAGACTGAACCATTTTAAGGAAAAAGTTCACTTGGCAGAGGGATAGAGAAAGGAGTTACCAGAAGAACTCGCTCCCCCGAGAGGAAACATAACAACTAGGAAAAGGAATCGACTGCAAAATTGTCAAGGTCATGAGAACTAGTATTATCTTTGAGGATATTGACAGTAATATCCAAAATCAAGTGCAATAAATGCATCAATGCCAATTAAAACATAGTTCTTCGTCTTTGCAAAAATACTGACAGGACAACATAACAAAGTATCCATGGTGTGTCTGTGCTCTGTGCCGCATGAGTCCGCCCCACTTGTGAATTTATTTTTCACAAAAATATTAGGATCTTTAGACTCTAAAGACAAAACGTCCCTTCTACTTGAGAGAGAAAGCCCCCTGATTGTAATGTGCTCACACCTCCCCCCTCTCCAGTGGCCTCCATGGGATGTTCAGCTTGTTCACAAGAAGGTCTGACAGAGGATGCCAAGCTGGCCACAGCCACAGATGATACTCAAGGGCCCCGAGGCCCAGGAACTCAGGCACTCAAGAATTAAGGCAACAAATTTAGTCTGGTCACAGGAGGACAATTAAGAATGCTGGCTGGTTTGTTTCATAAGTGGATTCCTGGGCAGCCCAAGTATGACAGCTGTTTAACATCGGCCCAAGGGGATGAGCAGAGATGAAAGAGAAAATGACTTCAACCGAGCCCCATTCTACTATTAAAGGGAGGAGAAGAAAGCAGTGAGATTCAGACATTTGGCCTCACCCTGGGCTACTACTATATTGTGTCTGGAGGGCTAGATTTTTTTTTTTCCTGGTGGTCAGATGAGGGGAGAAAGAGGTCACGTTTTTGAAAGAAAAGCAGAAACGGGTTATTAGTGGAGCAAATCAGAATCAGCTCAAAGGAACTCAATGCCCGGCTAGACCCCATGGCATGTGTAATAACTGTATCCCAAACAAAAATCCTTATTGAAATGCTCATCCCCAAAGCCGACTTCAATTACTGCCTCTTCATCTCCACAGCCACCAGCAGGCTAGACTCTCAGCAGCCAGCTTTCATTAATTTCCGCTATCTCTGCTGATCTGGAAGCTTCAGCCAGGAACTGAGCCAAGGGCTTTGTCTTTTTCATAGGTAATTTACAATTACAAGGGCCAGTTTCTTGAACCCTACAATGGGGCAGAGGGGGCTGAGGAGCAAGCATCTTTCTCTCCCAAAGAAACAAAGGGATGGGGAGGGGGAGCAGCCGGTGAGAGCTCTTGAATCCTGAGCCAAGGTTCCTGCCAGAAATAAACATGAAAAATAATGAAAAGTCCTGCGAGTGAACAGCTGAGGACGACTCCCCGGCTGCATTTGGGGGCAGCTCTCAAAAGCCACCTGGAGTCTCCCCGAATCCCAAGTAATAACTTTCAAACTATTTCCTAAGCCAATTTTTGGAGAGCCCTGAATGGCGGGCATAAGTGCCAAGCACAATGTATTGGTCCAACTTCCTCAGGAACAGCAGAGCCCCTGCCTGAGGCATTCTCCAGACAGGCAAAGGGCTGAAAGGGACTCTGCAGGGGACAGCCCCTCCCAGAGCCAGTCTTCCAGACTCTTGAGTCTGTATTCCAGGCATTCTGGGAAGAGAATCTCTAAACTAAATACCTTCAATGGGTGGTTCTCAACCTTCCTAATGCTGCAGCCCTTTAATACAGTTCCTCATGCTGTGGTGACCCCACCACCACCACAACCAGTTATTTTGTTGTTACTTCATAACTGTAATTTTGCTACTACCATGAATCATAATGTAAATATCTGATATGCAGGATATCTGATATGCCACATGCCCTCCAAAAGGTCATAGCCCACGGGTTGAAAACCTTAAAGAGTACTTTTTGTTCTCTTACAAATTAGCTACAAAACAAAAATACAGAAAGGAAAAGAAAGCCAGTTTGCCAGGTTTGTTGACATAAAAGGCCCTTCCTACAGCAGATCATTTTGTGTGTGTGTGTGTGTGTGTGTGTGTGTGTGTGTATGTGTGTGTATGTGTGTTTGTATATGGGTGTGTATGTGTATGTGTGTTTGTGTATGTGTGTTGTATATGTGTGTGTATGTGTGTTTGTGTATGTGTGTTGTGTATGTGTGTGTATGTGTGTTTGTGTACCTGTGTGTGTGTATGTGTGTGTATATGTGTGTGTATGTGTGTGTATATGTATGTGTATGTGTGTTTGTGTACCTGTGTGTGTATGTGTGTGTGTTTGTGTATGTGTGTGTATGTGTGTGTGTGTGTGTGTGTGTGTGTGTGTATACATGTACATGTTCATGGTCATGGTCACACAGTAGGTGGTGCCTGTGCACATATGTAATTAGGCCAGAAGTCCACATCAGATGTTGTCTTAGGTACTTTTCTATTACAGTGCAGATACCATAACCAAGGCCGCTTATGGATGGAAGTATAGAAGGAAGAGTTTATTGGCCTTACCATTTCAGATATGAGTCCATGAACAGTGTGGCAGAAAGCACGGTAGTGAGCAGACAGGCATGGCCTTAGAGTGGTAGCCAGAGGCTTACATCCTGATCCACAATCATGAAGCAAGAAGCTAACCACCAATGACATGGGCTTTTAAAACCTCAACACTCCTCCCCACCTTGATACATGTCCTCCCAATCCTTCCCAAAGGAACCAATAATTAAAATGCACGAGCCTATGGGGCCAATCATTAAAACACAGGAGCCTATGGGAACCATTACCATTGGAGCAAGTGTCATCCTTGGTCACTCTCCACCTCATTTTTTGAACCAGGTATTCCACACAATCTGAAGCCCATTGATTAGCTAGAGCAGCCAGCGAACTCTGGGGTCTGTCTGCTTCTGACCCTAATTCCTTTTCTCCCACCCCACTACCCCGTGCCATGGAGTTACTCATAGACATGCATCTCAGTACTCAGGAATCCTGGGGATCCGAACTCAGGGCCTCAACATGTTACCCACAAGCCATCTCTCCAACACCAATGCCATCTCATTTAATGCTCCCATCACACCTAAGATGATAGTGCCGCTCCTGTATCTGGTAAGTAGAGAAGTCGGATGGATCATTTGCTCAAGAGCATGAAACAGTCAAGTGTCTAAGCTGGCCAGTTCTACCAAAACATACCCACACATGTTTCACTGCAGGAAGATGTTTCCCCTGCCAAGGGAGGCCGAACCAATGCAAACCATTGAGGAGACTTCAGAGGTGAGCTTTCATATGACCAGTTCTTACAATGATGGTGACTAAGGCCCATGTGAGGCTGTGACCCACACACTGAGCCGGACAGTGTGTAAGCCATCCCTGAGATCTAAGTGCATAGTAGCTGTTTCTAAGGGGAAAGTTACTCTCCATCCCTGAAGCTCTTCAGTCCACCGAGGAAGACATGACCAAGGTCCTCTCCAGCTGTCTGCAGAAGAAATAGCTGGGTTTGAGAGCCTCAGCTTATTTCAGCTCTCCCTCCCTTCTCCCCTTCACCTCCAGGAGTTCCAGGCTTTCTTTCATACTGAAATTTCTGCCAGAGCTAAAAGAGCATGAGCTACATCATTCTAAAGTGTATGTAACTAGAGATGTCCATACCTTCAGAATCATTGTACATCGCAGGTAGTAAAACTCGGAGCCTCAGCCTAGAAAATGAGGCATATTCTAGGGAGGATGTCTTTCTTGCATCCCTGAAAACAACTCATACGCATAGACAACTTCTGTTTACATTTTTAGGGTAAGCCAAATAAACACAGATGAATGGACGAGGACAGTCTCTGTCTTTGTCTCTGTCTCTGTCTGTGTCTGTGTCTGTCTGTCTGTCTGTCTGTCTCTCTCTCTCTCTCTCTCTCTCACACACACACACACACACACACACACACACACACACACAGAGAGAGAGAGAGAGAGAGAGAGAGAGAGAGAGAAATCTTAAAATACTATCTCAATCAACTCAGTCTAAAGTTATGTTCTGCATATCTGTCCATCACAGTGGGAGGCAGGGCAGATTGCCAAGAGAGAAAGATACTGGAATGATTCAGGCACATTAACTATACCAGAGCAAAGTCACACAGATAAGGCATCCCTTCTGGAATACCCCAGCCCTGATTTTTGGTGTTCCAAGAGGATATAGAAGAAAAGACAGATAAACCAGGAACTTTGGGGGCTTATCAATAAGGGGGATGGATCTCCGACTTTCCTGCCACAAAACAAGGATTAAGGGGGAAAATAACAAATCTTTGGGCATCACAGCTAAGCACCATGCCTTGTGAGTGCTAATGAGAAATACAATAAGAAAATGTTTCAAAGCTCGGGGAATTGTTCTAGAAGTGAGTCTCTTTTCTCTATACTTCTTAAATCTGCTGGGACTCCCTGCCTGGGACTCCCTAGCCTGTATGTTAGCTTGGATATTTTCCCAGGGAACAGAAGTGCTGCCCTCTCTGAATAATATGCACATTTTAGCTCAAACACCAATTTCACACACACACACACACACACACACACACACACACACACACACACACACAAGCAAAAGGAGAGTGAGACCCCAGTAGAGGAAACTGAGATGGGAGTTCATCTTCCTTGTAATTGAACACCTCCTACCTACCACACCTCTATGAGGGACAGCACAAGCACTTGGCTTTTTGGCTTTTGTACTTACTGCAGCACTGCCTGGCTCTGAGTGTCCCTCTCTTCCTGTCTTCTATTATGATTTTAAAAGCAGAGCCATCCTAGAGTGACTGGCCTTTCAAACACAAGCACCTACGTTTAGGAACATCACGTCCAAAGCCAACTCAGAAAGCTGATGTAACTGTGGCCCTGACCTCATGTTTGTTTTTTTGTTCCCAAATGTCTGTGAGTAAGCCTGTGGATTCAGACAGGCTTGTCTCACTAAATGTGTCAGATCCCCTTAGCCAAGCCCTAGCTTGCCTTCCCTTTATATGGTAGGATTCTCATCAACTCAAGACTGACTTATCGAGGGCAATTAGACACCAGACCAACTGATAAATAAGGCCTTTTCCTGCCCTCCTGATTTCTACAGTAGATATACTACTATTGCCTGGATGCTTGGTGTGGTAGGTTAAAGTATTTATCTGATGGTGTAGACAGGAAAGGGGGAACAATGAGAGAGAGGAGGGAGAAATGGGAGGAGAAGACAAAGACTGGTTGGGGGAAGGGATGCCTAACACTAAGGATGTTTGAAAAGGCCTCATAAAAACCTACTATTTTATAAACTTCGTGAATGTGTGTGTGTGTGTGTGTGTGTGTGTGTGTGTGTGTGTGTGTTCCTCTCAGAAGTCATATGTTACTAAACACAAATCCCAACACCAGCTGTGGAATACCATTCGCTGGTGTTTTTAATGTGGGTGTCCTGGAGCAATACAGGTCACCACCATTGCCCTTGGTTATCTCCCAAAACCTCACAGGATGACCATGTTGCCGAAGATACCACACATCTGGATACCACACATCTGGATACCACACATCTGGTCCCAAGACATGTGACCAGGAAACTTCCCTTCTGCTGGCTAGCTTTCATAGTACTGGAAGGTGCTATGCAGACAGCTAGAGCAAAAAGTCCTAGCAGTTTTGAACTTGTGAGCGCTAACGGTGTCAGGTGTGACGAGATATTCCCATGGATGCAATGGTGGCCCAAATATTACACAGGTAATCAAGCACTTTCTGCTTGGAATGTATAAAACTGACTTCTGAATCTATATCTCTCTCCCTACAGATGGATGGAGTTCTGACCTCATCATATATGTCTTTGCACAGTTGGTGGTGGCTGATGTTAAAAGTCACAACTGGTCAAAGTTCAGGAAAGAAGGTGTCAGTGAAACACTCAGCTACTTCCATAGATAAAACATCTATATCACCTGCCACTGAAATCTCAGGGACCATCAAAGTAAAGGAGACAGAAAGGCTGCAAAGGCTGCGATCTTGGAGACCCAGAACAATACAGTGTCTTCTGACAATGACAGGACAACGTCACGCACAGATTCACAGCTGTGAGTGCCTGCTGACCGTACAAGACCAATCTAGGTGACATTCCAGCTAGGCATAGGAAATTTCCAGCCATTAAGAATGTATGGACGGTCTTATCTCCTGTTACAAAGCTCAAGTCTAAGTGGATCAAAGACCTCCACATAAAACCAAAGACACTGAAATTAATAGAGAAGAAAGTGGGGAAAAGCCTTGAAGATATGGGCACAGGGGAAAAATTCCTAAACAGAGCAGTAATGGCTTCTACTGTAAGATCAAGAATTGACAAATGGGACCCCATAAAATTGCAAAGTTTCTGTAAGGCAAAAGACACTGTCAATAAGACAAAAAGGACATCAACAGATTGGAAAAGGATTGTTACCAATCCTAAATCTGATAGGGGACTAATATCCAATATATACAAAGAGCTCAAGAAGCTAGACTCCAGAAATTCAAATAACCCCACTAAAAATTGGGGTACAGAGCTAAACAAAGAATTCTCAACTGAGGAATACCAAATGGCTGAGAAGCACCTGAAAAAATGTTCAACATCCTTAATCATCAGAGAAATGAAAATCAAACCTTGAGATTATACCTCACACCAGTCAGAATAGCTAAGATCAAAAATTCAGGTGACAGCAGATGCTGGCAAGGATATGGAGAAAGAGGAACATTCCTCCATTGCTGGTGGGATTGCAAGCTTGTACACCCACTCTGGAAGTCAGTCTGGTGGTTCCTCAGAAAATTGGACATAGTACTACCAATTGATCCAGCAATACCTCTCCTGGGCATATACCCAGAAGATGTTCCAACTGGTAATAAGAACACATGGTCTACTATGTTCATAGCAGCCTTATTTATAATACTCAGAAGCTAGAAAGAACTCAGATGTCCCTCAACAGAGGAATGGATGCAGAAAATGTGGTACATTTACACAATGAAGTACTACTCAGCTAATTAAAAACAATGAATTTATGAATTTTGGGGGCAAATAGATGTATCTGGAGGATATCATCCTGAGTGAGATAACCCAATCACAAAAGAAGTCATTAGATATGCATTCATTGATAAGTGGATATTAGCCCAGAAACTTAGAATACCCAAGATACAATTTGCAAAACACAAGAAAATCAAGAATAAGGAAGACCAACATGTGGATACTTCATTCCTCATTAGAATAGGAAACAAAATACTCATGAAAGGAGTTACAGAGACAAAGTTTAGAGATAAGACAAAAGGATGGACCAGCCAGAGACTACCCCACCAGGGGATCCATCTCATAACCAGCCACCAAACCCAGACACTATTGTATATGCCAGCAAGATTTTGCTGAAGGAACCCTTATATAGCTGTCTCATATGCCAGTGCCTGGCAAATACAGAAGTGGATGCTTACAGTCAACTATTGGATGGAACACAGGGCCCCCAATGGAGAAGCTAGAGAAAGCACCCAAGGAGCTGAAGGGGTCTGCAACCCTATAGGTGGAACAACAATATGAACTAACCAGTACCCCCAGAGCTCGTGTCTCTAGCTACATTTGTGATGGCCTAGTCAGGCATCACTAGGAAGAGAGGCCCCTTGGTCTTATAAACTTTATATGCCCCAATACAGGGGAACTCCAGGGCCAGGAAGTAGGAGTGGGCAGGTAGAGGAGCAGGGCAGGGGGAGGGTATAGGGAACTTTCAGGATAGCATTTAAAATGTAAATAAAGAAAATATCTAATAAATAAATAAAAAATAAAAAAAGAATGTTTGGGCGGTTGATGCTTTCTAGATGTAAGAGTGAATTTTCTTTATGGGTGTGGCCTCTGGTAAATGGAGAACTTTCTGGTAGATGGCTCTGTACTCAAAACCATATGGCAAGCACAAATTGACTTCTTGATTATTTGAAAAAAAAAAAGGTGGTAGAGGCAGGAAGTTGAAGGGTTGGAGAGAAAGGAGATAAATCTGGGAGGAGTTAAGGAAAGGAGCGGAGGGCAAATATCAATATCCATTGTATTAAATTCTCAAGGAATTAATAAAAATATTTAACTACAGAAAAGTACTGTGGTGGTTCACCGTAGGTCCAGAGTCTGTGTGTCTCCCTCTCCCTCTCCCTCCACCTCTCCCTCCACCTCTCCCTCTCCCTCTCCCTCCACCTCTCCCTCTCCCTTCCCCTCTCCCTTTCCCTCCCCCTCTTCCTTTCCCCCTCTCCCTCTCCCTCCACCTCTCCCTTCCCCTTCCCCTCTCCCTCTCCCTCCCACCTCTCCTTCTCCCTCTCCCTCCACCTCTCCCTCTCCCTTCCCCTCTCCCTTTCCCTCCCCCTCTTCCTTTCCCCCTCTCCCTCTCCCTCCCCCTTCTGCCTGCTGCCTGATGCAGCTCTCAGATACCCCATCCAGTGCCATGGCTTTCTGCTTCCTACCATGATAATAATGGGCAAACACTGTGAGAAGGTAAGCAAGCCCCCAATTAAATGTTTTCTTTCATAACAGTTGCTTTAGCAGTAACTAATATAAGCCCCAGGTCCATAATCTCATTCATTGCTCCCAAAAACATATTAATATGATTTATAATGCTGAAGGAATTGAGATTTAGAAAATTGAATGTCCCAGAGTGAGCAAAAGGAAAAATATTTGCAAAGGAAGCTGGAGTGAGCCAGATAGCTCAGTCACTAGTAATGTGCTTTCAACCTAAGGTTGAGGCTCTGACTTCAACCTCAGCACCCACAGAAAGTGCCAGGCATCCTGGTACATGGTTTAATCCCCACACTGGAGAAGTGAAGCCTGGAAAATCCCCGGCAAGCCAGCAAGCATATCCGTGAGCATATCTGGGGAGCACAGCTGTGAGCCCCAAGTACCAGAGCACCAAAAAATTCACTGGAATGATAAGGCGTGCTAACCAAAGTTGGTCTCCGACTTCAACATACATATACATGGATATATAGATATGTGTGTCCACACACCACAGGAATACACATACCTGCATATGTATACATGCAGACATGTATAAGCACACACACACACACAAAGAAAGATGATAGACAGACAGACAGACAGACATTGGTAAGTGGATAGATACAGAGATGGATACATTGACTTCAACCCAAGTCTCTGACTCAGAAGGCACGTTTATTTGCATCTCTGCCCCTGGATGAGAACCAAGAGAATCCTTTGAAAAGGTTGCCATGACATTCCCAAGGACCATATCTTAGGCTCTAGCCCAAAGAAGCATCTGTTTGGCACTGTTGCGAATATAACGAGGGTGATGAGATTTCTCAGTCTCCTTCCCCAGCCCTCCTTACCACAGCCTCGGGATGGAAAGAGAGAGATGACATCAGATAGCCAGACAGCTCTCCTATCACAGGCAAGACAGCTAAACTCCATCCACCGCCTGCCTTTCTAACCATGATAAACATACTTGGTGTTTAGCTCAACTTTAGCCTTGAATCATCCACACAATGGATATAAGCACCTCTGTGAGGTTGCTAACAGACCAAAGACCCACCCTGCAAGTGGGTAGCCTCATCTCATAACCCAAGACTGTATAAGAAGGGGAGGGGAGGCTGGTAACATCAATCAGTGCTCCTTGCCCTTCCCAGATAGGAGGAGGGGCAACAGCCTGCTTCTGCCTCCAGAAGCGTGCCTCCCCTGCTTCGATTCACTGCACTCTCTTGAACCACGGGCCAAAGTCAGTCCTTCTGTACCAGTAGTTGGCTTTTCCAGGTATTTTGTCACAGAGAACAGAAACGTGTCGAGTGCAGAGGCTCAATGATATAACCCACAAGACTTGCCAGAGACAGTTTCCTCCAGGTAACCTGCATATCCCACATGCAGCCAAATACACTCTTCTGCAGACAGCAAGTCGTTAATGGCCGCGAATGCCGTGTCTTCTCAGAAGTGTCGTGTTCACTCCAGTTAGCAGCAACAACAAATAGAAATCCAAAGCTGGCTGAACTCCCAGTCTGAGCAAGACACTGTTCCGCGCAGCAGGGTCCATAAATCCCACAGTCCTCCAAAAATTTGTCCCCACCTAGCACTTATTACTGCCCATTTTACTGATGACAAAATTGAGGCTTAGAAAGAGTCAATACATTTTTGCAAAGTTGCATATGGCCTGTAATCAGGAGGTCTGGAAGTCATTATGTTCCTTTCCTAGAGCACACTGTATGTACATGGCCTGTTACCAAATCTGGAAGTTACCAAGTTCTTTCCCTATAGCATACTGCCCTGCCGGTCTTTTGTTTTACCCGGAAGCACAGTGCCCAGAGAGTCACTTCATAGTGTGTGCTGGGGAGAAGACTTTTCATCCTTCCTGGTCCCTGTCGATCCATTT
The DNA here is from genome assembly GCA_902729485.2 of Mus minutoides. Lineage (NCBI taxonomy): Eukaryota > Metazoa > Chordata > Mammalia > Rodentia > Muridae > Mus > Mus minutoides. Next base: position 57,272 of record LR755261.1, read on the forward strand.
TTACAACCCGACCCATCCTGCACTTGACAGTTTCTTCTGAGATGTAAGCACTCTAACCACCATACCACGCACTTGTCTATCTTAATGCAAGGATAAAACCTAGTGTATGACCCTATTAGCCATCATTTTGATAAATGAAATTCATTTTTAAGCCTGAACTGATCAATTTGAATTTGGATTTTTTCATCCGACATATCCACTATCTCTCCCATCTCCATGTCACCCCCATATTTCTTCCTCTGTCATTGATTAAAGAAAATGTTAACACCATAAAATCAAGGCTAGAAACTTGTAGCTCTGCAGACTTGTTGCTGGCTTAGGAGCACTTCATTAAATAGTACTCTGGGAATATCATTCCGAATAACTCACCCAACACAAAGCCTCTATCTTGAGCCCAGTGATGTCCTGGGAGTTTTTCTGATGCCTTGCTAAGCGTAAGTGATATACATCTACCCTAAGAAAGAGAAAGAATTTAGGGAAACAAGGCTCTCTCCTCAGCCACGATGAGTCTATTGTGATGACTGTTTCCTCCGTGAAGGTTACGTAAACCATCTTTTCAGTCTATTTTAGAACCTTGCCCGGAATTTTAAGACATCATAAGAATGTCTTTCGGAAAAACGTTTTGGAAACAGAAATAAGTAACTATCTGCAACCTACCAGAATGATCCCAGTCTAGAATGATGTCCCTAAATATTACCACCAATATTTTGTGCCAACATGTGGCACCTGATCTGAGATGTAATATTGAGACCCAAAGAAGTAAGGAGAGTAGAGACATAGGTCAGTGGTAGAGCACTTACTTAGCATGCACAAGGGCCTGCTTTTACAGACCAGGGATATATGAAGGAAGAGAGGGAGGGAGAGAGGGAGAGAGGAACATATTTATATTTGAGTTGGCTGAAAGCCTACAGTGTACTCTAATAAACAGATCAGATCATCACTACCAGCCTGACATACCCATTAGCCTTAGAACAAAGTACCCAGTGGCCTTAGATGCTACCATTAATTTTGGAGTTCAGAGAAGCAAGAGATTTGAAAGATCAATGGTATCAGGATCATCCCAGGCCTTACTTAGATGTGGTCTTTGAGTTTGAAGGCCCCAGAAAGCCCTTGAGTAGGCCTTGACTTTTGGAAGGATGACTGTAAAGGACCTCATGCCTGAGACAGGGTTTATCTCAGTTGCATGGTACTCAGGGTTTTGTAGTTCTGCCTTGAAGCATCATTGTCCTCAGTTTACCTTCGCTGCCCCTTTCACACAGTACTAACCTGGGCCCCAAGCACCTGCCGAGTTTAGCCATCACCTTCTTATCAATGTAGCAGTGTTTAGTGTTACATTGATAACAATGTATCAATGTAAACAATGTTTATTGCTACATTGTTAATAATGTATCAATGTAAGCAACATTGTTTAAAAGCATATAACCCAATGCCTCTTCTTACATCCATCTATTAAGATATTTTCTAAAATTACTTTTAGGTATATAGGTATTTTGCCTACATGTGTGTATATCTGTATACCGCTTGCATTTCTGGCACCTGATACAGTCAGAAGAAAACACAGGATCCGCATGGAACTGGAGTTGTAGAGGGTTGTGAGCCACGATTTGGATCCTAGACATTGAACTGAGTCTTCAAAATTCGCAGCCAGTGCTCTTAACTACTGAGCCATGTTTTCATCCCCATCTATTAAGGTCTCAGCATTCACCATATAGGATGCTCTGTGGTAGGGTTTCTCAAGGGCTCAATCACATGTTATTTGAGGAGAGAAGGAGCAAACATAAACCCACACAGGTGACAAAGGAAAGTAGGAGCAGTGTGGGAGGGGCCTCATGGTTTACCCAGGACTGACTTGACCAGCTTAAGCAGGCATATCCACCAGATTACAGCCTCAGGGCAATTGAGATTACTGGTTCCTCTCTGTGACACAAGCTCTCAGTAGGAAAGGGAAAGGATGTGGATAGAGAAGGGTTAGGAAAAACCTGTGTCTGTGGAGGAATGAAATCTGTCATCCTAAGGGATGCAGAGGCCAGAGCCAAAGCTCAGAGGTCCAGACAAAAGTTGTGGGATGGGCCTGGAGTAACAAAGAGCTGTCAGAGATTTCAAAGGAGGAACCATTTGAAAACAGCAGGCAGGCAGTAGTCCCCCTGAAAGACCTAAGCAGAAGGAAAAAATAAGAGAGGGGGGACCGGGAAGAACATTCTGAGAAAGGCTGGAAGTTTACATACACAGCAGTGAGAAAGGATACAAATTTACGTGCAGAATCTGTGGGAAGCCTGATGCCCCCAAGGAGGCTCACATCATGTGTCCAGGCCTTCCTCACAAGTGGGCCTCGCTGTTACTGCAGCTTCTCACCATGGCTTCCTAGATCACCAGGCCACATAAAGAAGAGTGGGTTTAACTGCAGGCAAGAACTGGCTGTCAGAAAAAGTGAAGCACCTTCACAAGCAAAAGCAAGGTATAAAAGAAACTCAAGGACTGAGCATACTCATACTCTGTGTGAGAGCAAGACCAGAGGTTTCTTGAAGTCTCCCGGAGAGAACAGCACCCTTGGGGCGGGGGTGGGGATAGCAGGGAGTTAGTTCTTAGGATTGTAACCACTGAACACTTGGATGAGAGGAATCTCCTTTGGTGGCTCCATTCACCAGTCTTACTTATACCACAGCTCTCTGAACTGAAAATTCTTCTAGCTAATTGACTTTCTGAGGTGATCTTCTACACAAAGGGGAGAGTTCTTCAGACAGATCTAAGGTCCGATACTATTTGTTTCCTTAACCCTGACAGACACTAACCACCCTTCAAGCTCAACATGAGTGTGATCCAAATGAGTATAATCCCCATGGTCTCCTGCAGCACACAAGGTTACCCTCTTGTAAAGACGAGAAAAGGAACCAGCTGGTTTCAATGCTCTTAAATAACAAATGTACCCTGCCTTTATATGCAGAGCATTTTCACTTTTTCAAATCTCCTTTCCAGCCAGTACCTCTCCATAATCCTCCAGGCAGGTATTAGATGAGCCCACTGTCCCCATTTAATGGAGAAGGAAACAGAGGACAGGAAAGGTGAAGCCATTTAGCCTACAATCTGACAGTGACACATTGGGATGCCTGTCTCCTTGTCACAGTCACCATCCATTCTCCACAGCTTTCTTCTCTCTTGGGGTGTAAGCCCCAGAACGCAGAGGTAAAGCTAAGCAATTCCATCCTCAAACTGCTTACAGTCCACTACACCAGCCTCCTGAACCTTTATAGCATTAGCCCAATCCTCACGTAAATACTAAATACACACACACACACACACACACAGAGAGACAGAGAGAGAAATCAGTGGTTCAGTGGGTGCATGTGTGGACTCTACCATCAGATAAAGAAGAACCCACACCTTTTCTCCTCAACCTTTTCCAGACAAATCGAGAAAATCTGTGAGGCCTGAATTATTCCAATTCTCCAAACCAGATAAAGACTTTACAAGAAGAAAGTACAGAGCATGCTTTTTATAAATGGATCCAGAAGTCCCCAACCAATAACAAATCAAATCTAACAACAAATAAAAGGCATGGTACCGCGACCTAATGGGATCTCTCCCATACACATGAAGTTTGATCCCCGTTAGAACTTCAATCATTGTGAACCTTTAAAACAACAGAAAGAAAAGCAATACTATGGTTATATCAATTAATTAAGAAAAGGCATTTGACAAAATTCAAAATCTATTCCTAGATTTTTAGAAAGTAACCAAGCTGCTGCTAGAAGATATCTTTCTTCTTTTAATTTTTTTTCTTTTGATTTTTCGAGACAGGGTTTCTTTGTATAGCCCTGGCTATCCTGGAACTCACTCTGTAGACCAGGCTTGCCTCAAACTCAGAAATCTGCCTGCCTCTGCCTCCCAAGTGCTGGGATTAAAGGTGTGCGCCACCACACCCGGCTCTTCTTTTAATTTTAAGGTTTGCTTATTTTAATTAAAATTTTCATACAAAATATTGCAATCATATTTTCTCCATTCCCAACTCCTTCCTGATCCTCCATAGCTCCTCCCCTCCTAACCTGATGTGCTTCTCTCTCTCTCTCTCTCTCTCTCTCTTTCTCTCTCTCTCTCTCTCTTTGGTGTGTGTCTGTGTATGTCTCCCCTTCTTCATTCCCTCCCCACTCTCTCCTTCCTTCACTTCCCCTCCTTTTCCTTCTCCTCTCCTCTTTGCCACTACTCTCCCCTTTCCTCACGCCTCTCTCTCTTTCTTGAAAAAAAAAAAAAGCCAACCCAGCCCANACACTGTATATACTAGGTAACAACACACCTTGACTGAATGCTCCTGTTTGTGTCTAGAATGCTGTAGAAAAGTCATTAGGAAAGAGGGTGCCCTTGCTGGGGGTTGCATATCTTCAGCTGCGTGTGTTCTCCTGGACAGGATACACCACAGAGCATATCTCTGCTGCTTTCCTGGGACCCGCCCTCACGCTGCCAGGGAACTGATGCCAGCCTCTGAGGCTGCTAACTGGCTCACCTGTGACAAGGAAGGGATGCTTCTCGTCTCCGCCTCCACAGCCATCCCCAAACCTGGAGTGGCTTTCTGAGCCAAGAGGCCCATCTGTGAGCGAGCGCGGCTTAGAAAATAGCATCGTGCGAATGTTTTCATTCAACAGCAAAACCATTTGATTTCACTCAAGCTTGTCTTTGCAAGGGCAAATGGAGCCAGCTTGACAGAGAGTCGTTAAATAGACTAATTAGTCAGTGATTTAGAGAGGCAGGAGTGGGGAAGAGTCAAGGAGGTAGGATTGGGTTCTCTCGGTTGCTTAGAAGCACTGGGACTTCAGGCAAGGCTAGCACACGGTTATGTGAACTCAAAATAATGATACACACCCAAGCATCACTGGGCACTGGGGAGATGGCTCAGAAGTTAGATCTGGGTTCCTGATTCCCAGCATCCATATCGTGGCTTACAAACCATCTTTTAACTCCAACTTCAGGGGATTTGATGCCCTCTCCTGGCCTCCACTAGCACCAGACACATGCAGGCCAACCACCCACACACATAAAACAGACAACTCCTAAGTTCAGCTGAATTATAAAGCAGAATAATTACCACAAACAATGTCAATATTATTTTGTTGTTTCGTTATTTGGAAGAGTCTCCAGAGTAGCAAGGGGGAGAAACTTCTAGAAATCAAGGCCACAGTACAGCAGGAATGGGGATCGACAGCAGCAATACGGGCCACTTAGCCATTTAAAATAGTGAGCTCAGTCCTGACTACCTGGGTGTACGTCCTGGATCAGAGGTCGACACGCAGCCCTGGGCTAATGGCTGTCCTTTCTCTGCTCTTCTGAGTCATAGAATGGAGATAATGAAAGGATTCCTTTCTCGGGCTCGCTGTGGGGATTGCAAGTGTTTAGAACTGTGTCTGGCATGTATAAATGATCAGTAATAATGAATGCTAATATTTGTTTAACAACAATAAAAAATAACGCTAATCCACTACAGAATACCAACACAATCCCACACACCATCTAGTCATAAAAGAGCTACATAAATCTCGCTAGCAAGCAATGTTAAAAAAATAAAATAAAATAAACCTGCCATGTCAGCTCTCTGCACTGACGGTTCCCATTTACACACAAATCCTGTTGCTGGCGGACACAGGTAGAAACTACTAATCCCATTCTCCAGGCTTCTCCTCAATGCATGGTCTGTTCACTTGGCTGTGCAAGGATGTAGGCCAACCCCACCCCCACCCCACACCCCACCCAGAAGCAGTCTCTCAAAAACCCCCAATCCCTGTGTCTATCATCAGACTTTCCTCCTCTGCATTTTATGTTGTGTTGTTCGATTGGCTTGGCCTTTGCTTTGCCAGCAGAACAGAGAGAGACCTGCTCTGTTCCCCACGGAGACAGGAGTGTGCCTGGGACACAGAGAGTGGACATTAAGATATCCATCATAAGGAGTGGAAAATAAAAACGTGTTCACTCAGAGTTGATTCAGAAGTTCACCTAGATTGCACGTTTAACACCCTTCTGCCAGGCTACTTTTCTCAAGTCCAGTAGGATGTGCTACTCACACACAGAAGCCGCACACCGGGGCCTCTGCTCTGTTCTAGCTGATGGATGGCAAGTCTTCAACTGCCTTTTATCTGTAAAACACACTCCACGACACTCCATCATTCAATTAGGATGTTAAAGGCTTACAACAAAATTAATTTGCTTATCACCAGGGAAATTAAAATGTCTGCAAATAAATTCTCCCTGAAGCCCAGTTTCAGGTGGGTGGGTGGTATATCCAATGTGTCGGCAGTACTGAGAACCAAGGGGAGAGGATTGGGAAAACCACATTTCCAGCTGCAGGGAGAAATCCAGCAAAGATGAAAAGAGAGAGAAGGGAAAACCATGTCGGAGCCTGAGTTTTTAATGTCTTCTCCCAAATGGAGACATGATTTAGGGGACTGAAGGTCAGGCTAGCCAGATAATGGCTCACCTACAGCAAGAAGCAATTCGGGTATTCAGTCCAATGCAATGACTTGGGCCCCATGATTTAGAGTATTTAGTTTGCAATTAAGAAAACATAGGTCTGGATTCTATCTCTGACATTCATCCCCCACCCAAAGGGGGGGGGCTGTGACTTTGGAATAGTTACTAACATCTCTGAACCCAAGTTTCCATCTGAGAAAGTGGAGTCACGGGGCTAATCTCATGGGGTGGTATTATGCACAAAGCAAAGTAAATGCCCAATACAGAAATGTGGTCTTACTATGTTACTGATAATCGTTAGCAGTGTAAAACAATGATAATAGTAACCATAGCAATAAACATCCCTGTATTAAGAAATGGCTCTTAGCACAAAGCAGAAAGAGGGGCACAAAATCCCACTAGAAACTCAAATTGTCCTAGGAATTGACTTGGAGCCCTATACTCAAGGTCCAAGAGATAATACCTCTAGGGCTGCAGCACTGTGTCCTCCAATAATTACTAAGAGACAAATCCACCCCACGTGACCAATTAATAAACCCAAACACCCAGCCCAGACCCCTCCTCCATCTGGCTAGTCAGCACACCCTCTCCATCTGCCTCTTCTCAGGAAGAAGGAGTAGAGTAAGCCAGAGAGACAAGAGGACTCCCAAGGCATGGGGACTGAGGGAGCAATGGGATTGCTTGGGAATCAAAGGCAAAGGTAGAGAGCAGCCAGGGGAACGAGAGAGGGAAGGAGGCTGGCTCTCTGCAGAGTTGCTCTAAGGAACCTGCCTAACAGAAGCTGGTTGGGATGCTCCAGTCTGCCTGACGCTGTCCCTCTCTGGGGTCCTCTCTAGTTTTTCCTAAATCTGTAAGCCACTAAACAAACAACTTCCACTCCTGAGTGGAGCTGGGTGATGTTTTGAAGGAGAGGAGTGAAAACTGAAATGTGTAAACACCGGCCAGAGAAAAAGACAAGAGCAAGCCAAAGCTTTGAAGATGGCCACTGTTGGGAAAGCCAACTCAGTGTGACAGGCCAAGATAAACTGAGGACAGAGTTTAAGGGAAAGAAGTGTTGGGACTGGGATGTAACCTGGTGGTATAGTGCTTGCTTGACCCTATGAGATCCTAAATCCGGTCCCCAACACAATAGCCAACAAATGCATTCATTTAGCTTGCCTGGAATCAGCAAATTGGGGGGTTTACAGGGAGAGGAAAAAAATAAGATTAAAGGCAAAACCCCCTTTCTCTCCAGTCCAGAATCCAAATATGAACCTTTGCTTGTTTCGTGTACTAAGTGGGACGTCCTAAACAATTGAGCAATCAGATAAATGGGTTTGTTCGCATGGCTTAAACAAAGTCTCTGGCCTAATGTGTCTTCCAACAATGGCTCAGCCCAGGCAACAGGGTGTCTCCCTCCCTTTGCTACTTTGAGACCCCTAGGAAGAAGGAGGGCCAGAAGAGGGGCTGCAGAACTCCTGTGTCTAATTGCAAAGCTGTGGTAGCGTGTAGCACCATGCTCGGGGAGGCTGCACCAGGTGACACTTGTGCAGTCCATATTCATTCACAGCTGCAGGCGGGTTGATCCAGGGCACCAATTATCTAATTGCTACTAATGTTCCATGTATTAACTCAGCTGCAAATCTGCAAGATGGGGCCTGACTCACAAGAAGGGGAGAATAATGGAAGATATATTTCCATCTGAAATTTCATGAATAAACAGCAAGCACCCTGTTTATCAAAATTCAGATGCAGATAAACAATGAGTGCAGTTCCAGGAATAATTGCAGGGCTTCCACAGTTACAGAAAACGGGTCCCTTTGTTAATACTCCATTGTTCTATTTATACCTCGGGAGATATCGCACTGGGTTTCTATAAATACAAAGGAAACTCATTCATCTCAAACCGTCTCACGCGTCAAGTCTCAACCTTCCCTGCAATGAGAGAGCAGCATCCCAAGTGTCCCTGACAGTAGGTCTCAAGACTGTCCTGCACGAATCCTTCCTAATATAAAGGATACAGCGCAGGCACGGATTGGGCTGGGCAGGAGAGAGAGAGCAGCATGGATTCTATTCTGGTTACAGAAATAGGTGCGGAGCGGGAGCACTTCAGCTGCTTCACCCTCCTCAGAGCCCCTGAGCTTCAAGAATGTCAGCCATTAAAAGCAGAGGAAACCAACTGTTTAAGGGGTCTCTCTACCTCTGTGTGAGTGGGTGGAAGCGATCAGTGGTGTTCACTTACATATTCCCCTGGAATAGGACTGGATCCTCCTCTACAGATGAGGGTCTTGTCATCAATCCTACTGCGAACACTTCGTAGCAGTCGGGAAATCTTCCCTTTTCCATCATTTACTTTCAAGGGGCCAAGAATTATACTTTGAACTTATTAAGTAGTGTTGTCCTGAGATTCTGGTTTGATGAGCTGAAATTATTCCAAACTGTTCCCTAAGTGCCCCCGTGGAAGTTCCTCGTGCTGACTCCAGATATAACTAGTATTTATAAGGTTACCATACTTAAGATAATATTTTAAGTGGATTTCACTACAAATAAAACCTAATAGGCATACTAGCTTTATGAACTAAGCCCTGTTTTTCTTTTTAATACAGTAAAATAGGAAAGGGAAAAGCAGACACAGAGTAAATAACAAAGCCAGAATTTGAACCCACAACTCTCTGAAACTAAAGTCTGTGCTCCTCTTCGCTATCTCAAAACCAAACAAATTAATTTAACTCATACACATTCAAAGCATCAGCACCCACCTCTCTCCACCTTCCCTGGTCGGAAAGAGCTGGTACTCCATCCATAGCAATCTCCCATATACCCTCAGTGAGTTGTCTCATGTGCAGAGGGACCTCTCCACCTTCCCTGGTCAGAAAGAGCTGGTACTCCATCCATAGCAATCTCCCATATACCCTCAGTGAGTTGTCTCATGTGCAGAGGGAAAACTCACCACAGATGTATACAATTTACACACACTTGCCCACGTGCAAGTGCATTTAAGTAAAATAAATATTTGTAAACACACACACACACACACACACACACACGCATGCATGCATGTGGGTAAATATGAGGTCTTGTCAGTACCTCCTTACAGGTGAGGTAAAATTACCCACAGGGAACTGAGGTAGTGTCTGAAATGGGGCCCGGATGAACGCATAACACCTCTTGCCAGCTGACAGTCCATATGCTGCAGGGGAGCCAGATTCATTAAAGGGCTTTACAGGCGCAGACTTACTTCAGCACCAATGGCCTCCTTCGGTGCTAAGTCTCTCCTGAGTCTCCAGCCCCTGAATATGCTCCTGGTTCCGAGCCAAGGAAGAGGGGAGAGAAAGGAGACGCAGTGGCAGGGAAGGATATCCAAGGAGCTGGGGGAGACATTTTATACTCTGCTCATCAGCAACAGCTGGCAGGCCCATCCAGAAATCTGTGCCCAGTTCATTAGAGAGAGATTTCTCTTCACAGTCTCATTTGGCAGATGGCAGTATAAGGTCTAGCCTTCTGATCTGGGCCCAGCATGCCTGCAGATAGAAGAGATTCCAGTTAACAGTTCAAAGACTGGGAGTCCTGAAAGTTTATCACTACAGGCTCTAGATGGTTTTGAGATTCTCCAACAAACTATTGAACATCTATTTAAACGCATAGTAGCTGAGTCTAGAATGGGCCCCCTTGTTCTCCCTTGCTTCTGGCCCATTTCAGGCTGGTCCTGCCACAGGAGTCGCCTGTTATTCCACTCTCATTGACATAACTTGATTTTCCTACCAGCTGAGTGATGTTTACAAAACCGAGTTGTGTTTGCTCTCAAGCTACTTAGAGTCATCCTATTTGTCATTATAACTACATTGTTCAATTAAATAGTGTGTAAGTCAACAGATGATTAATACAAAAGGTCCACTTTCCTATAAATGCTCATCCAAATGTTTTGCAAAATCTTGATAAAGATGAGTCACAGTTTTTAAAATGTAGTTTTTGCAGGGCTGAGAATTGGCTCAGTCCTTAAGAGCACTTGTTGCTCTTGCAGAGGACACAGGTTCAATTCCCAGCACCTATATGAGTTTTTACAACTGTCTATAACTCTAATTTCAGAAGATTTGGCCCCTGAGAACATCAGGCATACAGTTGGTACACAGACAAAACACTCATATACAGAAAATAATAAAGTAAAACTTATTGAATATATGTTCACTGGACATGATGGTACATGGTTGTAATCCCAGAATTCTTCATGGTGAGGCAGGAGGATTGAAAACAAAGTTAAGCCTGGCTCTCTGCTAGGATTCTGCCAGAAGAGAAGTGTAACGCAAGTAAAGGGACAAGTGATGTAGGAAGTTTAAATTAGATATGAATGGCAAAGAAAAATATCCTTGTCTGAAAGAACTGCGTGGACAAAAGTGGAGAAGAGCCTGAGGAAAAGGAGGTCCAGTGGCAGACCCAAATGGAGAGGCAGCTCAGGGGGAGGCCTGATACTATTACTGATGCTATGGTGTGCTCACAAATAGGGGCCTATCATGACTGCCCTCCAAAAGGCCCAACAGGCAGCTGAAAGAATCAAATGCAGATACTTACACCCAACCAATGGACAGAAGCTGGGGACCCCTGTGGTTGAATTAGGGAAAAGCTGATAGAACCTGAGCAGGAGGGCAACCCTAGAGGAAGGCCAGCAGTCTCAACTAACCTGGACCTGTGAGATCTCTTAGACACTGAGCCACCAACCAGGCAGCATTCACCAGCTGATATGAGGACCCCAAAACATATACAGCAGAGGACTGCCTGGTATGGACTCAGGCAGAGAAGATGCACCTAATCCTCGAGAGACTTAGGGCCCCAGGGAGTGGGGAGGTCTGGTGGGGTTGGGGACTGGGGGACATCCACTTGGAGACAGGAGGTGGGGAGGAGTTGTG
>LR755260.1:5751-48556 GCA_902729485.2 Mus minutoides
TACCTCTACTTGGCATATATCCAGAAGAGTTTCCATCTGGTTATAAGGACACATGTTCCACTATGTTCATAGCAGCCTTATTCATAATAGCCAGAAGCTGGAAAGAACCCAGATGTCCCTCAACAGAGGAATGGATACAAAAAATTTGGTACATTTACACAATGGAGTACTACTCAGCTATTAGAAATAATGAATATATGAAATTCCTAGGCAAATGGATGGATCTGGAGGGTGTCATCCTGAGTGAGGTAACCCATTCACAAAAGAACTCACATAACATGTACTCACTGATATGTGGACACTAGCCCAGAAGCCTAGACTACCCAAGATACAATTTACTAAACACATGAATCTCAAGAAGAATGAAGTTCAAAATGTGGTCTCTGTGCCCCTTCCTAGAATTAAGAACAAAGCACACATTGAAGGAGTTACAGAGATCCTGTGTGAAGCTGAATCAAAAGGATGGACCAACCAGTGACGGCGGCTGCCAAGGATCCTTCCCATAATCAGACACCAAAATAAACACTATAGAATATGCCAGCAAGATAATGCTGAAAGGGACCTGATACAGCTGTCTCGTGCTAGGCTATACCAGTGCCTGGCAAACACGGAAGTGGTTGCTCACAGTCAGCTATTAGTTGGAACACAGGACTCCCAAGGAAGGAGTTAGAGAAAGTACCCAAGGAGCTGAAGAGGTCTTCAACCCTCTAGGTGGAAGAATAACATGAACTAACTAGTTCCCCTTGCGCTCATGTCTCTAGCTGCATATATGGAAGAAGATGGCCTAGTTGGCCATCATTGGGAGGAGAGGCCCCTTGGTCATACAGACTTTATATGCCCCAGTACAGGGGAAGGCCAGGGCCATTATGTGGGAGGTGGTGGGTAGGGGAGCAGGGCGGGGATGCGGGAGGGTAAGGGGAAATTTTTGGATAACATTTGAAATGTAAATGAAGAAAATATCTAATAAAGAGAAAAAAATTTTAAAAAAAAACAGATGAGGGAAAAAAAGAAGAAAACAGTTGAGTACAATAAGTGAAAAAGCTTTATTTGTGTTCATGGAGTGCTTTTATGCTAGAGCAAGTATTCAGCCCCAATCTTCTGTGTGCCTTTGCATTGTGAGCAATTAGTCATTGTGCCTTTAGTAAAGTCATCAAAGTGGAGGCCTTCTCATCCACCCTACCCATCTGCTCTTCCCGTCACAGCCACTGTCAAAGGCATTTTAGAAATTAACTGTGCTAAGGAACATGTTCAGGTTTCTGCTTATTAACAGCCAGGGAGGTTATACCCCTACATGTTCTCTAGGTGGCTTCTCTGGGGTAATGGTAAAATGTAAGAAAAGATTTAAGCTATTCATTTGCAACTTTAAACAAGCATTTACAGGTTTTATCTTTTCTTAAGTTGGTAGTTAGAGAGGAAAGTTGAGTCTGTTTCAATAAATCTCTGAAACAATCGAAGCATGCCACCTGGAGAATCTAGTGTAGACAAGTGTTAGCATTTTATTTTTATTTTCTCTTTTGTAAGTGATCTGTTTGAAGACTGAGTGATCTTGGTACTGTGAACAGTAGTAATATTTCATCAATGAAGGAAGTTTGCACATCACTGATGAAGGAAAGTTAAGTCCACTTTACTTTAACTGAAGATCTATAGCCCTTTGCAAAGTATCAAGGGAGTAATCTTGTCACTGCCTCGAGTGGGGAGATTTATAAGTTATCCCAAACAAGCTCGCATCTCCTGGGCTGTGAAGATAATGTCAAGAGAATGAATGTGTGGGAAGGTTATCAGGGAAGTGCTTCAAGATGAAGCCCACATCTTTTACTTAATTACTCTATTCCCTTCGTTAAAATTCTCCTTTAAATGGCAAACAACCCTTTAAACACGGCAACAAGAATTTGATTTATGGAAAACGAGATGCGTGTGCAGTTTGATTTAAATGTAGGTAGCTATGATTTTAGCAGAAGTACATATTGAGGTTATGTTGAGGTCTCTCACACTAAAAGATGTGTGGGCCCCTTGGAGATTAAGGTGAGGGAATTGTTGTTCTTTGTTGAATACTAACAGGCTTAATTTTTCAATTTGTAATTAAATATCCCATAGATACCTTAAGAGAATGCTAGAACCAGTGCTTTTCAAGCAAACCTTGATGAAATTATGGCAAATAAAAGCTAAGAAGAAGGTCACCCGAGAAATTAAGATGCTTTAATAGTTATACCCACCAGAGCTCTTAGAATGCAGTTAGCAGTGATTGTGAGCATTTGAAAGAAACACATAGCCAATTATTGCTACATAATTCAAAGTTTAATAATGAATTCAGCAATTATGATCTGCTTTACAAAATTCAAATGTAGAAAAATTTTATTACTGAATATGCTTTCAAGTGGCCAAAGGAAGTAAAACAAAGAATTTCAAACTATAAAGCACATATATCGTAAATGACATTGTCAGCTTGGTCATTATGTAGTTTCGCCACATTTCAAATTACATTGTTGTGCATTTATAGATTATAAATTGAGCCTCTTCTCAGATCTCCAGACTAAAAATTTGCTCACATTTTCATTTCTGTTGAGAGAGCAAAAACGTCCAATACCCAAGTCTGTTTGTGCCTTTCACTCTGAAAGCACTTACAAAGAAATTCAAAGGAATCATAAAAACATTGGAAACATTCTTTGTAGAAAAAAATGAAGGAAGAGAAGAAGAAAGGCAAAAGGGAGATGAGAAACATAAAGGAAAGGGGGGTGATGAATAGGATAAATTATAAAAGTAGCCAATTTGTAAAACTCATTGTTCAGGGTGGTTCCTGCTTGTAATCCCAGCACTCAGGAGGCTCAGGGAAGAGGGTCACTTTTAGCCTAGGCTACAGAATGAGTTCTTTGTCAACCTGGTTTAGTGTAAAACCCTGCTCAAAGGAAGCAAACAAACAAACAAAAAAACAAACCACTTGAACAACTTGATATGGTTTATTAAAAATTCAGCACATATCTCTCAAAAATTATTTGCGAATTATTTATGATTGCTAATATGACTCCATTAGAGCTACAAATTGAGATCCTGAATATAAGTAGGCCCTCTGGACATAGCTGTCAAAAGTTCTCTTTGAAGTTATATTTTAAAAAGCCACAAGAAAATTCTTGCTCGTAGACTTACTGTAAGAGTGATATACTGTTATTGTCCAGTTTTCTAAAATAGATTTTCACAAAGCTAATATAAATTTTGACTTCACTATGTAATAGAAAACCACCACTTTCAATATTATCTATTGAATGCCTCCTTTGTTTAGTATAGACAGGCATAGACACTAGTAAGATGTGTATGGGATATTTAATTAAAAATGGAAATTTTGAGCCTGTTTGCATTAAGTAAAGAATGACAGTTCTTTCATCTTCATTTCCAAGAAGCTCTTCACACACACATATTGCAACATAGAAGTTTCTTTTAAAAAGTATTCATGTGCGATTCGACAACAAAAGGAGGTCAAGGGGATACAAATTGGAAAGGAAGAACTCAAATTATCGCTATTTGCAGATGATATGATAGTATATATAAGTGACCCCAAAAACTCCACCAGAGAACTCCTAAACCTGATAAACAGCTTTAGTGCAGTAGCTGGATATAGAATCAATTCAAACAAATCAATGGCCTTTCTCTATANTGAAGTAACCCATGCACAAAAGAACTCACATAACATGTACTCACTGATATGTGGATATTAGCCCAGAAACCTAGACTACCCAAGATACAATTTACTAAACACATGATACTCAAGAAGAAGGAGGATCAAAATGTGGACACGTCACCCCTTCCTAGAATTAAGATCAAAGCACACATTGAAAGAGTTAAAGGGAGCATTTTTGCAGCTCAATCCAAAGGATGGACCCAACGACTGAGGCTGCCAGGGATACATCCCACAATCAGTCACCAAACATAGACACTATAGCATGTGCCAGCAAGATGGTGCTGAAAGGGCCCGGATATAGCTGTCTCGGGGGGAAAATATACCAATGCCTGGCAAACATGGAGGTGGAAGCTCACAGTCAGCTATTAGATGGAACACAGGGTTCCCACGGAAGAAGGAGCTAGAGAAAGTACCCAAGGAGCTGAAGGGGTCTTCAACCCTCTAGGTGGAAGAATAACCATGAACTAACTAGTGCCCCCTGGGCTCGTATCTCTAGCTGCATATATAGAAGAGGATGGCCTAGTTGGCCATCAATGGGAAGAGAGGCCCCTTGGTTATGCAGTCTTTATATGCCCCAATACAGGGGAACGCAGGGGCCAAGGGGTGGGAGAGGGTGGGTAGGGGAGCAGGGTCGGGAGGGGGGAGAATATAGGGAACTTTCTGGATAACACTTGAAATTTAAATGAAGAAAATATCTAATAAAAGTTGGAAAAAAAAAGTATTCATGTGAAGCATCCATTGTGACAGAGCATTCTTCTATAATTATTTTTTCCTAATTAAATAGAATTCCAATGTACACTTTTAATACAGTTAATACATTCCAGATTCAGGATTGTATTAGTTTTTTTTTTCCTGTTTCAGAACCATGTTGAGGTCTGTACTGTAAAGCAAGAAAAAAAGTTATAGGAAAATATAGGAAGGTTGTCATATTAGAATCCTTAAGCCTAGAGAAGATATAAGACATTCTCAACATACTCCAAATTTGTGAGCATTGGGACCAATGAGATGCCTCAGAAGGTAAAGGCACTTTCCTCATAAGCCTGAACACATGATAGGAAGAGACAATTCATTCCCAAAAGATGTTCAGCGTGTGTGTGTGTGTGTGTGTGTGTGTGTGTGTGTGTGTGTGTGTGTGTGTGTGTTTGTGGTGTTTGATAAGAGTTGGAAGGCTGAGTCAGGAAGAATACAATACTGAGGACAGTATATTCTCATAGCAAGACTATCTCAGAAAACAATGCAGTACTCAACTCTACATTCCTACATATCTAAAAATTACTATAGTTCAGTGCTTCTCAGTTTATCAGGAAAATAATTGTTACCATAGCAAGCAGCAAGGAGATACCATTTTCATTTAGTAAGCAAACTTATATTCCTTACTGTCTTATAGAAACCTAAACTAGTTATGCAGTTTTATTTATGAAACCAAAATATTGATTTTATTTACAAGTCTGAATGTTGCTTTTAATTAAATCTTATAGTTATCAATCAAAGATTTTCTCAAATAAAATGTATGTTGATGTGAGATTTTAGAATGACATTTTGGAAAGAAAACCATAGCAAAAAATTTAAATATTTATTATTATCAAATGTTGTTCTTACCATATGCTTCTCTCTCTCTCTCTCTCTCTCTCTCTCTCTCTCTCTCTCTCTCTCTCTCTGTGTGTGTGTGTGTGTGTATGTGGAGGTCTCTCTCTCTCTTTCTGTGTGTGTGTATGTGGAGGTCTCTCTCTCTCTCTTTCTGTGTGTGTGTATGTGGAGGTCTCTCTCTCTTTCTGTGTGTGTGTATGTGGAGGTCTCTCTCTCTCTCTTTCTGTGTGTGTGTATGTGGAGGTCTCTCTCTCTCTCTCTTTATGTGTGTGTGTGTGTGTGTGTGTGTGTGTGTGTGTGTGTGTGTGTATACCAGGTAAAGTTTGCTAAACACTGTTAACTAATCTAGTCTTGGTGTTTTTTTGTTTGTTTGTTTTTACCAATCATCCACAAGAACCTTTTGTAAACTCTTCCTGTGCATTCATTTTTCTTATCATTCTACTGACATTTATTTTATATATTTTGAACATAATGGTATATAAGTTTAATTTTGCAACTTCATGAATACATAATTCATTGGAGGCCTTTAATGACAGTTTAAGGATAAAACGAATGTGAGCGTGAGGACATGGGAGTTGGTGGGTGGGGGTATACCCTCATAGAAGCAGGAGGAGGGGGGATGGGATAGGGACTTTCTTGAGGGAGAAATCAGGAAAGGGGATAACATTTGAAATGTAAATAAATAATATCAAAACAAAAAGATTTCTTCAAGTGTCTCTGCATTAATTTGATATTGGTTTGCCATGCATTGCTTTTACTATGTTTAGGTATGGGCCTTCAACTCCTGATCTTTCCAAGACTTTAAACATGAAAGGATGTTGGATTTTGTCAAATGTTTTTTCAACATCTACTGAGATGATCATGTGTTTTTTTTTCCTTTGAGTTTATGTAGTGGATTATGTTGATGGATTTCCATACATTTAACTATCCCTGCATCCCTGGGATGAAACCTACTTGATCTTGGTGAATGATCATTTTGATGTGGTTTTGGATTCGGTTTGTGAGAACTTTATTGAGTATTTTTGCATTGATATTCAGAAGGGAAATTGGTCTGAAGTTTGCTCTCTTTGTTGGGTCTTTGTGTGGTTTTAGTATCAGTGTAACTCTGGTTTCATAGAACAAATTGGGTAGAGTACATTCTGTCTTTATTTTGTGGAATAATTTGAGGAGTATTGGTATTAGGTCTTCTTTGAAGGTCTGATAGAACTCTCCACTAATCCCATCTGGTCCTGGGCTTTTTTATGGTTGGGAGACTATTAATGACTGCTTCTATTTCACAGAGGACACAAAGCTCAAGGAGAAGGAAAACCAAAGTGTGGATCCTTAAGTTCTTTTTAAAAGGGGGGGCAACAACAACAACCAACAAGATTCACTGAAACTAATAGAAAAGAAAGTGGAAAAGAGCCTGAAACACAATAGCACAGGGGAAAACTTCCTAAACAGAACACTAATGGCTTATGCTCTTCTTAGATCTTTCAAGAATTGACAAATAGGACCTCATAAAATTGTAAAGCTTTTCTAAGGCAAAGGACACTGTCAATAGGACAAAATGGCAACCAACAGATTGGGAAAAGATCTTTACCAATCCTTTTCTGAAAGACAGCTAATATCAGACAACCAAATATATACTCCAGACAACCAAATAACCAAAATTAAAAATGGGGTACAGAGCTAAACAAAAAATTCTCAACTGAGGAATATCAAATAGTGGAGAATCACCTAAAGAAGTGTTCAACATCCTTACTCATGTAGCAAATGCAAATCAACCCTGAGATTCCACCTCACAACAGGTGGCTAAGATTAAAAACTCAGGTGACAGCAGATGCTGATGAGGATGTGGAGAAAGAGGAACACTCCTCCATTGCTGGTGGGATTGCAAGCTTGTACAACCACTCTGGAAATCAGTTTGGAGATTCCTCAAAAAATTGGACATAGTACTACCAGAAGATCCAGCAATACCTCTCCTGGGCATATACCCAGAAGAAGCTCCAATGTATAACAAAGACGCAAGTTCCACTGTGTTCATAGCAGCCTTATTTATAATAGCCAGAAGCTGGAAAGAACCCAGATATCCTTCAACAGAGGAATGGATGCAGAAAATGTGGTACAGTTACACAATAGACTACTACTAAGCTATAAAATACATTGACTTCATGAAATTCTTAGGCAAATGGATGGAACTAGAAAAAATCATCCTGAGTGAGGTAACCCAATCACAAAAGAATACACATGGTATGCACTCACTGATAAGTGGATATTAGCCCAGAAGCTCTGAATACCCAAGATACAATTCACAAACCACATGAAACTCAGGAAGAAGGATGACCATGGTGTGGATGCTTCAGTCCTTCTTAGAAGGGGGGACAAGATATTCAAGGGAGGAAATATGGAGACAAAGTGTGGAGGAGAGACTGAAGGTAAGGCCATCCAGAAACTGCCCCACCTGGGGATCCATCCCATATACAGACACTAAACCCAGACACTATTGTGGATGCCAACAAGTGCTTGCTGACAGGAGCCTGATATAGCTGTCTCCAGAGAGGCTTTGCCAGAGCCTGACAAATACAGAGGCAGATGCTTGCAGCCAAACATTGGACTGAGCATGGAGTCCTCAATGAACCAGTTACAGAAAATACTGAGGAGCTAAAAGTATTTGCAACCCCATAGGAAAAACAACAATACCAACCAACCAGTACCCCCAGAGTTCCCAGGGACTAAACCACTAACCAAAGAGTACATATAAAGGGACCCATGAATCCAGCTGCATATGTAGCAGAGGAGGGCCTTTTTGAACATCAATGGAAGGAGAGGCCCTTGGTCCTGGGAAGGTTCAATACCTCAGTGTAGGAGAGTGCCAGGGTGGGGAGGTGGGAGTGGATGAATTGGTGGGGAACACCCTCATAGAATCAGGGAGAGGGAGGATGGGATAGGGAGTTTCCAGATTGGAAACTGGGAAAGGGGATAACATTTGAAATATAAATTAATAAAATATCCAATAAAAAAGAATAATCACTACTCTTGCAGAGGACCCAGTCTCCTTTCTCAGCACACAAATGATAGTTTACAACTTCCTGTAATTTTAGTCCCAAGGGTTCTGGCCTCTGCAGGTGCCTGCATGCACATGTTGCACATGCATATACACTGGCACATACATGTACACATAAAGTAAAATCAAATCTTTAAAAAGTTAGGATCATCTCATGATCACAGGTTCAAAGAAAAAATTTAAAAACACATGTTAATCAAATTCAAGAGCCCATTAAGGGACTGGACAAATGACCTGGCAGTCAAGAACACCTCTTGTTCTTCAGAGGGCCTGAGTTTCAGGTCCAGTATCCACTTCGGGCAGCTCACAGCTACCTATAACTCTAGCTCCTAGGATCCAATGTTATCTTTTGGTCTCCACAAGTAATCACACAGACCTGGCACACAGTCATAGAAATAAGTATGTACATAAAAATAAAAAATTAAAACATCTTTCAAAGAAAAGAACACATTAAGATCATATATCTTGACATAAAGAATTTCATCTCTGAAGTTCAATGTTGGTTTTATAAACGAAAATTAATAATTGTAATGCACAGTATAAATAATGTTCGGGACATAAACCAAATGAAAAAGTTCTTATAGAAAGCAGAAGGCAATATGTAATCCATGCGAGGTGATGTAGAGTGCAATATGAGAATAGAGATGGGAAATACTAGGGGTAGAAAATGTTAAATAAAATTGGGTGGAGAGAGAGGAAAGATGGAGGTTGGGGAGTTCAATAAAACTAGGATATATAGAAAGTCATATAGAAATCTACTCAATATTTTACTAAACGTAGCTATACACAGGCTGCCTTACCAACATTTATGTGCTGCTCTTACCCTGGTTCTGACAAGCTTTTTTACAGAGAACAATAGTTAAGAGATACATAACTAGTGAAAATATTAAGAATAAGTGACCATTGAGTAATGAATACTAGTCCCTAAAGTAGACAAGTTCCATAGAAGAAGTTCCATAAAACATCACAGAAGCTGAGATAGGAATATTCTAATTGCTGGAAGATTGAGAAAATTGATGGAGAGGATTGCTGCAAAACATTGTTTTCTAGATATAGCATGAAATACAAAATGAAAACATAAAACACACACACACACAC
This sequence comes from Mus minutoides, assembly GCA_902729485.2. Lineage (NCBI taxonomy): Eukaryota > Metazoa > Chordata > Mammalia > Rodentia > Muridae > Mus > Mus minutoides. The sequence continues at coordinate 15,153 of LR755260.1, forward strand.
ACACACACACACCTTGGGGCTGGAAAGAGAACCAGTTGTGAAGAAGAAAGTCATCAAGAGTGGAATAGGACAAGAAAGCATAATTGGAAATGGATATGACTATAATATATTCTATGTATATTATTAGCTAAAATTAAGTTTCTTTCATATAGCAAGCAAATAGTATAGTTTCATTACAAATTGAAATGAACCCATCTTCTTCAAAAGGCTAAAGAAGGAAGCAATGCAAACTTGAACTAAAAGCCAATCTTATTAAAAAGAACAAATGTCTAGAGAAGATATTGAGGTTTCTGTGAAAGAAAAGGTATAATTGAAACCACTACTTCATACACGGCAATGGCAATATAAAGGAGAAAATCCCTTCTGTGGGTTGTTATTGTTAATACTTTAATAAAAGGTCTGGTTATATTGCCCACATTTCCCTTAAACTAGCCAGTCTTTTGCCTCAGCCTCTTGATTCCTTGAATTTTAGATACGCACTATTAACTCTACATATGGTGTGTGTGTGTGTGTGTGTGTGTGTGTGTGTGTGTGTGTGTGTGTGTGTGTATGTATACCATGTGTCACATGGAAAGTGAAGGTGCTATTTCAGTTACTTGGGATTTTTTTCAGCAATGTATTTTGCTTTGCTCATGTAGAAATTTGGTGCATTGAATTGTCAAAAGCTTCTGATTCTCTCTCCACATGGATTCGCCACATTGCATAAGGGGCTCACAGCTAGAGTCACTATCAAAAGCTAGGCAAGCAGAGAAATATTTATGCTACTATAGCATTTTGCAATTTTAGAACACAATAGTACCTTTAGGCCCAATGTTATATCCTGCAGTTTTAATTGAGTGCCCCAACTTTCATACTTCATATATCTTCAGAGCTTTCTAATCTCTCTAAGAGAGTCCAATGTTTTCTTTGTCCATAATGCCTTTAGTGTCTTCAGTAATTTTTAAATGTGGTACCCTATATAAACAAACATTTTAATAGTTCTATTTATTATATAGTTGTGATGAAACTAGTCAGCTAATATTTATATCCTAATCATTTAAGTGCTTGAAAATATGACAAATAAGTTGAATAAAAGTAACTTTTAACTTTATTTTCTTACAGTGCAAACCTAGGGACTTGGACATATTGGTGTTTCACTACTGAGCTACAACTCTAACATTTCATTTCATTTATTTATTTTTTTTTTATTTATTTATTTATTTTGGTTTTTCAAGACAGGGTTTCTCTGTGTAGCCCTGGCTGTCCTGGAACTCACACTGTACACCAGGCTGGCCTCAAACTCAGAAATCCACCTGCCTCTGCTTCCCATGTGCTGAGATTAAAGGCGTGAGCCACCATGCCTGGCTTCATTTAATTTTAAATAGTCACAATTGTTTACCAATGGAATATGTTCACCATTTGGCCACTGTACATATTCTGAAAGTTTGGTCATATTTGGCACCACCAATTTCATTCAGCTTTCCATATTGACTTTCTTACTTCTTCTGCTTTATATTGCAACTCCTTGAATGGAGCTTTGTAAAGACGTGACATCAGAATGAATGAATATAATTGTCACAGTATCTTGTAAGTATCAGTGATTTCTCCTTGAAATAATATTTTACAGTGCCTCTTTAAGTATGTTGAATATCTTAGGACAGTTTGATGCACAATTTAAGTACCAGAGCTCTGTAATATATCATATATATAAAAATTTCATCTGAATATCCATTTGCCCTAAGCCTATTACTTCATATAGATCTAAACATAATTTTCTACCTTCCAGACTATTCATATTGAAAAGGAAACTAGATGGCAATATTTAAATAAATAAATGGAAGAAGCCTCATCATCATAAAATAATAATTGAAATTTTATTGTATGCCAAGGGAGTTTGAAAAGGTTCTATAAGAGAAGAATCATTGGAATGAATATGTAAGATAGATGCAGAGATGTGTAGATGTGTGTGTGTGTGTGTGTGTGTGTGTGTGTGTGTGTGTACTAATCAATGTGCTGGTTTCTTAAAATTATTTGACATTTTCATTATTGTGGGAAAGTCTGTTGATTGTATGAGGCAAGTTTTTGTCTTATACTAAACTTTAAAATTTCTTCAGAAGAATTAGTCAAAAGAGAGGATACTGCAGAGTGCAAAGAACAAACAGGCGTCTACAGAGGTAAGCTAGAACCAATTAAAAACTTACTACAACTTAGTTTGATCTCTCACTACCTCAGACTTCCAATTTGATGAAGACAGTTCCCTGGAGGTGAAGCTGATTTCTATCACAATAGAGCTAAATACTTACCTAAAATTAGAGAAAAGTTAAAGGACAAGATGAAAGGGCTCTTATCCCAGCTAGTGCCCCATAAGGAACCTGCAAATTCTCAGAAATGCTTATGTGACTACAATAGCCCCTCTGACTTTTGAAGCCTAAAAAGAACATGCCAAATGCTTTGTTTCTATATTACTTGTTAATTTGTTTGAAGATGAGATTTTTACTATATTACATGGGCTGTCCTGAAACTCATTGTTGTGGTTTTGATAATAATGGCATCCATAGTCGCATACACTTGAATATTTAATAATCAGGCAGTGGAACTATTTGAAAATTAGGGAACATAGTCTTGTTAGAGTGGATGTGACTGTGATGTAGGAAGTGTGGTGTAGGCTTTGTGTCACTGGGAGTAGGCTTAGAGGTTTCAAAAACCCCTTACCAGGACCCATCTCTCTGTGTACATGCTTGTAGATCAGTGTGTAGAACTCTCGACTACTTTTTAAGTACCTTGCCTGACATGCCTGACACCTCCTTGATGATAATGAGACTAAGCCTCTGAAACTGTAAGCAGGATATTTTCCACCTGTTTTCATTTGTACATATATATACACACATATACATACACACATAATTGGAAAGGAATGAATGAATGAATGAGCAGGAAAACATGAACTGCATCATCAGGCAATTTACTGTCAATACTAAATATTTGGCCATAAACAAGGCAGCAAGCAGAGATCTCCCATTTTTCTCCAAAGTTTTAAAAATTAAAAACCACATCCATTCCAATTCCTTTAGAATTGAAGAAATAATTTACCCACACACACAAATTTTATCATGCATATATATAAATCTTTTAAGCTTTAAAATTGCAGTTGTAAAGGTTATTTAACTCAATAGTTCATCAGTTAGTTAAATATAAACTGAGCCATCACTTTTCTAGACATATATGATGCAAATGTTCTTTCAGTAAAGTTTCAATTAAATTAAAAAAATAAAAAGTTTATTTTCTAATGTCCAATTAACTGCTTATTAAATGACTAATTGCCAATTACATAAAGGTTATTAAGTGGTTAATCACCAATTAATTGTTAAGTGATTCTTCCATTTTTTAAATCACTTTTTAAAATACTTTAGTATAGAAAGGACTGGTGATGAATATTGTCCACCTGTGTTCATTTGTTGTATTTGTCACAGTGTCACTTGAAATTACTAAGTCCTTGGCTGTAGCATCATTTGACCTGTTTTAAGCCCCCAAATCATCACTATTACACTTATTGCATAGTTTTATTTATTGATTTTAAACCCCAAATTTACTTCCCCTCCAAGCCCACCCCTATACCACATCCCACACATCCTCCCCGACCTCTGTTTCCATGTGGATGTCCCCACCCCTACCACTCCACCCCACCTGACCTCTAAACTCCCTGGAGCCTCCAGTCTCTTGAGGGTTAGGTGCATCATCTCTGAATGAACACAGATCCAGCAGTCCTCTACTGTATGAGTGTTGGAGGCCTCATATCAGCTGGTATATGCTGCCTGTTTGGTGGTCCAGTGTTTGAGAGATCTCATGGGTCCCGGTTAATTGAGACTGTCAGTCCTCCTATGTGTAAAATTACTCTGAGCAGACTATATCTTTGGAAAATATAGTATAATTTTTGTGTGGAATTATTTGTTTTCTTAGTTTTGTTTTTCTTTTGAAACTGGCTTTCATTATGTAGCTATGGATGGCCTGGAACTCACCATGTAAACCAGACTAGCCTTGAACATATGGTTTTGCCTCCCGTGCTGGGATTAAAAGGCCTGTACAAATATGTCTGGTCTATTTTTTTTCTATTTTTATTAAACAATCATTATAGTTTAGTTAAACAAGTCAGTCCTCCAAAAGCCTGAGAAACCTTGCTGAAATGTTTTAACCATTGAAATTTAGTTTTCTAAAGTTTTGTTCATTCAACTTCAAGTAATAAGAGGAAGCTATTTTTTTTTTTTTGTAATCGAAACTGTCACATATGTGTGTGTTATATGGCAGTCATTTTTACTCACATATCTACACAAAAGCACTTAGCTTGAGACATGTTCAATGTCTCTGTAAGACTAAGCAGCTAACCAATTACAAAGTCAGGACGTTAACTTAGGATTATAACCAGTTTAAAATGCAAAAGCCTTTATTGCCGTCATTATGTTGTAATGCTTTGCAATCTATGATTACCATACAAGAGTTTAAATATTTAGAATGAATTTCACAGAAGCGTCTCAATTCCTTTCCAGGTGTTTTGCATTAACCTTATGCACAGTCATTTTTTATTCATTATTTGAGTCAACAAATATTTATCAAGCGCCTAATATATAGCAGTCACTTTTCAAGGAGTGGTAGCCAAAGTCCCAGGAATAACACAGAAACATAAAAATATCTTTAGTGTGAGGAAGCAAAAAAAAAAAAGTGACAGTTTGGACGTATTGTGTGCTATGTGAGGTCAAATTAGGATCTATAAGTAAGTAGGGTGAAGGAGATGCCTCTGTGCTCAGCTGCTTTAAAAACAGACAATAGTTGATGTTGCTAAGAAATGATCATTGGAACACACTGGAAAGAAAAAAAATTGAATAATGAGAAAAATACCTTTAAGGCTTGTACTCTTAGTAGCTGCCCTCCAATAGCATCTTAGATCATGTAAGAGTGAAAACTTTGATCTTCTGAGTTTACAGATCTCTGAAGCCAGGGCCTCTCATATGCTGGACAGGCACTCTATGTCTAAGATATAATTGTTAGCCTAAGTGACATATTTTCTCTGAATTTAAAACTGTCTTTCTCATCTTGTGCTAAAAATGTGATTTACTTTAATAAAAAAGTGCATTTTTCTGACTTCTGTCCTAAATGACAGACTTCTGAAGAGTTAAACACATTTTCTTTTCCTTTTTGTCTTTCCTTAACATTCCTATTATTAGTACCAAAAACACATATGAATTAAACATTAGTCTCATTATGAGTGGGTTTAAAGGAGATCAGCAAGGAAAAGAAAGAAAATAGAACACTGCCACTATAGAAGAAATAAGAATGAAGACAATTCAAATGTTGATGTTGTTTACTTAGAAACTAGTGCAAAGTGATCAAAATTTGTTTATTCTAAAGTCAACTCCCATACATTCAAAGTCAAGGTATCGTCAAGGCTTGCTATGTGGCTGGGGCTGATTATTACATCTTCTGTGTCCATCACATGTGGAGGGACATAAAAATCAGACATGACCTATAAATGCATTCTAAAAATTCAATACTATTTCTCTCAGGAGACAATGGAAAAGACAGTGGGAAGAGCAATACAGACAGACAGACAGAGTGTTATTTTGAAGAGGGAGCCTTTCACTTGTTCCAACCTCATAAAGAAACTGAGGACATGAATTATTCCTCTTAGTTCGTGATTCTGTAAAATGAGTAAACAGGGCTTTCATATACTTCATCAGTCATTCAGTAAGGGAGTGCTATAAGATACACTCTCAGGCATCCTAGCTTTCTTCTAGCAATGCTTTGAAATAGGTCATGGGTAAGAGCAACATAAAACAAACAACAGCAAAAATTGAAGGTAAGCTTGTGTACAACAGGTTTCTCAAAGATTAAAACTTCCCGTCTCCCCATGGAAGCCCCTTAAACCAGAAGATAAACAACTCCAAAAAGCTTCAGATTCCTGAAACTAACCAGATGCAGTAGCCCCTCTTTCCCAAGAGTAAACAATAACGATAATGGAGAGTCACCAGATAAATCCAGCTATAAACAATATTCTGAAACTGGACTAGTTTCCTGGAAGAAGCAGAAAGCAACCGAGCTAACTGGAAGAGGTTTAGACCAACTGAGGTACATGGGACACTCCCCAAGGTACTGACTGAGCTTTTTGCAGGCTTTGCTGAGTGCTAGCACAAGTGAGCATGCACATAAGCTCGTGCATACGTCTCTCTCTCTCTCTCTCTCTCTCTCTCTCTCTCTCTCTGTGTGTGTGTGTGTGTGTGTGTGTGTGTGTGTGTGTGTGTGTGTGTGTGTGTGTGTGTGTGTCTCACTCGTGTGTCCACGTGTTTACATACACGTAGTGTCTGTGGAGGCCAGAAAGAGGCAGTGAATCTGCTGTAACTGGAATTACAGATAAGTGTAAGATGCCATATGAGTGCTAGAACTTGAACTTGAGTCCTTTACAAGACTAGACAATGCTTTTAACCATTAATTAAGTTCTCTCTCTATCCCCTATCTTTTATTTTATTTTAATATTTTTTATGCGTATGTCTGTATGAGGGCTATGTGTTTGTGGTTGTAGGTGCCCTCAATGGCCAGAAGAGGGCAGCAGAGCTCCACGAGATGGAGTTATAGGCACTTGTGAGCCAGGAAACATGGGTAGTGAGAAACTGAATTCAGGTGCTCTGCAAAACTAGCGAGCACCTTCTCCAAAAGCACACAGCCTTTTCTTAAGGGCACATCATTCGTTTGATCATTTAATCTCAGCTTTCCTACAGGCCTCTTCTTGCTTCTTGTTTCTGGCCCACTTCCAAATGATTTGCTATGGAGCTGGTATAAGACAAAACTTTGGCCTTGAATATCCCTTGCCAAAGTAGACTTCTAACATCGATCCATATCCACCATACCTTCTGGCTTCTGCTGTAAACACCATTATTATTTCCTGCAGAAACAGTGCTGATATCCTTTCTGCCACTCCCTGTACAGGAAGAATGACTTAAAGTCATTGCTAGGTAATGTCACAAAACTTGGGAAGGTATTTTACCACCACTCTTTCCCTGTTCGTATATCTTTCCAACATCTACAGCTGATTAAACAGTAATTTCATCCTCTTCCTATCAACAATAGGCAGTAAAAAACCTTAAGTCCGACCAGACATTTATATGGCCCCTTCTCTAGTCTATAGTTTAGGGATCTGCCCAATTCTTTTGCCTAAAGTATAATCTCATTCCATTCTAATGCTTCCACACAAAAAAAAAAAATTGCCTTTTCCTTCCTAATTAAAAATTTAAAAGCTCTGTCTCCTTCTCTAATGTTCCTGCCATTCCACACAGAGTTGCTTCATCAATATCCCAGGATAGCAAACTGTCACCCATGCCTTCTGCTTCACAGCTGGAATCTCCCTTAGAAATAGACTTTCTCATTGTCAGAAAATATCCCATAACTAAAAATTTTTCTATTTACATTTGTCATTACCATGACTACATACATCATATACATGTTTTTATATCTAATATTCAGGATTTGGTAATATTTTCAAAACATATTTTTGTCATGTAGCATAAAATTAGAGACTTTCTCTAGCACCATTGAAGAAAGAAGGGAGACATTCTATAATTTAGATTCATTGTGTAACTAAAAATACTATGAAAAAGAAAAGTCTTGAATAAAACTTCCACTGGAATCAAACTCTGCTAATATTCATCCACATATACATTGATGGGTAGATTGATAAATATGGACATGTTGATAGATTATTTATAGTATATAATGGCAGTGATTTCTCTCTACTCTCTTGGTTAGTTTTTAGCTAAATTCCCTTCATTTTCAAACAATATACAAAAATGTGCATGTTAATAGAGCAAAGTGATATTCCAATAAATATATTGTGTAATGCTTTAATCAAGCTCAACATACTTGTCCATTCATTTATTGTTCCCTTATTGTGTTGCAGTCACTAGGCAGATGCCAACAAGAGCCTGCTGACAGGAGCCTGATATAGCTGTCTCCTGAGAGGCTCTGCCAGTGCCTGACAAGTACACAAGTGGATGCTCACCGTCATCTATTGGACTGAGCACAGGGTCCCCAATGAAGGAGCTAGATAATTATCCAAGGAACTGAAAGGGTCTGAAGCCCCATAGGAGGAACATCAATATGAACTAACCAGTACCCCCCAGAGCTCCTTGGGACTATAACACCAATCAAAGAAAACACATGGTGGGACTTGTGGCTCTAGCTATATATGTAGCAGAGGATGGCCTAGTTGGTCATCAATTAGAGGAGAGGCCCTTGATCCTGTGAAGTCTCTATGCCCCAGTATAGGGGAATGCCAGGACCAGGAATGGGAGTGGGTGGGTTGAGGAGCAGGGGGAGGGGGGATATAGGGGATTTTCAGAGGGGAAACTAGGAAAGGGGATAACATTTGAAATGTAAATGAAGAAAATATCTAATAAAATATATAAAATAATAAAAAAAGAATTTAAAAAAGAATAGAGCATGATGTTTTAAAAACCCACAACAACTTACTGTTGTTCTTAAGGCATCCAAATAAAAAGAAAGGATATATAAATAATTATAATACAATACTAAATATAGTATATAAAGTAATATACAGGGGGAAGAGATAAGATTGCTAAATAATGTTAACAGGTATCTGTCTTAAATTTGCTTAGTGAATAAACTAATTGATCAGGATTCAATTCAGCTGAGCCCACTGAAGCTACATTTCTCCTTGTATCTGCTCTAGAATCCATCATAATCCTATATACTCTCGCTTTTCTAAATTCTGAATTTCCTGAGTATAAGTCTTCATCTGATCAACTTGGAGCCAAAACCACAAGTGTATTATTGGTGCATAGTTAATCTTCAATAAATATCTGCTTAGTGAAGGAATAAATAACAAATGAACTGAACCAAGAACAGAAGGGGAAGAATTTCTTTGGCATCATCACATGGAATGTCATATTTAAGATACCACAGATTGCATAAGCCACTGAAATCCAGAAATTTCAAGTGAGTTACTGAGGATACTCAGATGTCATAGACTGTCCTAAACTTTGTTTTCTTATCCTAAGCCCTAGGCTTTGTGTGTTGGGTAAACACTGAGTTCCATCATCAATGCTAACATTCTACATGGACAAAGAGCAGCAACCCAAAGATGGGCTACAGGAACAGAATATTTCCTATATAACGAGAACAGGCTTTTAATCATATATTTGATCCAATTCTGGTAATGTTAGCTTAAAAATACTGTGGGAAGGTTATTATTTGCTACCCCTGCAGTGTCATTAGATACCTGCTGCCTCAGCCCTTTGCAAACAATTATGGTAAGCTTTAAAATCAAGTAGCATTGCAAAGGTGTGATTCTTCGGGCTCTTTGATACAGCTTGACTTCTTGCTTTAGTGCTCTTGAATCCATCTTTATGTGACTCTTGGACTTTCTAAATATTACTGGGGAATAAGAGTATTATACTCTTAATTTTCAGGTATTCAAATGTTTCCCTTTTTGAAATATAGTTTTAAAAGTCCAGATGCACATTAGAATTCAATATATTAAATATTCCCACCATTAGAGTTAGCTTTACAGATAATCATACTAGCCCTGCAAGTCCAATAATCTGTTTGCCCCAAGTTCCTCTTTACATGGTTCTAAAAAAGTGTTGGTTTAGAAGACAGATGTTTTCCTAAAATTTTTTTCTTCATGATTCTAAAGCAAAAAAATGAGATTGAAAACAACCGGATAACTCTTCCTGCTTTGTCCTTTCAAATAAGTAGGATGTAGGTTCCAAATATCAGAGAATTCAAATATTCTTAACTAGAAATAAACAGATCTCGTATTCATTATTAAAACAACAACAACAACAACAACAACAAACCTCCTTGGCAACGTTATTTTAACTCAGGATCCTGCTCCTGACAGATTGATAGGGTACAATATCAAATGAAGAAGAAACTCAGCTAGTTCAGTCTCTCCTCAATCTCCTTTCAGGGACTTAGAACTTGATCCTCTTCTCTAGTCTCTATCACCTTCAGTACCAGCGTTTGACCCTGCTGTCCTTTCTTGCTACTAAGCTCCCTTTCTATGAGAAAATCCTCTCTGACTTCTTTCAATTCTTGTTTTGCAGACAAACATCAAAATGTTCAAGAGAAACAATGGTTCAATGTTCCTAAGACGTTAAATTTGTCCATTCCCTTGGTGAAAGTAACCTGTCATGAGTGTGTTCCAAAGTGCTCAGGCATCCTCTATAGAAGGGAGTTGAAAGGTATTGAAAAGAGCAATGAAAGACCTAAAACTTGTATATATGAGTTACTTAGGAGGAGCTGGTGTTCACTCGGGGTTTTAAATGCAAGTAACATGTATCTTCTAAATACCTGAGAAATGTGAATTGAAATGTGGACCCTAGAATCTGTAAAACAGCCTGGTATTGCTTTGTGAATAAAATTTAATTGTGCAAATAGGAAATAGTAAATTCAGTATACATATTCATTGGATTAAGTACAAACATAGCTTTCAACATCTTTTATTATAATAGAAGAAAGAGATCATTTAACCCTGTGGCCTCATTTTGTAAAGAAGAAAATTGTAGTCTAAAAAGACCATAGTATCTTTTTCGAACAAACCTCTTCATCCTTCAGCCAAAACTAGGTAGGGTTCAGGACATCCGACCTAAAAAAAAAAAAAGAAAGATTTTTTCCACATGTGATTCTTCTAAATCCATGATTTCTCTAGTTGTCTTCCCATTCCTTCTAGATTTTTGAGTAGAAGAACTTAACCCTACAATCTTCTTGTTGATCAAGTGAAATTAATCTAATTCTTAACCTTTGGCAATCAACATCAACTAGGATAACACAGGCACATGCTCTTCCATCCCCAAAGCTCGTTTAATTTACTTGAACTAACTTTGTCCAGTTCTTAGCTTTTGAAGATATAGAATCATTTACTAGTTAGAGCTCCTGGTTTCTATCAGTGCTGAGGTCTGGCTTTTTGGAGAAATAAGGATGACCCTTTAGGCATTCGGAGACACCTAAGCCATAGCTGAATGCTCTACTGTTCCCACATGAAAGACTTTAGTATGCTACAAGATGTGTGAAACACAATCTCTAGGCCTAAATTAGCCAAAGGTGCATGGTTGTCAAGTAAACAAATACTGACCCTTAGTTTTGTACTACAATGCAAGGAAGACTGTCAAATCCTGAGCACCCATGCCAATTGATTTCTTGCTCCTTCAAAATCCATATTCTACTTTTGTTATTTTAATCCAATTCTTTGTGCTCCTGAAATTCTGCTATTTCTGTTCTGAATGTTTTATACAGAGTCCCACCTATGTCTGAACTACATAACGGAAGGGGAGGGACTCCGCCGAATCACTCTCAGAGACTTTTGGAGCATTAGCCAATTCCAGTTCTCAGGCAAAAGACTGCCAAAGCATGTATCAGTTTTGAAAAATGCATTGTATTTGTTTCTACATCCTCTGTCATTAACTCATCCAGAAAAGCCCAATTTCCATATTTTCTTTTGTAAGACACAAAACTCGATTTATTTTAACTCTGAAGTGGTTTGAATAAATTTTTCCCCCATAGATACTGTTTGAATGATTGGCCCACAGGGAGTGGCACTATTAGGAAGTATGTCCTTGTTGGAATAGTTGTGGCTTTGTTGGAGGAAGTATGTCCCTCTGGGGGTAAACTTTGAGGTCTTGTATGTTCAAGCTATATCTAGTGTGGCACCACACAATCTCCTTTTGCTTCCTTTGGATAAAGATTTAGAACTCTCAGCTCCTCCTGCACCATGTCTGCCTGGATGCTGCCAAACTCCCACCTTGATGATAATGGACTTAACATCTGAACCTGTAAGCCATCCCCAATTAAATGTTGTCCTTTATAAGAGTTGCCATGGTCATGGTGTCTCTTCACAGCAATGAAACCCTAAGATGCTCTTCTAAGAGTTTATAAAAAATATTGTTAAACATGATTTGCATAATATGTTAGATAAGTGTTTTAAAATATTTTTAATTTAAAGGAGGGTTAAATAGAGCCACATTTGATCAGATAGTTTTTCTAACCTAAAAGTTTATCCATTTCACTAATAAAAAAATGATACTTTAGCCACTTTTAATAATACCCTTTATGAGCAGAAATGTATGTGTATATACATGTGAATATATTTCTACATGTTACTAATTGATTTTTACTTTTCTATATCATATTATGTGACATCTTGCCTTTCAAATCTCTGTTTAAAAAACAGAATTCAATCACTTTACATACATCTGGATTGGGAGGAGTGTTGAATTACTGAGAAGAATTATAAGGATATAGTGACATCTACAGGCAATATATATATATTACCGAATAGGATGTAGTTATTAAATGTGAAGAATTAACTAAGAGGTCTCTCTGTCTTATATTCAAATGCACTCGTGATACCCAATAGGAAAGGTTAGATCAGTTAAACAGGAGTAACTGATGTAGGAGATCTTACTAAAATTGAAATCCATATAACAAATGGGCCTTTGTTTCATCTACTTCATTATACTTCATTTATCTTCATTTTTGAAATGGGAATAGCAGCTTGATTGGCAGTTCATTTTTAAAGCTATATAAGACATTCATACAAACTTCATAAAAATGGTTATTCAAAATTCATGGAAATAAGGAGAAGGAATTATGCAAATTGGAAATTCAAAATGTCTTTTCTTTTTTATTCTTAGGAAGTTCTAGGAACCCAAACTTGGATTCCCTGCACACAAAATTGTACTTTAACACTAAACTACGGTTATGGATACATTGTGCTCATATCTCCTCAATGGTTAAAAATAATCTCTGGGGGTCAGTTTCAGTATTTACAACTGATATTAATATTCTACTATAATTTTAGCCTTTTTTTTCTTTTCCCTGCAAGAGTGGAGAGAACAGTAAATGCAAAGAGTATATTAAAAAAGATAATGCAATTAGCTTCATTAGGATATATGATGGTTAATTATTTATGTCAACTTGTTTGGGTTACTGAATTCTTAACTTGTTGGTAAAACATTATTTTTAAGTGTTTCTCTGAAGTTATCTGCAAAAAAAAAAAAGAATTTTATTCAATTAAAAAAAAAAAGTAAAGAAGGTGCCTCCGTAGCAATGTGGGAAGGCACCATCCAGTCTACTGAGGAGTCATACAGAATGAATTGATCTGTTGTATATCTGCTTTTGCATGACTATCATGAGCTATTTAACATAAACAATCATGGGAATATTTTGTGGTTTGAGATGTGTGGCAGAGAGGCAATGGCAGAATAGGGCAACTCACATCATGGGGGAAACAAAGGGACTCTCAAGGACAAAAATGTAGGAACTGGCTTCCCTTCTTTCTTTTTTCATTATATCTAGTCTTGTGATAAAGAAGGATGATGTCATCTCAATTCAGCATTGACTTTCCCTGATTATAATCTGGAAATACGGTCACATATACACTGAAATCTGTGCCTCATCAGTCCCCTGCATAATTCTAAATCCAGTCAAATTGACAACAGATATTAACAGTTACAAGTTGACCTCTTGACCATTTGAAATTGAAACTCATCCCTTTAAACCATAGCTCTTTTTCCCCTGAGGCCCCCAATGACATCTCATATTTCAACATTTTCAGCCTGTCTCCAAAAGTCTACATAGTTTAAAATGATTCCATTATTATTCAAAAGCCCAAGTTTGGGGTCTCAGCAGAGGAATAAGGCAACCTCTTAACTGTATGAGCTTGTAAAATCTGAGGGGAAATTGTGAACCCCAAAGATACAAAGCTATATAGTAGACATTGCCATCATAAAAGATAAGATTCAGAAGACAGAAAGAAGAGCAAAAGCAAAGATGGACTGAAACTCAGCAGAGGAAGAACTTAAAATGCAAATCCTGTAGCTATGTGTTGAGCATTTGGGGTATATGATATTATGAACCCCAAGGCTGAAGTAAAGGAGAGTGGTTTTATAATATCCACATATAGGGATGAGCTTATGCAGAAGCTGAGCCAGTTAGACCATGGCTCCAACAGTTCCTCAGTGCCCGATTACTTGAACCTTAGAAAACACTTCTGATTAGAGCACCCTTCAGGGTTTTTCTACTTAAGAAAAGGTCTATCAACTGACTTTATAGGTTTATAGTTTGAACTTATGATAACCAGGGTTTAGGCTCCTTTTGCTTCTTATAAAGGTGCAAATCTCTTTAAAAACCACACCTTTATTACTTTAACACTTTTCACTACTCAAAAATGCTGCCTTTTCTGTATAAACTGCATGTTTTGTTGTTGTTTCTGTGTTTGACGGTTTTGAGAAAGGGTAGTATTATTTAGCCTGGGTGGCCTGGATACTACTGTGTAGAACATAGGGTGGGCTTAAATTCACAGAGATCCAACTTTCTTTGTCTCCTGAGTACTGGGATTGACGACATGGGCTGCCATGCCCAGCCTGACACTGCATATTTTCCAAAACACTTCAATTACTTCAAAACATCTTCTCTTTAGGCATGAGGTTCAGTGGTATAGTGTTCATGTAGAATGTATAAATCCTCTCAAACCGAGGAACTGTCTGACCCTGGGACTCAGGTGAGATCTTCATTTTCTCTCCAGTCACTCTCTATGGCGGGTCCACTCAGGGCTGTACAGACTGCAGAAGCAGCAGAGCAGCTGGGACAGGGTCCTACAGGCCTACATCTGCAGCCAGGAGGAGGGCTGTTCTGCAACCCTCTGTGCATTGGTCTTGCCAGGAGACAGCTGGTCACCCAGGAGTTCTGACACAGGCTTACAGACTCACAGGAGGAACAAGCTCTAGCCAGAGACACCTAGAACATCTAACATCAGAGATTGCCAGGTGGCGAAAGGCAAACTTAAGAATCTTACCAACAGAAACAAAGACCACTTGGCAACATCAAAACCCAATACTCACAACACAACAAGTCCTGGATACCCCAAGACACTCGAAAAGCAATATTTAGATTTAAAATCATATCTCATGATGCTGGTAAAGGATTTCTTTTTAGTTTTTTTTTTCCATTTTTTTATTAGATATTTTCTTAATTTACATTTCAAATGTTATCCCGAAAGTTCCCTAACTCCCTGAAAGAAATACAGGAGAACAAACCTAAACAGGTGAAAGAATTGAACAAAACCATCCAGGATGTAAAAATGGAATTAGAAACAATAAAGAAATCACAAAGGGAGACAACTCTGGAGATAGAAATCCTAAGAAAGCAATCAGGAGCCATAGATGCCACTATATAAACAAACTCAAAGACAAAAACCACATGATCATCTCATTAGATGATAAGAAAGCACTTAACAAAATCCAACACCCATTCATGATAAAAGTCTTGGAAAGATCAGGAATTCAAGGCCCATACCTAAACATAATAAAAGCAATATACAACATCAAACTAAATGGAGCGAAACTTGAAGCAATCCCACTAAAATCAGGGACTAGACAAGGCTGCCCATTCTCTCCCTACCTATTCAATATTGTAGTTGAAGTCCTAGGCAGAGCAATTAGACAACAAAAGGAGATCAAGGGGATACAAATCGGAAAGGAAGAAGTAAAAATATTACTATTTGCAGATGATATGATAGTATAATTAAGTGGCCCCAAAATTCCACCAGAGAACTCCTAAACCTGGTAAACACCTTCAGTGAAGTAGCTGGATATAAAATTAACTCAAACAAATCAGTGGCCATTCTCTATACAAAGGATAAACAGGCTGAGAATGAAATTAGGGAAACAAGACCCTTCACAATAGTCACAAATAATATAAAATACCTTGTTATGACTCTAACTAAGCAAGTGAATGATCTATATGACAAGAACTTCAAGTCTCTAAAGAAAGAAATTGAAAAAGATCTCAGAAGATGAAAAGATCTCCCATGCTCATGGATTGGCAGGATTAATATAGTAAAAATGGATATCTTGCTGAAAGCAATCTACAGATTCAGTGAAGTCCCAATCAAAACAACAACTCAATTTTTCACAGAGTTAGAAAGGGCAATTTGAAAATTCATCTGGAAAAACAAAAAAAAAAAAAAATCTAGGATAGTAAAAACTATTCTCAACAATAAAATCACCTGTGGTGAAATCACCAACCCTGACCTCAATCTGTACTACAGAGCAATTGTGATTAAAAAAAAACAAAACAAAACAAAACTGCATTTTACTGGTACAGTGACAGGCAGGTAGATAATGAATAGAATTGAAGACCCAGAAATGAACCCGCACACCTATGGTCACTTGATCTTTGACAAAGGAGTTAAAACCATCCAGTGGGAAAAAGACAGCATTTTCAACAAATGGTGCTGGCCTAACTGGTGTTTAGCATGTAGAAGACTGGGAATTGATCCATTCTTATCTCCTTGTACTAAGGTCAAGTCTAAGTGGTTGATGGACCTCCACATAAAACCAGAGACACTGTAACTTATAGAGGAGAAAGTGGAAGGAAAGCCTCGAAGATATGGGCACTGGGGAAAAGTTCCTGAACAAAACATCAAAGGCTTGTGCTGTAAGATCAAGGATCAACAAATTGGATCTCATAAAATTGCAAAGCTTCTGTAAGGCAAAAGACACTGTCAATAAGACAAAAAACACAACCAACAGATGGGAAAAGATCTTTACCAATCCTAAATCCAATATATAGCTAATATCCAATATATACAAAGAACACAAGAAGTTAGACTCCAGAAAAACAAATAACCCTATTTAAAAATGGGGTATAGAGCTAAACAAAGAATTCTCAAGTGAGGAATACTGAATGGCTGAGAAGCACGTAAAAAATGTTCAACATCCTTAATCATCAGGGAAATGCAAATCAAAACAACCTTGAAATTCTACCTTATACCAGTCAGAATGGCTAAGACAAAAAATTCAGGTGACAGAGAATGTGGAGAAAGAGGAACACTCCTCCATTGCTGGTGGGACTGCAAGCTTGTACAACCATTCTAGAAATCAGTTTGGTGGTTCCTCAGAAAATTGAACATAGTACTACCGGAGGATCCAGCAATACCTCTCCTGGGCATATACCCAGAAGATGTTCCAACTGGTAATAAGGACACATGCTCCACTATGTTCATAGCAGCCTTATTTATAATAGCTAGAAGCTAGAAATAACCCAGCTGTGTCTCAGGAGAGAATGGATACAGAAAATGTGATATATTTACACAATGGAGTACAACACAAGTATTAAAAACAATGAATTTATGAAATTCTTGGGCAAATGGATGGATATGGAGAATATCATCGTGAGTGAGGTAACCCAATCACAAAAGAACTCACATGATATGCACTCACTGATGACTGGATATGAGCCCAGAATCCCTGAATATCTAAGATACAATTTGCAAAACACATGAAACTCGAAAAGGAAGACGAAAGTGTGGATACTTCAATCCCTCTTAGAAGGGGGAACAAATTATCCATGGAAGGAGTTACAGAGACAAAGTTTGGAGCAGATACTAAAGGAATGATCATCCAGAGAATGTCCTACCCAAGAATCCATCCCATAAACAACCACCAAACCCAGACATTATTGTAGATGCCAACAAGAGCTTTCTGACAGGAACCTGATATAGCTGTCTCCTGAGAGGCTCTGCCAGTGTCTGACAAATACAAAAGTGGATGCTCACAGCCATCCACTGTACTGAGCTCCAATGAAGCAGCTAGAGAAAGTACCCATGGAGCTGAAGGGGTTTTCTGCCCCATTGGAGAAACAATAATATGAACTAACCAGTAACCACAGAGCTCCCTGGGAGTAAATGACCAAAGAAAACACTTGGTGGGACTCATGGCTCTAGCTGCATATGTAGCAGAGGATGGACTAGTTGGTCATCAATGGGAGAAGAGGCCCTTGGTTCTGTGAAGGTTCTATGTGCCAATATAGGGGAATGGTTCTGTGAAGGTTCTATGTGCCAGTACAGGGGAATGCCAGGGCCAGGAAGCGGGAGTGGGTGGGTTGGGGAGCAGGGGGAGCAAGGAGGGGATAGGGGGTTTTCGGAGGGGAAACTAGGATAGGGGATAATATTTGAAATGTAAATAATGAAAATATCTAATAAAGAATAAAAATTTTTTTTTAATGTCATAGCTTCACATTGTAAGATAGATAGATAGATAGATAGATAGATAGATAGATAGATAGATAGAGCCTCAAACCCAACCTGAAGATAAAGAAAGACATGTGATTCAAAACAACTCTGAAAACAAAGCTTTAATTTGAAGTAAAAGTTAGTGGCCTAATGATACAAATTGCATAGACCTTCACAAGGTCATATCACTGGCCCTCAAAAGGAGATATATACTGGTATGAAAGAAAAGAGTAATTAGAAGCAGGAGATATGGCTCAGTTTGTAGTGGTTGTTCAGCAAGCATGAAATTCTATGTTAACACACCATCACATAACATGAGTTATAATCTTAACTATAATCTTAGCACTTGGGAGGAAGAAAGCTCAGATATTTAAAATAAACCCAGGCTTAAACATCAATACATCTAGGAATTTCAGATGGACAAAATCCAATTCATGGTAACAAACAAACAACAAAATCCTTGTCACATAGTTAAAAATATTTAGTCTTGGCAGGTAAAGAAGACTAGACTGAAAAAACAATGAATTTCTATCACATACCAGTGTCAGAGCAATGCAATTTCAAATGAAAATAGCAAAGCCCAATTAAATCCTGATCATCTGGTCATAATTAAGCATAAAGGGACTAAAGTGATAATTGGACATTCAGGGGTCCCACCTTTCATCACTACTGTCTGTGGCAGTTTGGGATGCCAATTTTTGATTTTTTTCTAGGAATGATTTAGACTAATTTAACATAGATTGAAAGAAGAAAAATAGTCTTTGAATACTGATATGTCTTCCTGGTTGGTGGCCTAGAACTCATTAGTAGTATATTTGCAGTTAATCAACACTGCACTGGATAATATACAAAGCAACATAGTAACTACAATGGGAAGATACATGCAAAAAAGAGAAATGTGAGATCTGAGCATGGGGACATATGTTTTTGGTTTCAACACTCAGGAGACAGAGGCAGCCAGAACGTTGGCTTTGAGGCCAGCCTAGTTGGTCAACATAGTGGGTCCCAGAACATCCAAGATAATGTAGAAAGACAATGTCTCAATGAGAGAGAGAGATTCCCATCAAAAATCACTTGCTATACCTAAATATTCGAAGGTTAACTCTTTAAAAAAAGAAATAGTTTTCACTTCTAATTTTGGTCACATAGGAAGAAAGCCCAAGCAAGTTAAACATTAACAATTCTTAGATCCATAAAGCAACAGAAGTCATAGGGTAAACAGCTATCCTCAAATTGTTGAAATGGGCAGGCACATGCAAATCTTCACAGTGTATTGGCAGTAGAATCTCACAGCTATACCTTGAGATGGTAGAGAACTTTCAAGTGTATTTGATGGAACTTCAAGGTAAATTAACAAAAACCTTGAGAGCTTAAGGGGATATATCAGTACTAAGCTATCCATAATTTCCTCAGTTTTTCCTTCAGTAAAACCATCAAGATCAAATGGGAAAAATAGAGAAATATCTCATACTTCGGAAAGAACAGGAAGAAAGACTCACAGGGCTATCTGTTCTCCTCAAAACAGTCTTGTCCTCTGGGGAATTATTTTGATTAGTGTCTAACTACATGTACTGTACTACATCTAAAAGAAGTGGGTGTTTCAAACTGTATGGACTAACTTGCTGTGAAAAGCTCAAAGTTAACTGAGGAGAAAAAACAAGGTCACTAGAGGAATTTTTAGCCTCTGACACTGCAATTCTGGTAAACAGCAAGCACCATTGGCTGTCCTGACAATCTTATATGCTACCTTATGTCCTACTACTGAGGGATTATTTGGGCTTTGAGACAAAATGAACAAACAAACAAAAACAAGTTACAGGAAAGTACAAAATAGCTTCCTGGACAAAAACAAACCAAAGCTAGGATTATAGATAACAGAAATGGACAAGGACAAAACTAGAAATCTTAACTAATTTTTATTAGTATGCTAAGACCTTTGATGAACCAAGTGGAAAACATGGACAAAGAGATTGGCTACCTAAGGAGAAAGGTGAAATATCTACAAATAATGAAGGACACAGGACAAATTAAAATGTTTTGACTAAAATAAAAAACGTTCCATAGGGACCTATTAATAAACTGAACATGACCAAAGAAATCATAGCAAACAGGCAGCTCAACAGATGAGGGTGTGTCTGAAGAGGTCAGTTCAAGACCTTTTGGAAAATTCCACTAGACCCCTCCCCTCCAGAAGGAGAAGGCTACTTAACATTCCAAAGGACAAGCCAACCAGAGACCACCTGCAGGTGGGGAAAGTCTAGAGCAGGTGAACACATGCTACCTCATTCCCTAGACACCAAGCAATTTAAAACTCACACTGTTCTGCCAATCACATTGTGCATAATGGCTGCTGCTTTGAAAAACTGTATAAAGACTGACCAAAAGGCATGGGGGGGGGGGAGCGTGTTGTGTTGCTATCTCTTCTTCAGGTGTAGGACAACCTGAGTGCTTTGGAACAATAAATTCTTCTTGCTTTTTGCCAGCTCCCTGTGGTTCACTCAGGGGGGACCCTCGGTAAGCTAAGGCTCACCAGAGTCTTACATGCCCTTTCCAGGTGTTTCAGTTGGTCTTAATGCTCTTCCAGAAAGATGAGCTACTTTCTGCTTCTTCTAGGCAGCTGGTCTGGTTTCAGTCATCTTTGCAGCTTGTCTTGTATGAGATGCTCACCAGTATTTACTGTTTATGTACACTTGAGGAGGGAGGGACCTAGAGACTCTTGTCAATTTCAGGGACTTCTTCTTCTTCTTCTTCTTCTTCTTCTTCTTCTTCTTCTTCTTCTTCTTCTTCTTCTTCTTCTTCTTCTTCTTCTTCTTCTTCTTCTTCCTCTTCTTCTTCTTCTTCTTCTCCCAAACATATTTTTAGTAGTATAAAGACATAAGTCTTTTAGTAGGTTTTTAATAAACATTTTTATTAGATATTTTTCTTACACTACAAATGCTATCCCCTTTTCTGGTTTCCCCTCTGAAAATCTCTATCTCCTCGCCACCTTCCCCTGCTAACCTACCCACCCACTCCCTGTTTCCCTGTCCTGGCATTCCCCTATACTGAGGCATAGAGCCTTCTCAGGACCAAGGGTCTCTCTCCTCTCACTGATGTCCCACAAGGCCATCCTCTGCTACATATGCAGCTGGAGCCTTAAGCCCCTTCATGTGTGTAATCTTTGGTTAGTGGTTTAGTCCCTGGGAGCTCTGTGGATACTTGTTGGTTGATATTGTTGTTCTTCCTATGGGGTTGAAAACCCCTTCATCTCCTTAGATCCTTTCTCTAACTCCTTCATCGAGGACCCTATGCTCAATCCAATGGTTGGCTACTAGCATCTGACTCTGTATTTCTCAGGCTCTGCCAAAGCCTCTCAGGAGACAGCTATATCAGGCTCCTGTCAGCATGCACTTCTTGGTATCCACTATAGTGTCTGGGTTTGGTGTTTCTATATTGGGAAGGATCCCAGGTTGGGAACTCTCTGGATGGTCTTTCTTTCAGTCTCTGCTCCATACTTTGTCTCTGTATCTCTTCCCATGGGTATTTTGTTCCCCCTTCTAAGAAGGACCAAAGAATCCACACTTTGGTCTTCCTTGTTTTTGGGTTTCATGTGGTCTACGAATTGTATCTTGGGTATTCTGAGCTTCTGGGCTAATATCCACTTATCAGTGAGTGCATACCATGTGTGTTCTTTTGTGACAGGGTTACCTCAGTCAGGATGATATTTTCTAGTTCCATCCATTTGCCTGTGAATGTCATAAATTCATTGTTTTTAACAGCTGAGTAGTACTCCATTGGGTAAATGTATCACATAGTCTGTATCCACTCCTCACTTGAGAGACATCTGGGTTCTTTCTAGCTTCTGGCTATTATTATATATAAGGCTGCTATGAACATAATAGAGCATGTGTTCGTATTGCATATTGGAGTATCTCCTGGGTATATGCCTAGGATTGGTATTGCTGGGTCCTCAGGAAGGCGAGGATGTAGAGAAAGAGGAACACTGCTCCATTGCTGGTGAGATTGCAAACTGGTACAACTACTCTGAAAATCAGTTTGGCGGTTCCTCAGAAAATTGTACCCAGCAATACCACTTCAAGGACTTTTTTGTGTGTGTGGTTTTTTGAGACAGGGTTTCTCTGTGTAGCCCTGGCTGTCCTGGAACTCACTTTGTAGACCAGGCTGGCCTCGAACTCAGAAATCCGCCTGCCTCTGCCTCCCAAGTTCTGGGATTAAAGGTGTGCGCCACCTTTTAAGTTGTTTGCTTTCTGTCTTAAGGAGATTCCCTAAAGGGGGAATTTTTCAATCTATAAGAAACTGCTACAAAACACTCTACACTTTCCTCTGGCTATCACGTTCTTTCCATGCCCACTTCCAAAATTACCCCTGAGCATTAGAAAGGGTGAGTATAGATGTTCACCTGTGAGCAAGAGTTAGGTCACAATAGCAGTCATTTGCTATTGGAAATGTGATCAGTGCTTATGAGTTAAGTCTGTCAATAATGGTGATGTATGAATGTATAAACACATATTTTTAGGAGGCACTTTGACAGGCACATCACATCCATTTAGTCAAACTATAAAAGTTATTTACCCATTGGAATCCATGACCTCTTCAGCCACAAGTTTTTCTCATGTGAATTTGCTCTTGTGGAGCAGGCTTTAAATCCTATTGCAAGGCTGCTGGACTTATTCATAGTAGCAAAGCCAGTACTGCATAAATAGGCACATTCTGTTGGGCATGTGCATGTCAGTATTTTAGCATGTAAGGTCCACAGAAAAGGAAGAATGTTGGTGACAAGTTTTCCACTAGCATTCTGTGAGCCTGCTCTTGTACCATGAAAGCCAGCCAGCAGGACTTTTGCGGTTCAGTTCTAGCTTAATCTCTTCATGTCCTACAAAGCTTGCTCTTCAGAAATGGAAGGGACTTGCTGTCTAGTACTGACATAAAACCAACTGCACTGGCAATAGCCTTCCTGGTTTGTGAGGACTCATGGGCTTCTCTGGCCGACTTTCAGGGGGCAAAGTATCTTAACCACTGGGGATTTCATTCAATAACATTATGGCCTTTAGTACTGTCCTTTCTCAACCATATAAAGTACCTTTGAATTTTTTATATCAATTAACAATGGCACAGTAGATTTGTAAGGTAGGTGGAAATAACTTTGTACCTGGTTGTCTCTCCAGAGGCTGCTTTCCAAAACTGCACAATACTCAGAGGTTAGCACTGTGTTATCTATATAACAAAATCTTTTTCAAATAATGGGCAAAAGAAGGCAACATTCCAAACCCTACTCCATAACCAAGAGTGGATTTACAAATGTAACCTTGGTAAAGCACTTTCAAAGCCTGTTGTCATATGTTCTGAGGAAGTATCAGGTAATTCTAGAAGCTCACAACTAAGAAGAAGTTGAATTCAAGTATAAGACTTATGTAAGTCAACTATTATAAGACAAATATAAATATAAGCATACAGTATTCCATCTGTTTATATCAGTTGCTTCCTGCACAGATCAAGACTGAGTACAAAACATGGATAGGAGATATAGTGACTTGAGCCTTAGTAGAAGCAGATGCACTGAACCATTGAGAGACTTGAGGCCACAGGGAAGGGGAAGGCCTGGTGGAGGGAGCACCCTCTTGGAGGTAAGAGGGAGGAAGAATGGGATGAAGTACTGTAGGAGCGAAGACTGAGGGGGGCACTGACTGGGATATAAATACACTAATTTTAAAAGAAAAAATGCTCTCCCTAGGCTCAT
Organism: Mus minutoides; assembly: GCA_902729485.2. NCBI lineage: Eukaryota > Metazoa > Chordata > Mammalia > Rodentia > Muridae > Mus > Mus minutoides. The sequence continues at coordinate 38,945 of LR755260.1, forward strand.
ACATTTGAATGCTTAGTCTTCAGGAAGCAGAACTGTTTGAGAAGAATTAGGAGGTGTAGTCTTGTTTCAGGACACACCGTCACTAGGAGTGCAATTTGAAGTTTCAAAAGACCAGGGTGTCTCTGTGTGTCTCTGTCTCTGTTTCTCTCTGTGTGTGTCTCTCTCAGTCTCTCTCTCAGTCTCTCTCTCTCTCAATCTCTCTCTCTCTCTCTCTCTCTCTCTCTCTCTCTCTCTCTCTCTCTCTCTCTCCCCCCCATGGATCAAGATGCAGCTTTCATTTGCTTCTCCATCACCATGGATACAGTCATGCTTCCCACCATGATGATAATGGACTGAAAAATGTAAACAAGTCCCCAATTAAATATTTTATTTTATGAGTTTCTTTGGTCATGGTGCCTTTTCATAGCAATAGAAGAGTTACTAAGACAGGAGGCACTAACTTTAATTTGCTCTTCATAATCCTCAGTCATTCTTTTTGAACCATTACATTTCCAAATCCTGAAACTTTTCCATAGTACCTCCCTATATTTCTCCAGTGATGAATTCAGTGGACCTGAATTAATCTGTTCAGGCTTACTCAGGGCGAGAAAAGAAAGTGGCTGTGATCTCCCCTGCTGCACCTGCTGGCTTCCTGAGTCTAAGAGGCTCAAGTTTGGCATGGTGGCTGTAGCCATACCTGTTGCCTGTCCACCCCGTATACCTGGATATTGGGGGAGGTCCTAACTCAGAAACCCATCTCCACCCCTTAACAAAACCTTTTTCTGAAGGAAAATGTACCCTACTTTATCTGGGTGGGGTGGTAAGCCCTAGGGAAGGCTTTATCATGTTCACCTGTATTGTTCTAATATGGATATCTTCTGTGACCTGCTCCTCATGTTTGAAGGCTTCTCAAATGATCCTTAACACACAATCTGGCTTTCTACCACTTTTTCCCCTTCAGAACTCTGTCTCAACATAAAACTTGCTATGTTTTCCTCTGAGGAACCTAAGCAGACCTCTTCCCCTCTTTGCTTTTATCTTCTCACCTCTAGAATGCTCTCTCACTTTACCAACTCTCTTTATATACTGGTCTAAGTCACTGAGATCTGCCAAAGCCTTTCCCATTTCTATCCATCTTGCTGCACCAAAGGTTCAGCAACGTTGTTAGAGGTCCATACCTTCCCTCACATTCCTGCTGGATCAACCTTTCCGTTATCTCCTTTGTGAACACAGTTTTATGTTCTGTGAGCTAGGTTTCAAACACAACTTCTCTTATTTAGTTCCTACAAAAAGGCCATTTTTCCTCTATTGTTTTCCATTTCTGGGCATAAGCAGGGATGTCAGAAAGAGATAAGCAAGTGTTCCTAATGGCTCTGATAAAACCGGTCTATCAGAGAGGGACCCATTCCCCTCATATTGTCTCAGATTATGCAGCTTTTGTCTTAGGAAGGATGAGGAGTATTTTACTGAGGTTTTCTGCTTCCACAGCAGTCACACTGATCCCATCCCTTGCGACATCCCTCACAAGCCAGGTTCTTTCCTTGCTTATTTAAAAGTCTTCCCCAATTATAGCAGGATCAAGTACCAAGAGTTTACTGATTTCTGTAGTTTCTTGTGTGGGACTATTGTTAGGGCCCTCACCTGTATGCTGGATCACAGATTTTCCTTCCATTTCTACTAAAGGTCAGACCCACAGTATATCATCTATGGATTTTACCACCTTTCTCTTATCCTCTTGTTAATTCCATGTACTTGCTAGATCAAAGGCTAACATGGAGGATGCTAACTGCATCCTTTCTTGTTGCAATTGCTCCTCTACACAAACACGTTCCTAAATGGCCTCCATCTCAGCCACCGGTGCATTTCTAACTACACACAATATTATCCAGATAACCTCCACTACTGCTTGCCAAGGATTTCAAACCTTGTACACTAATCTAGAAGGCTACAAACTGTCTTCTAAACCTTTAGTTGTTTTCATGGCATCTCCATATTCACATGGTGGACCAAACTCAGCAAGCAGGTATGCCACCCCATACCACATAGACAAAGACTGCTATCCTGAGATTAATCCCACAGATACTGTTAATCCTGGTGACTCAGCCTTAGTTGCATGCCTCATTATCCATAAAAGGTACTATACAACTACACTTGTAGCAGAAATGCACATTAACACATACACCATACAGGCAAGGAAAATTTATCAGAAAATCTTCCTCAGATGATCTCCTCTCAGCCTGTTCATCCTCAGTTGCATGCTTTGTTATCCATAGCCAGGACTATGCAATAACTCCTCAGCACATTGGTTCTGTGATGTTCCTATTTGGGTACCAATTATATTGTATGACAGTAATTTTCCCAGAGAAACACAACATATGTCTAGTCACCCTAGATAGGGAGCCCAAGGAAGGTGACCCAATGAATTGCATTAGGGTTACTTTCAGGAATACAGGTGATAGATTACTTAGAGGAGGAGAAATGACTCAAAGATGACTGTATCATCATAGCCCAACTCAGTATGGGTGACAGCTCACAAAAGCTGGAAACATAGAGCGCACTGCACAACCTACAGGCAGCTCAGCAGGTTGTGGAGTATACTTCCCAAGTGCCTCAGTCTAAACCTCTCCCAGGCAGCTCAGCTGCTTTCTGCTTCCTTCAAGCAGTTGGTCTCTTCTTAGAGTCTTATTGGAAGTTCCCTTGTGTGGTATTTTGAATAAAAATTGCCCCAACAGCCTAAGAGGGAGTGGTTTCATTAGGAGGTATGGCCTTGTTGGAGTATCTGTGGCCTTGGTTGGAGAAAGTGTGTCATTGCAGGTGGGCTTTGAAGCTTCAGATACTCAAGCCAGTCCCAGTGTGTCACTCTCCCTTCCTACTGCCTGTTGATCCACACTTAGAACTCTTAGCTACTTCTCCTGCACCATGCTTGTCTACATACCACCATGCTTCCTGCCATGACAAGAATTGACTAAACCTCTAAACTGTAAACCAATCCCAATTAAATGCTTTCCTTGGTAAGAGTTGCTGTGCTTATGATGTTTCTCACAGCAACAGAAAGCCTAAGGGTGTCTAAGAATTTTCTTTACAGTTTGGCTCATCTGAAAGTGAGCCACAGCTCTTTTTATTGGTAACACTAGGAGACAGGGCCCTAGTGCACCTGATTAGTTTTCAGAAGCTCCTGAAGCTATTTTTGAGTTGCTTATTTTCTGATTTGAGGAGCTTCCCTGGATGGAATGTTGACAATTTCAGAAGAAGCTGCTATGTAATGAGAATGAAAGAATTAGAAATAACCTAAGGCATTGTTTTATTTAGGGTTTTCATTGCTGTAAAGTGGTACCATGACCAAGGCAACTCTTATAAGGACAACATTTGATTGGGGCTGGCTTATAGGTTCAGAGGTTCAGTCCATTATCATCAAGGCAGGAAGTATGACAGCATCCAGGCAGACATGGTGCTGGAAAAGAAGCTCTGAGTTTGACATCTTGACACAAAGGTATCTAGGAGAAGACTACCTCTTCTATTTAGGTGGAGCCTGAGCATAGAAGGAGACCACCAAAGCCCACCTCCACAGTGAAACACTTGTAACAAGGCCTCACTCACCTCCTAACACAGCCCTTCCCTATGGGCCAAGGATATTCATACTACCACAGGAATCATTTATACTATCCATGAAGCAACAGTATAGTGTTATTAGAAAGTGCCATTGGATTAGTTTTAAATGCATATTATAAACCCTGTGAAATTTGTTGAATTTTAAAAATGTAAATTGATATGCTAAGATAGGAGAGAAAATAGAATCACATAAAATATTCAGTAAAAAACAGTAAAAACATCAGGACATGGTAATACATATTTGTCATTCCAGCACTTGGAAAGCAGAAACTTCCAGTTCAACAATTTAAAATAATCTTCCCATAAATAATGAAGTCAAATGTAGTTGTGTAGCATAAGACTCCCATGTCAAAATAACAATAGCAATAAACAGGTAGCAAACTCAGGAACTGAAAGACAACAAATAGAAATAAGTTTTAGATAACGTATACATTAATATAACTATAGGAAAATCATTTCATATTGTGGTAGACTGAAGGAAATGAAAACGGCCTCATAGGTCCATAAAGAATAGCATTATAGCAAGTGTGGTCTTGTTGCAGTAGGTGTGATCTTGGTGGAGGAGTTGTGTCACTGGGAGCTGGGCTTAGAGGTTTCAGAAGCTCAAGCAAGACCTGATTCTCTTCCTGTGGCATGCTGATCTGGATGTAGAATGCTCAGCTACTTCTCCAGCACCATGTCTGCCATGTTTCTTACTATGATGACAATGGACTAAGCTTCTGAAACTGTAAGCCAGCCCCCGTTAAACAGTTTCCTTTATAAGATTTGTTGCGGTCATGGTGTCTCTTCTCAGCAATAGAAACCCTAAGATACATATGTTACAGTTTAAATATATTAACTGAAAGATACAGGATATATAAGTGGGTAGAAAAACAAAATACAACTAGTTGTTTTCTAAAAGAAACTCATTCTTAATAAAAGACAGTGATTTTTGTAAAGGACAGATGGTTGAACAGATAGTCTAGAGGTTATGAGCTCTTATTGCTCTTGGAGAGAACCTAGGTTCAATTCCCAACACCCATAAGGTGGTTCACAATTATGCTTAACTCTGGTTCCAGGGGATCCAATGCCTTCTTTTTCTGTACCTCTTGGGGACAAATCACACATACCTAGAGGCAAAGCACTTGCAAATTAAAATAAAATGAATATATTTAATTAAAATGTTTTCTTCATGTTGGAAAATGACATGAAATAGTATTAATTTTAGGCTTAACATCCTTCATAAGGAGGAACTTTTTCAAAGAAATATTAGAGGTTTAGCAGGTAAAGTTGGCTTCTCCTAAGCCTGACAATCCATTAAACCCACATAGAAAAAGGAGAGAACTAAATCCTGTGTTTCCCTCATCTAGCTATCACATGGCACACCACCTCCACTAAATAAAAAATGTAAAAATGAATTTAGAAATGTATTAAATGATGATAAAGTGATAATTTTCAAATGAGAAGTGACAGTGGACAGTCAAATGTATTGGTCAAAATTTTGTCATATTCCAGAAAAAAAAAATCCTTCTCTGGCTTCTGTGTTTTCTGTATGCACATGGTGCACAGACATACATGCAGACAAAACACCCATACACATAAGTAAAATATAAATAACATCTCAAAAATGCACTTTCTCCAACTATAAAACAGTATCAAGTGTTTGGTAACCAACTCATCTTTCCTTGCAACTAGCAAAGCAAATTTACCTTTTGATCTTGTAATGCTCCAAGATATAACAAGGAGTTCTATGTATCTGTTTTTCCTTTTCTCATCTAGGAAAGGCTTTTATGCACTATTCTTCAAGATTTAGTGCTATATCCTCAGCAAAATTTTTCTAATCACTCCAAATCATCTGCAATATCACCAAGCTCCATTTATTTGTATATTTATTCAAAACATAAATTTAATATCTTATATTATCTGCATATTTTCTTAGAAGTTCACAAATTTCTTTGTGGTATTACTTGACTAATTTCATAGTGAAATTATATAATTTAACAAATATTTCCATCAAAACTTGAATGAAAAGCAAATAGACACTTAACTACAGTCCTTATTCTAGAAAAATAAGGTTCTTTGTGCATGTGGTAGTTCAAATAGATATTAATAAAGAGGCATCTTCTAGCAAGGATGACCCAGAACTTCCTGTTACTTAGAATTGCATCTGTCAAACGGAATCTTATACCATTGTTTATTTAAAAGATGTTTTTACCAATCTGCTAAGGGTTCTTTTGTTCAATTCAAACAGAAATAAATATAAAAGTACAGCTCTTTTTGATGTTCCCAGCTTTCAGCTCTGAGTGTTATCAGCTCTTAGTTCTACCAGCTCAGCTAGGAGTTCTTCTGTTCAATCTGAGATAAAAATCGTGAAAAGGCAAAGCAATATCACCAAAAGCATCACTGAGGCTTGTAGCTGAGCACAAGGGAGACTGTGCAACAGAGAAAGTTCCCAGAGCAGCTTTCTGAGGATGCAAGAAATGAAGTACATAGGCAAAAGGGACAGTCTCCTGCAGGCAGTGGGCAACTTCACAGGATCACAACATTTCTGCAGTCCTGTCTCTATTTTATTTTTTATTTTTTACTTTCAACACCAAGGGGTGCACTTTGCTCAGCAAACATCTCATGTGTGTTCATGAGCTGTGAGAGATGATGAAAGTGTGCACTCCCAGTACCTTAGGAGGCTAAAAGAAAACTTCGAGGAAGTTTTTTTCAAACATCAAGGGTGTTTTGTCTACTAGATTAGTGACAGTTGCAGCTGTTAGAACAGAAGTAGGCTTAACACAACAGTAGCAGAAGATGCAGCACCAGAGCGGATGAAGGCAGTGCTAATGGCAGTTGCTGCAAATGTAGGGGGTTTGTAGCCTATAGTGGTGAAATTATGGCATCTATTACTACTACCCATCAAACCACTCCAGCAGAGGCTGTATCTGTTACTCAGTATCACAATAATATGCTCTTGGTCTGGATCTCCATTCTATCTTTACACCATAATGAAGGGCAGAGGTGCTCTCCACAGAGTCACCTGTGTCTATTATATAGAAACATAGAAAAAAACCTGATAGATGGGACTTGACCCATTTTATTTCAAATTAGTGTTCATGATTTATGCATATACTTACAATATTTAATGAATATGACCTTTTTGAATAAAACATGTTATGAATCATTGAAATATGTATGTGAAATATGTATATATATATATATATATATATATATATATATATACATATATATATATTCTTTGAGTTCATACACATTAATTCAGTGTACCCTTAATATCCATTTATACTCTACTTCCTTCCTCCAACACACATCCCTCACAACTTCATGTATTTTAAAAATATAAAAGTCCAAGTCTAGTTATTATTCCCTACGTGGACATGTGTGGGGCACTACACTGGTGCTTAACTGACTCTTCCTCTCCCAACAGCCATCAATTGTTAATAGCTTATCATGTAGGTATAGAGAATCAGGACCCTAACCTCCATACTATAACCAGTGTTTGGGAGCCAGTAATAGTAAATACAAATGATCTGACTTATTGCAATCTAACATTCAGAGTTAAAAAAATGTGAATAATTAAGACAGAAGAAGGAAAGGAAAACAAGGGAAATGAGAAATATGTATAGATCAGTACAATCCCACAGTTTTTTCTGTATTGATGGACATTTTCTACATTTATACTGATAAATATTGGAGCTACACGAAACATTTAAAGTGAGCATAGTAGAACTTAGTAAATGAAATTCTAATTTAAATATTTTATTCATTCTTTGACAACTCAGTGTATTTTACTACTCCTGCCCCTACATCTTCCTATAACTCCTTCCAGATCTACCTCTACTCCCCTCACCGCCATTTTGTGTCCTTGTCTTTTCTTTCATAAACTTATTAAATCCAGTTTTTGCTGCCCATATATTCATGGGTAGGTGTCCAACTACTGGAGGATGGCAAACCTACCAGGAGCCACACCCTTAAAGAAAATTTACTCCTAGAAACCAAATGCCAGTAGATCCTTCAGGGTTGGGGCTTCCAAACCACTAGAATCTTGGCTGGCTTGATTGTGTAGAGGCAACCACAGCTGTTTGAGCTCATCAGTTCAGAGATCCGGTAATATCCAGAAGACATTACTTGAATCCTCTCTGAGCCCTGATTCTTGCAAAATTTCTGCCTACTTTTCCATGATGGTCTCTAAGCCTCGTGAACAGTTGTGATAGAGGTGACCCATTTGTGGCTCCATTGAGTCTTTTTCACTGTACTTTGACTAGTTATGAGTTTCTGTCTTAACCAACATCCATTGCACAAACAAACTTTTCTGACAAGTTCTAATAGTTGCACTAATCTATTGATAAAGATACAAATTCAGGCACATGAAGAAGGCCATCTTCCACTCTGTCTATTTATATGCCTGTTTATATAGAATAACAATAATATGGTCATTCTGAGATCTGTGAGCTCCCCAACATAGGTTCTTGACCAAATTAATAGTACCAACTATGGGCTTCCTCCTGTGGAGCATACCTTAAATCCAACCTGAAAGAAGTTGGTAACCCCCATAACATTTATGCCATTGTTTCACCCACAGGTACATCTTGCCATACAGGTCATTATTGAAGTTGTCAGGATCCACAGATGAGTAAGACTGTGGATGATTCACCCATCTCCTCATCTCCTGGGCTAGTAGAAATGAAGAGTACCTTTCAGTACCAAGAAGGCTAACCACTATTATTGTTTCTCTGTTATACTTGCAGACAGGAGTTGTCTTTTGAGACATAGTTGTCTTCTGAGAGGTTCCATCCAGCAGCTGACTCAGACATATGCAGACGCTTACAGTTAATGGAGCTTGGAAACACTTGTGGAAGAACAGGAAGAAGGATTGTGGACCTCAAAGGGGATAGGAACTCCATAAGAAGACCAACAGAATCTACTAACCCAGACCTTTGGGGCTCTCAGAGTCTGAACTACCAACCAAAAAAACACATAGCCTAGACCAAGGTCTCCATGCTCATATGTAGCATATGTGCATCTTGGTCTTCCTGTGGGTCCCAAACAACTGGAACAGGGGATAATCCAAAAGCTGTTTCCTGTCCATGGGATATATTCTTCTAGCTGGGTTCCCTTGTCTGGCCTCAGAAGGAGAGGAAGTGCCAAGCCTCACAGAGACTTAAAGTTCAAAGATGGGGGGATGCCCAAGGGATCTCCACCCACTCAGAGGAGAAGGGAAGGTGGTATGAGGGAAGAATTGTATGTGAGGTGACCAGGAGGGGGACAGTGAGCAGGATATAAAGAATAAATTAAGAATAAATAAATGGATCTTTCCTCTGAGCCCAGCGGACACAGCTAGGGACACCCCAGGACTTTAAGATCGCATCGGGGTTACGCTTGAGTGCAGAGCAGAGGTGGTGTTGGGAGCAGTGGGTCAGCAGTTGCCCCCAGGGGCAGGATCTGAGAACTCCGCCCCACCGGAGGCTGGGCCTCTCCCAGCCAGAGCACCCGCCACCCCGCCACCTTTCCTCAGAGCCCAGCAACTCCAGGACTTTAAGGCCACATCAGGAGCTCAGGGCCCGGGCCTCAGGCTCTGTGCACTCTCTTAGGCTCTTTTGGGACTCCCCAAGCTATCTCTGGAAGTGAGGTGAGCAGGGGAACACAGCCTCTGTTCCAGCCCAATCTCGTGGAACTTGAGACATCAGCCAGGAGATTGATAAGGGCCCAGGGCAAAACAGCAGGTCCTTTCTGGTCTGCACCAACGCCAGGTCTCCTCGGGCAGAGATGGCAGGAGGAAAGCGCAAGAACAGAAGCAACAGAATCCAAGGGTACTTGGCATCACCAGATCCAAACTTACTCACCACATCAAGTCCTAGATACAACAGCACACCAGAAAAGCAGGACATGGATATAAAATCACTGGTCATGATGATGATGGAGGACTATAAGAAGGAAATACAGGAAAACAAAGATAAACAACTAGAAGCATATAAAGAGGAAAAAACTTAGAGAGTTACAGGAAAACACAGATAAACAACTAAAAGCATTTAAAGAGGA
>LR755260.1:49893-68709 GCA_902729485.2 Mus minutoides
CACAGAGTTAAACAAAGAATTCTCAACTGAGGAATACCGAATGGCTGAGAAGCACCTGAAAAAATGCTCAACATCCTTAATCATCAGGGAAATGCAGATCAAAACAACCCTGAGATTCCACCTCACACCAGTAAGAATGGCTAAGATCAAAAATTCAGGTGACAACAGATGCTGGCGTGGATGTGGAGAAAGGGGAACATTCCTTCATTGTTGGTGGGAATGCAAGCTGGTTCAACCAGATTGCTAGGCTCTAGTGAAGACATACTGTCTTGGCTGTTATTTATGTTGTTTTTACAATAGTGTCTAGGCATCTAGGTTTGGGATGACTGCAATTCTAAATGCTGGTCATGTCTTTTTGGGATAGGTGTTTTCTTCTCAGATTTTGTTGCCCTCTCTGGTTCTTTGGAAATTCTGATGGTTATACGTTGCTTGGGAGGGAGTTCGGGGATCCTTCTTGGTGTGCCCCCCTGAAGATTCTGGGTAAAATGTGTTTCTAGGTACTGAAAAGAAACACTTAAGAATGTGAATGGGTTAGGAATGGGAGAAAGGATGGAGGAAAGCATGCTGTTCCACCAGGATATGCTTAGTCCTCTGGGAACAGATGCAGAGTGAGGACAGACAGCAGCCATCAGTCTGCCACAGGGGTGGGATAAGATTGGGGGGATTGGATTTGGAGGAGTGGAGAGAGAGTAAAGAGCTGAAGCTCATCTACCTGCATCACTGGCCTACTTGCTTCTCCAGCATGTTTGGCTAATAGGTGCACAGAGAAAGCCTGCTATAATTGGGTGCTGGAAAAACAGGAGAAGTGAAGAGGAAGGTTGTAGGAAAAGATCTGCAAGATCTATTGCAGCAAGTGATCTGCTACTAAGTTGGGGCTGGGATTACTTACCTGGCCTAAGTGGCCTGTGGGTTTCTGGAGAATGTGTGCTGCAACTGAACTCCTTTCATTTCAGCAGCATCTATACTTCTCTTTGATTTTTTTTAAAAAAATAAGAACTGTTTTTATTTTCTTACTATTTCCATTTCCTTAATTTATTCCTTTATTTAACTTTATTTATTCACTTTATATCCTGAGATCATAGCCCCCCTATCGTCATTCCTCCCAGTGCCACACTTACAAATTCTTCCCCCTATCCTTCCTCTCCATCTCTAGAGAAAGGGAGCCCTCCCTTGGGTACCACACCACCCTGAGACATATACTCCCAGCAAGACTAAGCACATTCGCTCCCACTGAGGCCCATCCAGGCAGTCCAAGTAGGGGGAAGAGTGTCCAATGGCCGAAAACAGAAACCCAGACAGCCCCCTCTCCACTTGTTAGGGACCCACAAGAACACCAAGATGCACATTTGCTACAAATGTGTAGGCTATCTGAGTCTAGCTCCTGCATGCTCCCTGGATGCTGCCCTAGTCCCTGTGAGCCCACATGGTCCCAGATTACTTAATTCTATGAGTCTTCTTGTAGTGTCTTTGACCCTTCCAGCTTGCTCACTCCTATTCCCTATTCTTCCACAAAACTCCCAGGGCTCTGCTTGATATTTGACTGTGGGTCTCTGCGTCTGCTTCCATCTGCTGTTGGATGAAGCCCTGGAGGAGACAGTAATGCTAGGTTCCTGTCTGCAAGCATAGCAGAGTATCATTAATAGTGTCAGGGGTTGGCTCTTTCGCATGGATGTGTCTCAAGTTGGGACTGTCATTGGTTGGCTGTTCCCTCAATCTACGTTTCATCTTTATCCCTGTACAAATTGTAGGAAAAACAAATTTTGGGGTTGAAGATTTTGTGGGTAGTTTGATGTCTCCCTCCCTTCTCTGGAAGTCCTGCCTACCTTCCTCTGGAAGTCTACAAAGAGGTCACTACTTCTGTCTCTATATCCCTTTCTGGTAGGAATTTCAGTTAGGGTCACCCCCATAAACTCCCGGTGTCCTCTACAGTCCCAGACCTCCAGCTAGTCACAAAAGATGCCCCCATCACCCATTTCCATTCTTAATCCCAGTCCTGTCTTGCCCCCTCATACCTGATTGCCATCCCTGATCTCCTCCTCACCTTCTCTCCTTCCCTCCAGTCACCTAGGATGACTATTTAGTTTCCCCTTCTGAGTGAAATTCTCACTGATAATTTTATACCTCTTGAATCTTTTGTTTGTTATTTAATATATTCTGGATTTCAGATACTCATTGGATTTTGTTATCAAGGAACAACTAGCTTTGTTTATTCCTTCTAAGAAATCAGTTTTGTTTTTCCACATTTTGATATATGCTATCTTCAATCAAGAATGTAAATTCATGGAAACCATAATTCTATGAGTTTCTGGCTTGGGTAATGCATTTGACATAATCAAAAGTTTAAAGCCCCCCATTTGTAGTTCACAAACATTTAATCTAGATATCTAACTTTTATTCAAAAAAATGGTGCACTACATCAACTTCATTAAATAAGCATATAATGTGTTCAGGTTACATGGTCATTGTGTGTTTAATTGATGTTAAGACTAGGAGGGAAAAATCCATGCGCTTTCTACTATATTTTCTCTGTCAGTCACTGACAAATTTCAAATTGTGATGCTAGATTTTTTTCTTTTATTCTTGCTCTTTAATATTCTATACAATTTTAGGACTACTTTCTCCATAGGGGTCTTTTTTAAAGAGGAGAATTATTGCCAACAGCTTAAGCAAAACACTGTAGCAGTTAAATGAAGGTATAGTCAGTGGATGAAGAAAAGAAGCAAGGAGTTTCTTAACCTATGTGCAAACTGAAAAGAAGTAACTAGATAGCAGGCTCTGTCACTGTTCATAGATCGTGTATGCTACATTGTTGTTGCTGCTGCTGTTGTTCAGTTTTGTTTTGGGCACCTTCTAAAGTTTTCTAGTCACAAACAAAAATCAGCCTACAAAGAACAGCTGCCTCCGAGTGGGATAGATTTTGCTATGTTGATAACTTGAATTTATACGTTATTTTAAAATGTCCTGCCCCATTTCAATGATGAGCTTGAACAATGGACATTAATACCTTTGAAGAAGCTTTTGCTCTGAAGTGAAAATCTCCAGTAGAAGAAATATACATGTTCTTTACAATAAACTGGTACTTAAAAATGGAAATCCATTTCTACACTGATGTTTAAATTTCTTCCTTAGTTTCTTTCTCTATGATAAAAGAATAGCATGTGATTGCACAAAATTATAAAACTTGAAGTTGTTTCCTCCTTGTAGAGCTTATTCTGTGTATGCATTTCAGTTGCAATTTCTTTTAAGAAAATCACAATGCTTTGCTGCAATTCTCTGATACTTTTATAGCATAATAAAACTTTTATCTAGGCAAATATTATGGCCAGATTACTATGGAAAATACTAAAATTCTAGAAGCCAATGGATAAGACACTGTTAAAATATATGTTGGTAGAACAAATTTTAGAAATGGTTATATGTAGTATCTTTATTTGCTAGCTAGAATACTTCTACACAATACAGGAATGACTTTCATTGGGGTTTATTTCACTGGGAGTTGTAGGCGCTAACAACTACTAAAATTGCTCAGATGTGATAGGTAAGTCTTAAATATGTTATTCATCTGCTGCATCTTAAAATGTCAGCTATTTTTGTCATTTCATTTCCTTGTATTCAATAATGTTTTGAAATATAGTATTGAGCAAAGTAACTCCATAGGCTCAACACCTGTCTAATTGTCTAACATTTAAGACCAAACCATAAAATAAATAATTTTTTATTGTTTTGCACATTTTTTTGAGAAATCAGTTTGTAAATTTGTTTGAATTCTAGGGAAAAAGAAGGATCTGCTTCTCCTAAATTGATTTAGATTTCTATATACCGTGTCCGAACATTACTCTGTGTCCCCACGCCCATTCTCTGACTTTCTCTTTTCCAGACAGATATATGGTACATTATTTCTACACAGTGTCTCTATTTATGCTTTCTGAGTTAATAATTATTAAAATAAGAGAAAGGATATCAATCATCTCAGTCTCTTTGTACAGATGGAGCCAGAATCAAATGGTATTTAGAGGGAAGTATATACTGTATACCGTATATGCTGTATATCATTTGGATAAAATACAAACACTTGCGTGGCTTCTATGCTATTACAATCTCATAGCACTGTTTCTGTCTAAATAAAGACATTTCAAAAGTTATTACTTTTTTCCCTTCCAAATGTTCTCCTTCTCAACTGAGGAGGAATATTTGCCCTGAGCTTAACCTTTTTAGCTAGGCTCCCTGAAGTTTAGCTGATATGCCCCTGTGGAACCGAGAACTTAGGCATGTGCTTTAGTTTACAATAGTCTTAGAAAGGAATCTTTTGGAAGGGAGAATCTAGAGTGACATGTATTTAACATCACATTTTGACTATATATCTTAATAATCAGACATCTGAAGTATATTTTATATGTGGTAGAAATGTATTGAGTTTCTCAGCTGAAGTTTTAGAAAACAACTGATATTTTATGTCATTTATTGAGTTATCTTTGCACTTTGGATAATATTTTTATAGACACTAAAGATGTTTGGTTCTGAAAATGTGATTGAAATGTATATTTCTTCCATTCAGGGATCATTGCACTTTCACATAAAAAAAAAAAAAAGAAGAACAAAGCACACATTGAAAGAGTTAAAGGGAGCATTTGTGCAGCTCAATCCAAAGGACGGTCCCAACGACTGCGGCTGCCAGGGATCCATCCCACAATCAGTCACCAAACATAGACACTATATCATATGCCAGCAAGATGGTGCTGAAAGGGCCCGGATATAGTGGTCTCGGAGGAAAATATACCAATCCCTGGCAAACATGGAGGTGGAAGCTCACGGTCAGCTTTTAGATGGAACACAGGGTTCCCAAGGAAGAAGGAGCTAGAGAAAGTACCCAAGGAGCTAAAGGGGTCTTCAACCCTATAGGTGGAAGAATAACCATGAACTAACTAGTACCCCCTGGGCTCGTGTCTCTAGCTGCATATATAGAAGAGGATGGCCTAGTTGGCCATCAGTGGGAAGAGAGGCCCCTTGGTTATGCAGACTTTATATGCCCTTGGTTATGCAGACTTTATATGCCCCAATACAGGGGAACGCCAGGGCCAGGGGGTGGGAGCGGGTGGGTAGGGTAGCAGGGCCGGGAGGGGGGAGGATATAGGGAACTTTCTGGATAACACTTGAAATGTAAATGAAGAAAATATCTAATAAAAGTTGAAAAAAAATGAAAAAAGGGAAAAAAAACCCTGACTATTAGGAAAATCCACAATTTAATCTCTGAATAAGCTTCAAGACACAATGTTGAAAAATGTCAGAGGGACATGTTTTTCATAGTAAGCTAGGTTTAGAAAATTCATATTCCAATTTTCTGAGGAACAGCAAGATTGCTTTCAGAGTGGTTGTACAAGTTTGCAGTCTCACTAGCAATGGAGGAATGTTCCTCTTTCTCCATACCCTCACCAACATCTGCTGTCACCTGAGTTTTTGATCTTAGCCATTCTGATTTGTGTAAGGTAGAATCTCAGGGTTGTTTTGATTTGCATTTCCCTGATGATTTTAAGGATGTCGAACATTTCTTTAAGTGCTACTAGGGCATTTGAGATTCCACTGTTGAGAATTCTCTGTATAGCTCTGTTCCTTGTTTTGTTGTTGTTGTTTTGTTTTGTTTTATTTTTATAGTGTTATTTGGTTCTCTGGAGTCTAACTTCTTGAGTTCCTTGTATATTTTGGATATTAACTCTCTATTGGACATAGGGTTAGTGAAGATCTTTTTCCAATCTGTAGGTTGCCATTTTGTCTTATTGACAAGTGACCTTTGCCTTACAGAAACTTTATAGTTTCATGATCTTAGAGCAGGGGAGAAAATCTATGTTGTTTTTATGAAGCATGATAAAAGCCCCGACTGATGAGCCCAGCAAAATTAGAACAAACGATGCCATATAAAATTGCAGCCTAGTGGTCAACACTTTGGTGACACAGGAAGAAGATGTCACATAAAATGTGTCCTCACTAGAGGTCTTAGAAAAATGACCATGATCTGAAGGAACTTGATTTTAGATCACAGAATGAATATTAAAAGAATTACTGGGAGTTGCAGAGAATATTAGAAATCACCAAAAGTAAAACTGATGAAACTTCATAGAATTCAAATGTTTTCTCTAGAAAATTCTGTAGATGGTTGAATGAATACACAGCAACAACAACAAAGGATGACAACAAAAAGCCTTCTTTGTTACCCCTCTAACTACTTATGGGGGAAATAAAAAACAGGATATGCACTAGTCAGATCAACACACTTGAATGCACTAGATATCTTAGGCTATCATCTGCCTTTGCCATGCTTTCAACCCATACTTCTGAATGTGATCACAAAAAAAGATATCATGACTTTGAGTAAGACACATCAGTAACTCTAAGGACAAGTAACTGGCTCACAGGACAATTAGAGTCCTAGAGCGCCTATTGTCTTATGAGGTGCTTCAAAGATGAGTACTAAGAGGTCAGGAAGAAGAATTTAGAAAGGGAAAGAAGCATGAAGGCTTTGTCAAACACAATGAACTTTCTCAGCTCTCCTCTAGACTAGAAAATGGTTTTTATCAGTGAATGACTTCTCAGTAATTCAACGAAAGAGACATACTGAAAATGTCATAAAAATGTAAAGGATAATTTCTGAGTTCCCCAGGAGAACCATCAAGCTTATTCAAATGGTCTTCAAAGATGTACTAAAAGGGCTAGGACACTTTTATACCCCTGTCAGAATTCTGAACTTATATCTATAATCAGAAAGTGTTCTCTTATTAGAGGGACAAGACTAGCTTCCAGATGACTTGAGTCTACTGAGAATATAATCTTGGAAGCGCTAAATAAAATGACTATAAATTTTAGAGAAGAAGTACTTCATCTTTTAGGGATCCCAGGATGCTAAAGATTTGGTCCAGAAAAGGTCACTGGAATATCAGCAAGTGTGTAGTAGTGG
This sequence comes from Mus minutoides, assembly GCA_902729485.2. Taxonomy (NCBI): domain Eukaryota; kingdom Metazoa; phylum Chordata; class Mammalia; order Rodentia; family Muridae; genus Mus; species Mus minutoides. The sequence continues at coordinate 56,840 of LR755260.1, forward strand.
CCTTCCACATTTTTAGTACTTGTGGGTTTAAAAGCCCATACTCAAGCAGGAAACTGAGGAGCTAAGACAATGGACCATTCAGAGACTACCCAACCAGGAGATAACATCCCATAATCAGCCACCAAACGCAGACATCATTACATATGCCAGCAAGATTTTGCTGAAAGATCCCTGATATAGCTCTCTCATGTGAGGCTATGCCAGTGCCTGGCAAATACAGAAATAGATGCTCACAGTCAGCTGTTGGATGGAACACAGGGCTCCCAGTGGAGGAGCTAGAGAAAGTGCTCAAGGAGTTGAAGGTGTCTGCAACCCTATAGGTGGAACAACAATATGAACTAGCCAGTACCCCCAGATCTCGTGTCTCTAGCTGCATATGTAGCAGAAGATGGCCTAGTCGGCCATCACTGGGAAGAGAGGGTCCTTGGTGTTGCAAACTTTATATGCCCCAGTACAGGGGAATGCCAGGGCCAAGAAGTGGGAGTGGGTGGGTAAGGGAGCAGGTGAGGGAAGGGAATAGGGGACTTTGAAATGTAAATGAAGAAAATCTCTAATAAAATACTGAAAAAAATTTCTGACCCAGCAATCACATGGTGGTGGACAACCATCTGTAATGGGATCCGATGCCCTCTTCTGCTGTGTCTGAAGACAGCTACAGTTTACTCACATATACTAAGTAAATAAATACTTTTTAAAAGTTTCTTTGTATATATTGGACATTAGTCCCCTATCAGATTTAGGATTGGTAAAAATCCTTTCCCAATCTGTTCGTGGTCTTTTTTTTCTTAGTGACAGTATCTTTTGCCTTAAAGAAGGTTTACAATTTTATGAGGTCCCATTTGTGAATTCTTGATCTTATTGCACAAGCCATTGCTGTTCTGTTCAGGAATTTTTCCCCTTTGCCCATATCTGCGAGGTTTTTCCCCATTCACTCCTCTATAAATTTCAGTGTCTCTGGTTTTATGTGGAGGTCTTTGATCCACTCAGACTTGAACTTTGTACAAGGATATAAGTGCAACCCTAGAAGAGAAACAACAATATGAACTAACCATAACCCCCAGAACTCCTGTCTCTAGCTCCATATGTAGCAGAAGATGGCCTAGTCAGCCATCTCTGGGAGGAGAGGCCCCTTGGTATTGCAATCTTTATATACCCCAATACAGGGGAATGCCAGGGCCAAGAATTGGGAGTGGGTGGGCAGGGGAACAGGGCGGGGGAGGGGGAGGGGACTTTCGGGATAGCATTTGAAATGTAAATTAAGAAAATATCTAATAAAAAATATTTTTAAAAAGAATGGATCAATTCACATTCTTCTACATGATAACTGCCAGTTGTGCCAGCACCATTTGTTGAAAATGCTGTCTTTTTTCCACTGGATGGTTTTAGCTCCCTTGTCAAAACTCAAGTGAACATAGGTGTATGGGTTCATTTCGGGTCTTCAATTCTAATCCATTGATCTACCTGTCTGTTGCTGTACCAGTACCATGCAGTTTTAATCACAATTGCTCTGTAGTACAGCTTGAGGTCAAGTATGGTAATTCCACCAGAGGTTATTTTATTGCTGAGAATAGTTTTTGCGATCCTATTTTTAGAAATTCAAATAACCCCATTAAAAATGAGTTACAGAGCTAAACAAAGAATTCTCAACTGAAGAATACAGAAAGGCTCAGAAGCACTTGAAAAAATGTTCAACAACCTTAATTATCAGGGAAATGCAAATCAAAACAAACCTGAGATTCCACCTCACACCAGTCAAGAATGGCTAACATCAAAAATTCAGTTGACAGCAGATGTGGGCAAGGATTGGAGAAAGAGAAACATTCCTCCATTGGTGCTGGGATTGCAAGCTTGTACAACCACTCTGGAAATCAGTCTGGCGGTTCCTCAGAAAAATTGGACATAGTACTACTGGAAGATCCAGCAATTCCTCTCCTGGCATATACCCAGAAGATGTTCCAATGGGTAATAAAGATACATGATCCACTATGTTCATAGTAGCCTTATTTATAATAGCCAGAAGCTGGAAAGAACCCAGATGTCCCTCAACAGAGGAATGGATACAGAAAATGTGGTACATTTACACAATGGAGTACTATTCAGCTATTTAAAAATGAATTCATAAAATTCTTGGGCAAATGGATGTATCTGGAGGATATCATCCTGAGTCAGGTAACCCAATCACAATGAAGTCACTTGATATGTACTCAATGATAAGTGGATATTAGCTCAGAAACTTAGAATACCCAAGAGACAATTTCCAAAACACATGAAAATCAAGAAGAAGGAAGACAAACATGTGGATACTTCATTCCTCCTTAGAATAGGGAACAAAATACCCATGGAAGGAGTTACAGAGACAAAGTTTGGCGCTAAGACAAAAGGATGGACCATCCAGAGACTACCCCACCAGAGGATCCATCCCATATTCAGCTTCCAAAAGCAGACACTATTGCATATGACAGCAAAATTTTGCTGAAAGGACCCTGATGTAGCTGTTTCCTGTGAGGCTAGACCAGTGCCTGGCAAATACAGAAGTGGATGCTCACAATCATCTATTGGATGGAACACAGGGTCCTTAGTGGAAGAACTAGAGAAAGCACCCAATGAGGTGAAGGTGTCTGCAACCCTATAGGTGGAACAACAATATGAACTAATCAGAACCCCCAGAGCTCGTGTCTCTAGATGCATATGTAGCAGAAGATGGCCTAGTTGGCCATCATTGATAAGAGAGGCCCCTTGGTGTTGCAAACTTTATATGCCCCAGTACAGGGGAACTCTAGGGCCAAGAATTGGGAGTGGGTGGGTAGGGGAGCAGGGCGTGGGAAGAGTATAGGGGATTTTCGGGATAGCATTTGAAATGTAAATGAAGAAAATATCTAATAAAAAATTGAAAAAAGTTTCTGACCCAATACTAATATTATATTTGTACCTCCATCCTGGAGTTAGAAGTTTTGAGAGATAGGAGAGATGCTGAGAAAATTTGGAGACATGCGTGACACTACTGTCAAAACTGAGGCATGTTCTAGATCCATGTCCAGTACCCATGTTCAATAAATTCTGTGAAAATTTTTCACTTTGTCCTTGACTTTTGTGGTCATTGATTTTATGTTGTATGAAAAAACGTTTCCTGGGGTGACACTACACTCATGTCTACAGATTGCAGATAAGAAATTTACCTCATTGTCAAGCCATACCACCTTGAATGTACCTGATCTCAACTGATCTCAGAAGCTTTGCAGGGTCCTGCTTGGTTTGTACTTGGATGGGAGACCACTTGGGAATACTGGGTGCTGTAGGCTTAAAATAAAATAAAAAAAAGAGGGAGAGAGAGAGAGAGGGAGAGAGAGAGAGAGAGAGAGAGAGAGAGAGAGAGAGAGAGAGAAATTTACCACAGCTGAAGTACAGATACCATCAAAGTGTAAGTTAATGAACCAATAGATTATTTACAGCATTATAGGTGAGGAGTTACTCACATGAGTAGAAATGACTCACCCACCTCAGTATGTGTGACAGTTCACAATCTCTGGGGACCTGGAGGACAGTGTACAGCCTACAGGCAGCTCAGCAAGTGTTGGGTAGTGTCCTTTCCAGGTAATTCACTAGTCTAAATCTTTTCCAGTCAGCTGGTCTAGTCTCAGAATCTTGGTACCTTGGCTTGCCTGAGAGACTTTCCACGGTTTTTATTGTTTTTTTGTTTTTTGTTTTTTTTTCTGGGAGAGAGGAGCCTAGTGAATGTGATCAGTTTCAGGACTTCCTGAAGCTGTTTAAATTGTTTACCTTATGACTTAAGGAGCTTTCTATGTGATGGACTATCTCAGTCTCAGAGGAAACTTCTACAAAACAGTTCTAAACAATACAAGATTGTTTATATATTATTATTATATCTAGTTATTTCTATATTATTTATTATATCTAGTTTATATTACAAAAGTACCCACAACATGCATTCTTTGTGTTATTGGTATGTGTTGGTACTTTATTTATTTATTTATTTATTTATTTATGCATTGATATTCTTGATTTTTACTTTTTTTTTTCTTTTTTTGGTTTTTCATGACAGGGTTTCTCTGTATAGCCCTGGCTGTCCTGGAACTCACGTTGTAGACCAGGCTGGCCTCTAACTCAGAAATCTGCCCGCCTCTGCCTCCCAAGTGCTTGGATTAAAGGTGTGTGCCACCACGCCGGGCCTGATTTTTACTTTTTAATGTAAGAGTTGTATTTGAGTCAGGGTCTCATCCTGTAGCCCAGGTTAGCTAAGAAGTCACTAGGTGTCACTGGTTGGTCTTGAACTCTCAGCAGTCCTCCTGACAAACTTCCCTAGTGTTGGGATTGTAAGCAATTGTTAACATATCTGGTTTAATGGATAATTTACTTAGCTCCAAACCTTATGTTTTTGGATGGCATGAATCACACATTTATTGTTATTTAACAAATTTAAGAAGAGTTTTAGCCAGACAGTGGTGGTGCACGCCTTTAATCCCAGCACTTAGGAGGCAGAGGCAGGCATATTTCTGAGTTTGGAGTCAGCCTGGTCTACAGAGTGAGTTCCAGGACAGTCAGGGCTACACAGAGAAACCCTGTCCGAGAGAGAGAGAGAGAGAGAGAGAGAGAGAGAGAGAGAGAGAGAGAGAGAGAGAGAGAGAGAGAGAGAGAGAGAGAGAGAGAGAGAGAGAGAGAGAGAGAGAGAGAGAGAGAGAGAGAGAGAGAGAGAGAGAGAGAGAGAGAGAGAGAGAGAGAGAGAGAGAGAGAGAGAGAGAGAGAGAGAGAGAGAGAGAGAGAGAGATTGGTACTGGAGATATAAGTCAATCAGGGCTACACAGAGAAACCCTGTCAGAGAGAGAGAGAGAGAGAGAGAGAGAGAGAGAGAGAGAGAGAGATTGGTATTGGAGATATAAGTCAATGATTGTTAACTTATCTGATATGCTTGAAGACCAATGTTCAATTCTCAGTATTGGAAACAAAAGTTCTGATATTTAGCAAAACATTAAAAATACGTGATCTATAACCACCCATCAAAGTATAGTTGAGCACATGCCTTTAATCCCAGCACACGGGAGGCAGAGGCAGGCAGATTTCTGAGTTTGAGGCCAGCCTGGTCTACAGAGTGGGTTTCAGGACAACCAGGGTTATACAGAGAAACCCTGTCTCGAAAAAAACAAACAAAATGAAACAAAACAAAAAACAAAGTACAGTTGATATAAGGATTTTCTTGGAAATTTGAAATAATTTGGAAAGAGAGGCAACCCCCTCCTGAAATGGTACAGAACATGCCTAGATATCAAACACTCGGCACAAATAAGATTTATTAAACTGGAGGGTCAAGCAGAGGTGAGGGGGGAGGCTACAAAGGAATTGATGGCAGCAGCAAGCAAGAAAAGCAATATAAATAACAGAGGGTGTTTCTGCAGGAATTGGTTTTGGTTTTTAAGGTGAAAGGGAAACAGTCTATACTACAGTGAGCTGGTAAATCCTTTTTTTTTTTAATTTATTTTTCTTCCCATTTTTATTAGATCTTTTCTTCATTTACATTTCAAATGTTATCCCAAAAGTCTCCTATAACCTCCCCCATCCCCCGCCCTGCTCCCCTACCCACCCACTCCTACATCTTGGCCCTGGCATTCCCCTGTACTGGGGCATATAAAGTCTGCATGGCCAAGGCGCCTCTCTTCCCAATGATGGCCAACTAGGCCATCTTCCTCTATATATGCAGCTAGAGACATGAGCTCTGGGGGTACTAGTTAGTTCCTGTTAGTCTTCCACGTATAGGATTGAAGACCCCTTCAGCTCCTTGGGTACTTTCTCTAGCTCCTTCCTTGTGAGTCCTGAGTTCTATCTAATAGCTGATTGTGAGCTTCCACTTCCATGTTTTCCAGGCATTGGTATAGCCTCCCACAGCTATATCAAGGCATTTCAGCACTATCTTGCTGGCATATGCAATCCTGTCTGTGTTTGGTGGCTGATTATGGGATGGATCCCTGGCTGCTGCAGTCACTGGTTGGTCCATCCTTTGGTTCAGCTCTACACATGATCTCTGTAACTCCTTCAAAGTGTGCTTTTTTCTTAATTCTAGGGAGGGGCAAAGTGACCACATTTTGATCTTCATTCTTCTTGAGTTTCGTGTGTTTAGTAAATTGTATCTTGGGTATTCTAGGTTTCTGGACTAATATCCACTTATCAGTGAGTACATGTTATGTGTGTTCTTTTGTGATTGGGTTACCTCACTCAGGATGATACCCTCCAGATCCATCCATTTGCCTAGGAATTTCATATATTCATTGTTTTTAATAGCTGAGTAGTACTCCATTGTGTAAATGTACCACATTTTTTGTATCCATTCCTCTGTTGAGGGACATCTGGATTCTTTCCAGCTTCTGGCTATTATGAATAAGGCTGCTATGAACATAGTGGAACATGTGTCCTTCTTACCTGATGGTACATCTTCTGGATAGATGCCCAGGAGAGGTATTGCCAGATATTCCAGTAGTACTATGTCCAATTTTCTGAGGAACCACCAGACTGATTTCCAGAGTGGTTGAACAAGCTTGCAGTCCCACCAACAATGGAGGAGCATTCCCCTTTCTCCACATCCATGCCAGCATCTGCTGTCACCTGAATTTTTTATCTTAGCCATTCTTACTGGGATGAGGTGGAATCTCAGGGTTGTTTTGATTTGCATTTCTCTTATGATTAAGGATGTTGAACATTTTTTCAGGTGCTTCTCAGCCATTCGGTATTCCTCAGTTGAGAATTCTTTGTTTAACTCTGTGCCCCACTTTTTAATGGGGATATTTGATTTTCTGGTGTCCACCTTCTTGAGTTCTTTATATATATTGGATATCAGTCCCCTATCTGATTTAGGATTGGTAAAGATCCTTTCCCAATCAGTTGGTGGCCCTTTTGCCTTGTTGACAGTCTCTTTTGCCTTACAAAAGCTTTGCAACTTTATGAGGTCCCATTTGTCAATTCTTGATCTTACAGCACAAGCCATTGCTGTTCTATTCAGGAATTTTTCCCCAGTGCCCATATCATCGAGGCTTTTCCCCACTTTCTCCTCTATAAGTTTCAGTGTCTCTGGTTTTATGTGGAGATCCTTCAACCACTTAGACTTGACCTTAGTACAAGGAGATAAGAATGGATCAATTCCCAGTCTTCTACATGATAGCCGCTAGTTGTGCCAGCACCATTTGTTGAAAAGGCTGTCTTTTTTCCACTGGATAGTTTTAGCTCCCTTGTCAAAGATCAGGTGAGCATAGGTGTGTGGATTCATTTCTGGGTCTTCGATCCTATTCCATTGATCTACCTGTCTGTTGCTGTACCAGTACCATGCAGTTTTTATTACAATTGCTCTATAGTACAGCTTGAGGTCAGGCCTGGTGATTCCACCAGAGGTTCTTTTATTGTTGAGAAGAGTTTTTGCTAGAAAAAAAAAAGAGCTGGTAAATCCTAATTGGACATATTAGCCAAATAATTAATTTTGATTGTTGTAACTTGGTGTTTTGCTTCAGTAATGAATCAGTGGACAAATAAGGGAATAGACCTTGGTGGCTAGCTTTAGGACAGTAATCTAAAAGTTTAATAAAGTAGAGGAAATGGGGAAGAAAAGTAAGGCAAAACCATTCTGCAATGTTTGAAGTATTCAAGTCTGCTAGTGCCCCTTCAAATGCTACATTAAAAATAGCTATGAATGGAGAAAACAAAAATGTATGGAGAAGACAAGTCTTTCTGTAGGTGGGAGATGATATTGGTCCTGAGCTTAGGGTCTTATTCATGCTATGCAAACACCATACCACTGAGCTATACCTCTAGTCCAATTTTAACTAATTTTAAAAAATAATTTGAAGCCATGGATATCACTAGGTTGTCCAGAATAGCCTTGAACTTTTAATCCTTCTCCCTCAATCTCCAAAGTAGCAGAGATGATAAACATGCATCTACTTCAGATGGTCAGTTAATTATTTACCTTATTCCATTTAATGTTTCTGTTTGTAAATTAAAATATATGTAGGTACCTGAATTTATTGAGTTTATTCCACAATATAGAATAAATTAATCTGTAATCATCTTCATCTCTTGATCATTGGCTCATATTGTCCCCAGATTAACCAAACATCTATTGTTTAGAAGAACTCTGAATGGCAGCCATTTTTGGAGAACACTTCCACATACATACACATACACATACACATACACATACACATACACATACAGCATTAGCACTAAAAATGACAAATCCTCTAATAGGGAAGGACTGGTTATTCCTTTCTTAAGTAGCATCTCCTCTGTTTACAGTTTTGTTTTGTTTTGTTTTGTTTTGTTTTCTGCTTTGGGATTCGAGCATGTAGTCAGGTTCACAAGACTAGTTAACAGCAGCAGTAAGCCTAGCTTCCCAATGTGAATTCTTTAGTCTACACTATTCATTGCACACACCACACTCTGCACCTGAGGGAAGGCTTACATCACTTAATTCACATTTCTTTACAATATTCTCCAATACAGCTGCTCCATTATGGAGTATCCAGAGTCCTATGGGAAATTAGCAGTATTACTAAAAGCCATCAAGTTCTTACTTAACCTTAGGTCAAATCTGATTAAAAGATTCTGAATAATTATTTTCATAAAGCATTATATTACAGAGACAAAGGAATCCAAAATATTACCATAAATGAAACTTTTAATAAAAGAGAAAAAAGATGTTACCTGATGACAGTAGCAAAGTCACATAGCAATGTCAAGAAATTGCAAATTTAGGGATCATGCAAGCATTCTGCACAGATACTTTTCATGACTGAGGTAAATCCATTAAAACAGAGTACTACCAAACCTATACTATTTGGTATAAAAGAGTATGCATTGCTATCACTTTTCTCTGATACCCCAGGACATGTGGCTTAGAGTGTGACACCTTACCTTAGAGTTAGTCCCACCTAACATTAAGCCCAGAATACCAGCAGGCAGCTTTATTGTGGGGACAGTATTCAAGAGGTTTCATGGACACCTATTTTTCCAAGAAATCTCCAAGACAAGGAAAAAAAGAACTCTATGTATGAATACTGAAAATATACCATTGTACCTTAAAATTTATGGCCTCATTCAGCAATCCATCTAAATCTGCACTCAACCCTCAAATGCCTTAGGCAGGACATTCAAACTAGGCATCTCCCTTGAGGCGAAACAGAACATTGGCCTAAGGTAGTAACTGCAGTTCAGCAGAGCTATGATCCTGAGGTTGTTAGATACCCAGTAAGAAAGCTAAAGGAACACTATTTGGGAAAAAAGAAAAGAGGGGTCCCTTGCAATAATGACTCTACTATCAGCTCTCCTAAGAAATGAACACCCCTAGACTCATTTGGCTTACCCAACAGGAGAACAGAGGGAATGCAATCTTATCTGGAAAGATCTTATACCAGGAGCAATAAGAGGCACGTGGCCAGGTCCTGTTCTTAACTATGGTATAACACAGGGGGAGCTATGAAGCTGAGTTACGTCCTTACAATTTTCTGCATGATGTTTGGGAATTAATGAGCAAGATGTAATAGAGTGGATTTGGCTCTTCACATATAATAAGTCACAATATGGAGTCAAGGCATGGAGACCCACCAGCACTCATCACAGGATACCCCTGAAAAGAATGGTATATGGAAAGCATCTGTTCTAAGAGAGTCACACAATAAAAGCAAATGAATCTGGGAAATGGATATACAGGTAAGAGAGAGTTGAGGAACAGTAACCAGAATGCATTGTTTATGTGCGTGAAATTGTGAAAGAACTAACTTAACTTGTTTGTTTGTTTGTTTGTTTTGAGACAGGGTTTCTCTGTGTAGCCCTGTCTGTCCTGGAACTCACTTTGTAGACCAGGCTGGCCTTGAACTCAGAAATCTGCCTGCCTCTGCCTCCCAAGTGCTGGGAATAAAGGCGTGTGCCACCACCGCCCTGCCTAACTTAACTTTTAAAAAGGAGAGAAAGAAAGAAAATGAACAACAAGACCTCATCATTGTGCCTATCTCTTAGAGCTGAGTCCCCAGTCTCAACTGGGGCCTTGACACTTGACCTTCATATGGGTCCTGAAGAACAGGAATGGGGGCTATCTCAAAAGCTGTAGCCTGCCTATGGGATATGTTGTCTGGACTCAGTGGGAGAGGAAGTATCTAGCCTCAAAGAGACTTCAAGTGAGGGAGGATACCCAGAGGCCTCCCCACTGGCTCAGAGGAGAAGAGGGGGGATGTGGTGACTGGGAGGAGGCAGTTATCAGGATGTAAAGTGAATAAGTAAGATAATTAAATTTAATTATAAGGAAAAAAAGAATATGTAGATGGGCTCAGAAAGTAGAAGAAGAAATTGCACAATCCCCAGAATCCACATTGTTCATCCAGCACATAGAGTATGAGGCGTTCTCTATTTATGCCCTGAAGGTCCTAGCAAGGCATCTAATGAGATGTAATGTGCAGGGCCTCAATTCCGCAAGGGAGGGTTCTAAGTGGGAATGAGAGGGACTGCCCTCAAATAGGGACTCAGAGTCCTGTTCTCTGCCTGAGAAACTCCAGCTGTACATTCATTCATGTAATACTTGGCTGGATTACATGCTCTATGACCTAGGAAGGTGTGGGCTTCCTGTGGAGGCTGGAGGACTTCCAGAAGTACAGTGGGTCTGCTAGACCACTGTAGAAATTAGGTGGACATCAGAAGACTTAACCCTCTTTTCATATCTGGGAGGCCAGAGAGAAAGCTGTAAAGCTTTCTGTCATCTCTAGACTCTAAGGATTAAGAAATAGGAGGTCAATGTTGGCTGCTGGCATATTTGAATCAATAGAAGAGAGGATCCTGGGACATGTAGAAAATGTTCCTGGCAGGGCAGTGGTGGTGCACACCTTTAATCCCAGCACTTGGGGGGCAGAGGCAGGTGGATTTCTGAGTTTGAGGCCAGCCTGGTCTACAGAGTGAGTTCCAGGACAGCCAGGGCTACACAGAGAAACCCTGTCTTGGAAAAACAACAACAACAACAACAACAACAACAAAACAAAAACAAAAACAAAAACAAAAACAAAAACAAAAACAAAAACAAGAACAAACAAAAGAAAGAAAGAAAGAAACTGTTCCTGACTGGAATACACCATACAACATTGCAGTCTTGTTATTCTATCTCTGGGAAAGCAGAGATGTTTATCTAAAGCTGAAATGAAAGCCCCAAAGGGGGAATGGACATATAATTTAGGGTGACATACAAAATGAGTGGGTTCAGGAGGATTTAAAAAGTAGAAGCATGCATAGTGGGGAAAGTGGCATTATATGCTGCAATTGGGTTTCTGGAGGCTTCCACAAGGAGCTTTGTATGCCATGGACTGAGGAAAGTGTGAAGGTTTGAGAAGGCTCTGCCACTTACCTGAGTACAGGGAGGAATTTCAAGTTACCTTCCAAATTGAACTGATAGTGTGATTCCTTAGCAACCTGGATCTGCTGTCAATCTTCAGAGCCAGCCCCTCACCGGATGTGATCTACCTCCTCTTCCTGTAGTGCAGAGGGGATAAACTGGGTTGGTGGTGCCCTTGGCAGAGGTGCTGCATGCTCTCCCATAAAAGGGCTGCTGGCAAGTCCAAAAGGAATCTTCGGTCAAGGTAAAGAGCCAGAATATGTACTAAGAAGAGCCTACTCTCCTGATAATCACAGTGATTATGTTCAATTCCATTCCTAGGTCTCTGGGCTTCTTCTGAGAAAGCCATGGGTTGTGACATATCTTAGAAGGTCTCAGAACAGGGAGGAGACCTTGATCTTAGGAAGGAGCCCTGAAGATGGTGTGGTGATGTCCACAATTAAAGTCAAAATTTAAACCACGAGTGATAAGGAATATTCACTCTAAACAATTCTGCTTCCACACT